>QRFJ01003397.1:516739-701764 GCA_006176705.1 Cocos nucifera | reverse complement strand
GCATTGATCTACTTTCTAATGCCGCTATCTTGAATAAACTATTTTTCAAGAAAGATGGTATGTCGACTCACAATCACATTATGGTCTTCTGGAATGTAGAAATAGTATCCTAATGACTCTTTAGGATATCCTATGAATCGAGCTCTGAAGGACCTAAACTCTAACTTGTCCGCTTGTTGTCTTTTGACATGAGCCGAACAACCCCAAATTCTAAGATGACTTAGACTTGATTTCTTACCATGTCATATCTCATACGGTGTGGTAGGAATGGTCTTAGAGGAAATCCTATTCAGTAGATAAATTAAAGTTAACAATGAATGTCCCCAAAAAAAATCAGGGAGGTCTATGAAGCTCATCATGGATCGAATCATATCCAATAGGGTCCGATTTCTCCATTCTAAAACCCCATTGAGTTGAGGTGTTCCTGGTAGAGTCCATTGATAGACTATGTCATTTTCCTTAAGATAATCTAGAAATTTTTGGCTAAGATATTCACCTCCTCGATTTGATCGAAGAACCTTAATGGATTTTTCAGTTTATTTTTCTACTTCATGTCTGAATTCTTTGAACTTTTCAAAAGCTTCAGACTCGTGCCTCATAAGATACACATATCCATACCTAGACAGATCATCAGTAAAGGTAATGAAGTAGACAAAATTACCTCTAGCTGGCACATCAAATGGGCCGCACACATCAGTATGTACTAGGGCAAGGAGATCTGTGGCCCTTTCCCATGTCCAACAAAAGGAAGTTTGGTCATTTTGCCCTGGAGACAAGATTCATAAGTTGGATATGACTCAGAAGTCAATGGACTCAATAGCCTATTTTTCTCTAATTTGTTGATCCTATCTTCTGCTATATGACCTAATCTTAGGTGCCATAGATACCTATCATTTGGACTATCCCTAGGTCGTTTGGCATTCACGTTTTGCTCGACAGTTAGAACAGATACATCAATATGTAGCTGATAAAGACCATTAATAAGGAAATCATTTGCAATTTTATTTCTTTCATAAAGAATGTTACAATGGTCCTTAAAGAAGGTAATCACATAGCCTTCTTGTGCTAAGCATGAAATAGAAATCAAATTCCTGCTAGCTACAGGCACATAATAACAGTCTTTCAAAACTAAGTCTAAATCAGATGGTAATCAAAGAGGGTATATTTCCACGGCTACTGTAGCAACTCTTGCTCCATTACCAACGCGTAGGATCATGTCTCCATCCCTCAGCCTCCTGCTATCCTCAAGACCCTGCATGAAAGTGCACAGATGAGCACTAGAACCAGAGTCAAGCACCCAACTGGATGTAGAAGAAACCATAAGGTTAGACTCAATAACGAGCATACCTCCAGAAGGACCTTCCATAGCAAGAACTGAGCTTTTAGAACCTTTTATAGAAAGCTCAGCAGTGACCAGCATATTCATTAATTCGGCCAAGGAATTTTGAAGTTTATGCATGTGGTAATTCATGATGAATTGCCCATATGCATCAGTCAAGGATTGCAGAATAATATCGTTCTGCAGGTCCAAGTCTAACTTCACATCGAGCTTTTCAAGCTCTTTCATATCCTTAATTATTATCAGACAGTGATCTTGGACTGACTGTCCATCACGCATCTTAGCCTTAAAAAGTTGTTTCGTGACTTGATACTTGGCTGCGCGACTCTGTTCACCAAACATCTTCTGTAGGTGAGCCAACATTTGGCAAGCAGTTCTGATATCTTCATGTTGGCGCTGGAGCTCATCAGACATCGAGCCCAACATGTAATATCTGGCCTTATTATCTTCATCTATCTATTTTTCCAGAGATGCTCTCTGTTCAATAGATGGATGCGCTGATAAGGTGGGAGGGTCCTGATCCAAAACATGGGTTAACTTCTCGAAACTTAAAACAATTTTGTAGTTCCTGAGCCAATCTTTATAATTGGGTCTGGTCAGTCTGTGTGTGTTCAGGATACGTGTTAATGGTTTGGACGCAGATATTTTCCTGTAGAGAGTCAAAGATTCTAGTTAGATACTATAATTATGACTTGACCAATTTGTTTAGAGATTTTATTTTTAAACAAATTAGCTCCCACTATTTTTTCGGATTCCTACACTCCCTCTGTAGAGATGCAAAAATCTCCATGATTAATGATTTCTAGTGGATGGTGCGGTCTCACCAACTGACTCATCACCTCATCTAATAGTTATTGGTGATGGGTTAGCCAATGAGTGAACAACTCTTGTTCAATGATTCTCTAATCATGGTGCACCCAAACTTGGTCTCTAATTCATGAATCTCACCGTATCCAGAATATTGATCCACTCCTTAGTTAAGTCAGACCCACCATTTGCATAGACTGGGTTCCTAATTGAGTCTCTCACCGTATCCAAAATATTGAGCCCACTTCATCCTCCAGCCCATAGCATCCAATGCCTAATAGACATGGTTGCATCTTCCTGGTGCAACTGAGCCACTGTATCTAGCCGAGAATAATCAATTTTAGGAAGGGCCCGCACATGTACAATGGTGAAAGACCTCAGACTTATTCTTTTCTTAGGGAGAATTGATTCAGGTCTCATTAAACTAGACTTATCATAGTCATAACAATTATGACTAACCTAGTGGTATGGGTTAGCTCAAATTATTGACCACCTCAGATCAGAACTGTGTCAATAGATATAGTCAGATAAGTGAGATTGATGGAAGAAATATGCCATTAACTCGTACAAGAACGCATTTAGGTCGAGTAGCTTCTAATTAAAAATTAGTCGGTCGTATGTGCCAAACTTATCTTAGACACCAAATTGTTGAGTCAGAATCAATTGGGTTAGCCTACAATCTAGACTCTAACCTCTGAGCCTAATTAGGTCTTGCTTGATTGTGACTCGATCTTGACCCAGACTTAATCCTATTAGGCTGGTCAATTTAAGCATTGTTGATCCCCTCTAACCAACTCTTGATTTGGTTTGATCAATCGCTTAGACCTAATTGAGCTATCTAAGCTCGAACCCAGTATTATGAATATGTCTTAGATTTGAAATTCTTAATTTTAGATCTAATTAATATTTTATAATCTTAATTTTTAATTAAGTAGGGTTCATAAACAAAATATGCACAATAAATTCTAGGATTTCAGGATCTAGGGTTTTGCAGAAAGTAAGTTTTGGATTTCTGATTAAGGACGAATGTGCAGCACCCCTACATGTCATTAGAACACCCCATCGAATGGGAAGAAAGGGCCTTTAAACCCTCATTCTTTTGATCGGACGGCCAAGAGGAACGTCTTAATCAAGAACATGCAATATTACAAAATAGTTTTAGATCTATATCATATATCTCATATACAAATTAGATCTGATCATGGCATATTTTGCATACATCTCATGTATTGAATCATGCATATTTTCAGATCTAAATTATCTCATAATAATCTAAAAAATTAGATTTAAATTAATCTAATCAAAATAAATTCTAATCTAGATAATTATGTAGAACTATTCTACAACTATCTAGACATGCATCAATCATATCTCATATGATATTTAAAATTAAATAATTTTTATTTATTATTTTTTAGATATTATTATAACCATTATAATATCAAAAAATAGTAAATAAATAGATCTAAAATATGATTTAATCAAATTAAATTGAAAACATATAAGACTATTCTATAGAACTATTCTATTTTAGAACTAGTCATGCATATTTTCTAATCTTAGATCCAAATCATTTAATTTTAATTTTTTCTAATTTTAGATCTGATCACATCTCATGTGACATCTAAAATCATTTATTTTCTAATTAAAATAAATTTAAAATTAGATTTAAACACTTTTAGAATCTTACTCTGATACCAGTTGAAGGAAAATCTTGATTTTCCGGACCAGGTTCGTTCA
This sequence comes from Cocos nucifera, assembly GCA_006176705.1. Classification (NCBI taxonomy): domain Eukaryota; kingdom Viridiplantae; phylum Streptophyta; class Magnoliopsida; order Arecales; family Arecaceae; genus Cocos; species Cocos nucifera. The sequence continues at coordinate 697,878 of QRFJ01003397.1, read as the reverse complement.
GATCTGATCAGATCAAGAGATATATTTTAAAAATTTTTCTCTTTGATCTAAATTAAATCTAAGATATTTCAAATCTAATTATTATTATTTCAAAAATTAAAATAAAATTAGATAAATTAAATCAAATTTAATTTATCTTGAAGTGGGTAATCCTATTATCCGTTGATGATCCTGTAAGCAGTGGAAGGTTCTGGGTCAAGCCACGTAAGTGCTTGGCCTCTACTGGTATCTACTCAGGTATCTCTCTACTTGATCAAGCTTGATGAGAAAGTCTCACAAGTACAATGAGCTAAGGACCAATTGGAATCAAATTAGGTTAAGCCAATAAGAACACTACCTCCTCCACCTTGTAGATCGGAAAGAGTTTTCCATCCTCCTGAAAGATACTTAGATATTATTTCAGAGAAAGTAGAAGAAAAATTTCTCGTAGGTAATGGTGCTCATGGTGATGATCCCAAAACCTACAACGAGGCGATATCAGATATCGACTCCGAGAAATGGCTAGAGGCAATGCAGTCAGAAATTGACTCGATGCACTCAAATCAAGTCTGGACCTTGGTAGATCCATCAGAAGGTATAGTACCTATTAGGTGTAAATGGATCTTCAAGAGAAAGATTGGTGCAGATGGAAATGTGGAGACATTCAAGGCTAGACTAGTGGCAAAAGGTTATAGTCAATGCGAAGTCATTGACTATCAGGATACCTTTTTCCCAGAGGCTATGGTAAAGTCCATCCGCACATTGCTTGCCGTTGCAGCCTATTTTGATTATGAAATATGGCAAATGGATGTGAAAACGGCATTCTTGAATGGATATCTTGAGGAAGATATCTATATGGAACAGCCGCTAGGTTTCACATCCAGTGATACTGATCACAAGGTTTGTAAGCTGCAAAGGTCCATATATGGACTTAAGCAAGCATCTCGGAGCTGGAACACTCGTTTCAATGATGTGATCAAAATATTTGGTTTCATCAAAAATGAAGAGAAACCGTGTGTCTTCAAAAAGGTCAGTGGGAGCACTGTTGTCTTCCTCGTATTGTACGTGGATGACATCCTCCTTATTGGGAATGATATTCCCATGATGACAATAATCAAATTATGGTTGTCCAAGGAATTCTCCATGAAAGACCAAGGTGAAGCATCCTTTATTCTAGGAATTAAGGTCTATAGGGATAGACCGAATAGGATGCTGGAACTTTCATAGAAGATGTACATAGAAGAAAGTACTAAAGAGGTTTAGTATGGAAAACTCTAAGAGGGGATTAATACCCTTCAGACATGGTATTCATCTTTCCAAGAAGATGTGCCCTAGCACACCTGAGGAAATAGAACGCATAAGCAAGATCCCTTATGCTTCTGCAATAGGGAGCCTCATGTATGCCATGCTATGTACACGACCTGATATAGCCCATGCTGTGAGTGTCACAAGCAGATATCAGTCAAATCCAGGTGAAGAACACTAGACTTCTATGAAATGTATCCTTAAGTACTTGAGAAGAACTAAGGATATGATGTTGGTCTTTGGTAATAGAGAACTCCAAGTCTAGGGATACACAGATTCGGATTTCATGTCCGATATAGATGATCGAAAGTCGACATCTGAAAGTCTGTTTATGTGTAATGGTGGTGCTGTCAGCTGAAAGAGTTCCAAGCAAACGGTGATAGTAGATTCCACCATGGAAGCAGAATATATCGCTGCATCAGAGGCTGTGAAGGAAGCATTCTGGTATAAGAAGTTTGTTGCAGAAATTGGAGTAATACCATCAGATGCCATTCCTCTGTACTGCGACAATAATGACGCCATAGCCCTTGCTAAGGAGCCGAGGTCTCACCAAAAATCCAAGCACATTGAGCGGCGATACCACCTCATCTGCGATTACCTCGAGAAGGGTTACGTCGAGGTCAAGAGAGTCAACTCCACAAATAATGTGGTAGACCCACTTACAAAGCCGTTGGACCAGTAGAAGATCGAAGCCCACCTTAAGAAGATGAGACTTAGACTTATAGCCAATTGGCTTTAGGATAAGTGGAAGATTGTTAGATATATGTGCCCTAGAAGCCAGAATTGGCTGACACTTGTAATACACTTCTAGGGGCAAAATTGTAATTTTGACTAATATCAATAAAATGGATTATTTTCTATCACATATGTGTATTTAGTGTCTGTGATACATCCTTTGAGTTAATGGTAATGATAATTCATATTTTCAAGAGTTGAAAATTTAAGACACGAATAATCATTATTAACTCATAAAATGCTCCCGACCATAGGATCATCATAAGGATGGTGATTGATCCGAAAGGTTGGTGTATAATCGCTTCTGTTTAGTAGATGAGTCTTGAGTCTATGGTGTGGAGACACTGAAGCGAGAGTACAGGTACTCGTTAGAGAATGAGGGTACTGAGCGTGACCACCTCGAGTAGTCATTAGGAAGTCTACCTTCTCGTCAATGACTGACTCGATGCTGCAGTAGTGTGTCTGGTTCTTTGACCTGAGGTGCATCGACAGTTCACCTTGAGGGTGTTATAGTTTGACTACACCATTACTCGGTCTCCTAGCCATATGGAACCCTGAGGTGTATGTTGGCTATAGCATGTTCATTGTAGGAACTGGATAGCATCAAGATGGAATCTATCTACCTCGGTGGTAGAGGAGCAGCCCTATGATGATCATGAGAATCAAGTCCAGAAGTCCATGGCCATGGTAGAGTGAAATAATAGAAAGAGTTTCTATTTAGATTTTCACATCGGACTTAAAATTGAATGATTACATCATATGACAGAGACTAGGGTTTGACGAGTTCACCTTAACCCTAATCTGATCGGGGCTCAAGATAGAAGAACTTAATCACACAAGTAGCTGCACCAAGAGGTTCACATTCAGCTCTGATGGGTTGCCACCATATACTGCTAGGTGTCACTGGTGGATTTTGGGAGCAATTAGAATGATTTAGATGATCGATCATTCTAGCTGTTCGAATCAGAAGAGTTCTGATCCATCGAAAGGAAGTTTCGATGATAGAGATCATGACATATCCCATTACCATACAGAACTGAACCTAACTGGGTCACACAAACAAGGGTTTGAATCTGGTGATCATCAATTGAACTGATCTAGTTCAATTGATCTGAATGAGATTCAATTAGGTTCAAGAAAATCGTGCTAGCACTCGATTGAACCTAACGTTCTTCTTTTGCTATCATAAATAAGTTGTCCTGATCTGAGCCAAAGGAGTTTGTGCTCAATCAGAGGCCTTCATATGGTCTGACTGAAGGTTGTCCAAGTTAGAAAAGGTTGTCTTATTTTGTAAGACATTACCTGCCATTTTTGGTCACCTGCCATTTCTTGTTCTTTGACTTTGGTCAAAAGTCTATCTTTGACTGATCAAATGTTGACCATTGACACTTTGACTTCTGTCCACATGTCATGCACCTATTGGAAAGCTGGTGGGGGCCTGTCCCCCTACTAGAACCTGGCAAGGAAGAGGGTGCACGCCACCCTTGGCGTGTGCCCAAGCTGGAGGCGCCCAGGAGTCCCTGTTGGATAGGGACTCCATCTCCTTTTTGGATTCCAATTAGAGTTCTCCTAAGAACCAACTTTGACTGGTCTTAGGCGCCCTCTAAGGAGGAATCTAGGGGACTCTATTCCCACCAATCAGATTTAGATCTGATTTCACAAAGAGTTGTGATTGGTTGGGAAGAAGAGGAGTTGGATCACAGTTAGTCTATAAATAAGACCCTGCGCCCAACTCAAAGAGAAATCTGAATTAATTGAGATCTCCACGCCCCAAGGCCTTTTCTCCTCTCCTCCTCCATGCCAAAGCATCTTCTCCCTCTCCTCTCCATTTCCAAAAGGGTTTTGGACCTTGGTTGGTGCAATCTAGATAAGAGAAAGGTGAGTGAAAGCTAGAAGGCTGCGCTGCTGCAAAGGATGACTGCTGATCTTCAAAAGAAGTTTTGAAGATCCTCCAGATCAGATCTAGATCTGATTTCTGGAGACGTGATAGAGAAGAAGAGGATCTCTAGATCCAGTCTGAGTGGATATCGGTAGAGGCCAGGCACTTGCATGGCTTGATCCAGAACCTTCCGCTGCTTATAGGATCATCAATGGATAATAGGATTACCCACTTCAAGATAAATTAAATCTAATTTAATTTATCTAATTTTATTTTAATTTCTAAAATAATAATAATCAGATCTAAAATATCCTAGATCTGATCTGGATCAAAGAAAAAAATTTTGAAATATATCTCTTGATCTGATCAGATCTGAACGAACCTAATCCAGAAAATCAGGATTTTTCTTCATTGTGATCCTCTTTAATAATGCTTAATCTTAAATTTATTGGATCATTTTTTACCTCCTTCCATCATTCCTAACATCCTTTTTCCCATCCTCAAAATTCAAGAAAAATCAGCTTAAAATTCCTTCTATATTCTAATTTTTTTCTACCTGTGCTCGAGAAGTCTCCGATTTTTCATGAAACCTCTCGGCTGGATTTCAAGGCCTCTCATGCTAAACATGAGAGCTCTCGAAGTTTTCAAGATGTCTCATCATTAAGACGAGATCTCTTGATTCGTGTGGGTCCTCTTTTTAAAATCGATCTACGAGAGGTCTCCTATTCCATTCTTTCATTCCACTCATCTGAGACCTCTCCTCCATTCTCTCCAAAACTCTCCTTCTTTTCTCAAAAATTCTTCAAATCGCCCTCTTGTCCATTCCCTCCAAACCTTGGTCCCCAATGGCTCCGAAGAAGAGATCGATCATCGCTCAAAGACCGTCCATCAGACCATCGACTGAAGCTAGGGCGAAACGATAGTGCGACATGGCTCAATCATCTCCATCTACTTCATCATCTCATGCTCGGATTTTCGTTGCTACTAGGACAATTCCAATAGGCCACTGTGTGGACATCGCTTACCTTGATCGGGAGCACTTTCGTATTGGGTTCTAGATCTAGCAGCAAGGTTGGAAGAAACTCTGTACGCTAGAGGTAAACATTTATCTAGACTTAATAAAAGAATTTTTTGACCACATTAGTTTTGAGCATGGGTCGAAGGTGGAATCTGTTGTGAAAGGAGTGCATATTTCTTTAGATGAGAGAAAAATAGGGCAGCTCCTTGAAGTGCCCAGGGATAGGATCAGTAACCTAGCTTATTTAATAAAACTGAAGCCCTTAAGTGTGTCTTAGAAAGGGAAGAGATTGATGAAAATCTTCAAGTTGTTTCACATCTTCTTTCAGTCGAAATGAGATTACTGCTATCCTTTGTCAGTCATATTATTTTTCCTAAAGTTGGAAGACATGACTGGGTTGGAAAAAGAGAACTTGGAGTCATGTTCTTTATGGTGACTGGAACTCTCATCAGCTTTTTCTTTCTCATGCTACAACAATTGAAGGATATAGCCAACAAGAGCAAGGCATGTTTACCCTATGGAATGATCTTCACTTTAATCTTCAAGAACTTTCATTAGTTAATCTAGAAGGTGAAGATTTCAAAAAGTCGGCTCACATGGACTACATCAATGAGGGAACATTGAACTGGATGAAATTTGTAAAGAAAGAATGATAAATGGGTAAGGGCAGATGAACGTGCTGCAATCAAGCCTAAAGAACACAGATCTCCACCCCCTTTACCATCACCATCTACTGGACCCTCCTTCACTACACCAGGGTCTCCACACTCTCCTCAGGTGCCTCCTTGTCCTGCTCCAGTTCCTCCCCCAGCTTTTGACCAAGATCTATTAATTGAAAGGATAGTAAAAGAAGTGGTTCTGAAAGTATCTGAAAGATTTATGGATATACTATCCAGTGTGAGGCATCAACTTTTAGTAAGCATTGAAGAGCAAAGGATATCCACTAAGGGTCAAATAGAAATACTTAGTCAACAAATCAATGGACTAGCTCGAAGGTTAAAAATTTTGGAGAAGAAGCAGCATAAAACATCAACTCAAATTGAACTACTCATATCTGACAATGCCAGGATTGCACAGAGACTTGAAGAGAATATCACTGTTCAGTGCACCACAACTAAAGTCCTCATTTCCACTCTGCAACAGATTTTGAGTCGGACTTCTTCTTCTTCTGGATCATCATCTTCTTCTAGACCATCACCATCTCCTAGACCTGCTCCTCACTTGCCCTTAACTAGATCCAAATCTTCATCTGAACCCATCATTGAGTTTCTCTCTGATTAGGGCTAGGTCTAATTTCTCTTTTATTTTAACTTTTAATTTAGGTATGCTAGTATAAGATTCATTTTTTGTAAACTAACATACACCTCTAACTATGTAGCATTAAATCTTGTAATGAAATCAATCCTTTTTATATTCTTGCCTTCTTTATCTTTTTTATGACCTTTTCATTATTGTGATTTTGATGATGACAAAAAGAGGAAGAAATATTAAGAAAAATATGCAAATGTATAATCAATTCAAACTAAAATACAAAAAAGGAGACTTTTTAGAAAATGAATTGTTTGAATTGATCAAATGCCAATCTTATTCATTTCATATTATTCATTTCATAATAGCATATATTAAGGGGGAGAATGATTATTCAAATCCTATCCATTTCATGAGAGCATACATTAAGGGGGAGCTTCAGCACAAAAACTTTGCATTCATTAGTTCATGATATTCATTTTTCTTATAATCATTTTATGGATTGCTTAATATTTTATCACCATCAAAAAGGAAGAGATTGTTGAACCCCCTAAGTGATTTTGATGATGACTAAATATTAAAGTAAATAATTACTAATATATTTTATTTTAAGTATTCCAATGTCAAAAGAAAGAGAGCTCTTTGACCAAAATAAGAAAGACATTAAGTGAAAATCAATCAAAATTCAAATCCTCTTGTTCGGAGCAAAAATTCTCTCAAAATCACCTTGGAGCAGTTTTCGAGATGTCTCGAATTTTTTTCGAGAGCTCTTGAGTGGACTGGCACGCCCCAAGCACTGTTCTCGCATGGTTTCGAGAGGTATCAAGAAAATCTCGAGAGCTCTCAATCTCAGGTGATAAAAATTTAATTTTTATGCTCTAAGAGTGAGAGATCTCACAGGATTCCTAAGAGGTCTCACGGTCCCTACGAGATGTCTCATTCAGAACCGAGAGGTCTCAATCTCAAGCGAGCCATTTTTTCAGAAAGATGATTTTTTGTGAGACTGAAGGCGAGAGCTCTCCTGTTCAAACTGAGAGGCCTCGTAACTTGATGAGATATCTCGAGACAAACTGAGAGGTCTCAAGACTCGGCAATAACTTTTTGATAGGGCATTCCAAATTAGATTTTTTCATCTCTAATGGCTAGTTGCTGCTCTCCAACGTTCGGATTTTGCTTTTTTTGAACTCCAATCATCACCAGAAGAGAGGAATGCTATAGATATAAAAGGAAGAAGGCTTATTCATGATCAAATCAAATAAAAATGAGAGAAAAGAAAAACACACTCTATTCTTAAACGAAAATCTCCATCTTCAATCAATCTGTTCTCTCAAGCATTGAGGAATCCTCAAGTGCATTAACTCTATGGATTCAAAGAAGCTTTCAACAAACTACGAGGACAACTCTTCTGGTCATTCGAAGGGGCCTTTTGAGTTAAAATATTTCTTTTCTCCTTTTCGTATATTTGGTTTCAGTAGGAACTGAAACTTGGGTTTTTGGATTTTTTCTCCCCATTTGTTTATTCAGATTGGTTTATCTGATTCTTGTAAGGGTTGTGGTTAAAATATTTCTTTTCTCTTTTTCATATATTTGGTTTCGGTAGGAACTGAAACTCGGGTTTTTGGATTTTTCTCCCCATTTGTTTATTCAAATTAGTTTATCTGATTCTTGTAAAGGTTGTGGTTGGTGAACCTAGAAAAAAATTAACTAGATTATTGGATAGTGAGTCCAAAAAAACTATCCGACTGTAATTGATGTGTTGCATTTTTATAATAATTATTATTATTAGTTTTAATGATTTTGATAAAATTGGTATAATAATTAACTAAATAAATATAAGAACCTGATCTGTTTTATGTCAATTGCAGGTAATTGAGCTAGGTCACACCTAATTGGTCTTAACCATATTTTAAAGGTCAAAATTAAGTGAAATTGGTTGAATCCAATTCAGCAAGGTCTATCATCCGGAGTCATCAGGATCGTGCATCAAAATCAAAGTTCATCTCGAAGCAGAATAACCAAATCAAGATATCAATGGACTCCACACCTCATTCTTTTTGGCATCATCATCAAGTAAAGAAATCAAAGGTGCAAAAAATAAATCAAGCAGTTAATCTCTCTCATTTAGTCAACCAATCTAAATTTTAGATACTTTAGCATGAGGATTCCTAAAAGGTAAGCTACAAGACTCTAAATTGAGCAAGACTAAATCCTACAGAATTCTAAGGAAAGAAAGAAAGAAACATAATTTATAAAATTGAATTTGGATTCTAGATGAGGTGGCTATAGTAGGTTGAAGTTGGTAACAATGTTGAATATAATGAGAAACACCCGATACACTTGAGTTTTTCTTGGCACAGAGACCCGATATGGCAACAAATTTTTGGTGGCAAGGAGCTATCTTGTAAAGAATTAAATGAAAAAAAAAATTAGATTCCAAACTAATTCTGCATGAGGAGCAAACTTGGAAAGAATTGAAACCAATTCTTAGAAAACCTGATTTGGGTAGTTGAAACCTTACTTTATTTTGGAGATTTTATGGACCCAGGAAGGCTGAAGAAGGAAGGAATCCTTCTCCTCTAATTAACCATGCCTCCTTTCTTTCTTTTACTATGGAAATCAGAATAAAATCAAAAAAATTTTGGTAGCATAAGGAGTAGATGGCTGGTGGTTGCTTGAAGCTTATTTAAAGAAGGAGAGATTCTATACCAAATAAAAAGAATTATACATAGAATAAAATCGTAAAGAAAATACCACCTTAACCCTAGCCCTAGCCCTATTTAAGGATCCTAAAACACATTCAAAAAAAAAAAGAAAAGAAAAAAAAAAGAATTATCTTTGAAAGCTAGAAGTCAAGCAAAGAGAGTTTGGAGCATCTAGAAGATTTGAAGAGAGGATTCATTCGGCTCTACAGTTCCTTCGAAGTTTTTAATTTTTTTTTCTTGTCTACTTTGAATTTATTTTTTAGAACTCATTGTTAGGATGATTTTGAATTTTTATTCAAGTAATTGAGTTTGATTTTGATATGATGAAAAGCTAAATTTCTAGCTAGGGTACCTAATGTAACTTGGATTCGATTTCAATTCCAGATCTTGTATTAATTTTTTTTGTTAATGCAATTGCTTGTTATTTGCACTTAATGCTTTTAAGTATTATTATCTTTGGCACTTGATTGATTTTGATTTATAATTGGTACTGAAAAGGAAGATTATAAATTGGAGTTAATAATAAGCATCATTGGAATAATAATTGGAGTGGAGCAGAAGATTTGACCTGTGAGATCTTGAGAATAATCACTATACTTAATGAACTAATTAAAATCTATTTTATTATTGAGAAATAGATTATAAATTTTAATTAGTATTTTTAATAAGTCTTGAGAGAGATTATTAAATAATTTAGGGTTATTGGTTCTTACATTCATAATTAAATTTGGATTATTAATCAGAATACCTGGAATTGATAATTGGTCTAAGTGAAATCAGATATACCCTAGTGCTTTATCAATCAAATTTTAATTCAGCTTTCATTGAATTCTTTAGAATTAATTTTAGCTTTAGTTTTCATTGTCACTCAATTTCGATCATTCAGATATTAATGGAATTAGCATTCATTTTTGGTAATTAAACTCAATCCTCATGGGAACGATCTCTTATTCATCATTGTATTACTTGAGCGATTTCGTGTACTTGCAAAATAGGCTATTAAGTTTTTGGTGCCATTATCGAGGACTAGTTCTTTAATATCAAGAATAGTTGATTTTACCAGTAATCTAATATTTTTTTATTATTTTTTAGATATTTAAAAAAATTATATACTTTACTGCTTTTCAATTTTTATTTCTTGCTTTAAATCTTTTATATATGGTAGATCTCTATGCTTTCTAGCAAGATTATCTTAATTGCATGATTTAATAATTATTTTATTTTACATAATTAATTTACTACTTATTATTCTTAGATATTTACTATTTTTTATAGTTTAAAATAATTTACTACTTTTTATAGCTTAGTCTTTTTTTTTTAGACTTAATCACTTAAACTTACTTTTTTGCAAAATCTCAAAAAAAATAAAAATAAAAAATAAATTAAAAAATAATAAAAAAATACTAATAGTTCATAATATTTAACTAATATAGCATAACCAAAAATATTTTTTAAAAAAAATTAACTTGATTGGACATCTTATTTCTTTGCATTGCATCTCTATAATTAACTTTAAGGGCACTTAACCCATTAATCAGATAAGATGAGAATTTGATCATCCTTCCTTAGTCCAAAAATCACATCTTTCATCTTGCAAAACCTAGACCTTAATCTAAAATCAATTAGATGTTAGCCCTAGGATATTCGAGCTCAATAGGACAAGAAAGCCCTAGAGTTGGACCGAGTTCGGATTGATTAGCTGCTCGATGTCTAAGGCAAGTGGTTTAAGAAGGTGGTTTTCAATTGATTCCATTGTCTAACCTAGCCAACTCAATTGGTGTCTAAGGAAAGCAACAAGCAGGGGACCTCCAATATCTTACACTTACTTGATCGAGAGAGTTAGTTTTGGGCATGGAGTGCTTAAAGGCGGTCTTGAAATAGTTAGGAGCTGTCTAGATCTAGGTTAATCCAAAGATAGATAGTCCATTTTATGCTAACTTGTTTGCCATTAAAATTTAAATCTAATTAAAACACTCTTCTCTTTCATCTCTAGATTTAGGACTCTTTAGGACTCATCTTTAGAACTCTTTTTTTTTCTATCTCTCCTTCCTCTTCTCTCTTCTCTTTAAAATAATAATAATAATAATAATAATAATAATAATAATCTTTCAAAATTATAACTTAAAAAAGAGAATTAAATCGACTTGTGAGAATTGAATCAAACCCTATTTCAAGTCAAGAAATTGATCGCACCTGTAGACAAAATAGAAAAGCCATCAGAGAAGAGAAAAAATCTGAGGCAAAAGTAGAAATGGCTAAAGATACAAGGAGAGAAGTTGTAGTAGAGAATAATGAGGTTGTTAAAGAGGCAAACCCCCAGGGCATTGCGAGATTATGCCATGCCTATCGTGAATGGAGCTTCATCTAGCATCACAAGGCCACTTGTGCAGGCAAACAACTTTGATATCAAGCCTACTTTGATCCAAATGATCCAAACAGCAGTTTAGTTTGGAGGATTGCCCAATGATGACCCTAATGCACACATTGTAAACTTCTTGAAAATATGTGACATCCTTAAGTAGAATGGAGCATCAGATGATGCAATTCGGCTAAGATTGTTTTCGTTTTCACTTAGAGACAAGGCTAGAGCATGGTTATAGTCTCTTCCTACTGGCTCGATCACCACATGGAATGACTTAGCACAAAAATTTTTGGCAAAATTCTTTCCACCTGCTAAACTGCCAAATTGAGGATCGATATCAAACCTTCATGCAATTCGATATGGAGACCTTATATGAAGCTTGGAAAAGGTTTAAGGATCTGCTTAGAATTTGTCTGCACCATGGGCTACCTAAATGGTTGGTTGTGCAAACCTTCTACAATGGATTGAATAACCATACTAGAATTAATATTGATGCTGCTGCTGGAGGTTCATCGATGGGGAAGTCGCTTGATGAGGCTTATGATCTTTTGGAGGAAATGGCCAACAATAATTACCAATGGCCTAATGAGAGGAACATGGCGAGGAGGCCTGCTGGGGTTCATGAGATAGACGCTATTACTGCACTCAATGCAAAGGTAGAAACTATTTTTAAAAAATTAGATCATTTTTTTATTAATGCTATTAATACTCGTGTGCAGACCAGTGAGATGTGTACTGAGCAACATGCTACTCGAGATTGCCTAATTGATAGCTCATTCATGCCTCCAGTATAAGAACAAGTGCAATATGTGGCAAACTAAGGAAGGCAACAGAACAATCCATACTCAAACACCTACACACCTGTCTGGAAGAACCATTCAAATTTTTTCTGAGAAAATCAGTAGCAATAATAGAATTATCAAAATAGAGGACCTGATTTCCCACAGCAAAAAAAGAAGTCTAACCTAGAAGAATTGGTTGCAACTCTTACCAAGGCCATTACTGATTTCATGGGTGAAACTAAGGCAAACTTCCAAAACCCGCAAGCTACCATTAAGAACTTGGAAGTATAAATGGGATAGTTGGCCAATATGGTAGCTAACAAAACTCAAGGATCATTTCCTAGCAATACTGAAATGAACTCGAAAGAGTATGAGAAGGCAATTACCTTAAGGAGTGGCAAACAATTTAGGGAACAATCAAGGAAAGAGCCTATTAAGGAGCAAGTAAAGGAACAAACTCAAGAAGAGACTATAATCGAAGAGAAGCTAAAAGAGAAAAAGGAAGAGCCAGTAAAGCCCTACATCCCACCAGTTTCTTTTCCTCAAAGGCTCAAGCAAAATAAGGATGACAAGAACTTTCTAAAATTTTTAGAGGTTTTCAAGAAACTACACATAAATATTCCATTTGCTGAGGCATTAGCCCAGATGCCTAGCTATGTCAAATTCTTGAAGGATATCCTTTCCAAAAAGAGAAGGCTAGAGGACCACAAGACAGTCATGCTCACCGAAGAATGTAGTGCAATCATTTAGAATAAGTTGCCATCAAAACTAAAGGATCCAAATAGTTTTACAATTCCATGCAATATTGGCAATATCGAATTCACTAAAGCATTATGCGATTTAGGTGCTAGTATTAACTTGATGCTGTGATCTATTTTCATAAAACTTGGACTAGGGGATGTGAAATTAATCAGTGTTTCATTACAACTAGCTGATCGATCGGTGACATATCCTAGAGGCATAGTAGAGGATGTGTTAGTCAAGGTGGACAAATTTATCTTTCCAGTGGATTTTATTGTCTTGGATATGGAGGAAGATAGAGAGGTTCCTTTAATATTGGGGTGTCCATTCCTTGCAACTAGCAGGGCACTTATAGATGTCCATGAGAATAAGCTTACTTTAAGAGTGGGATAAGAAGAGGTAATTTTTAACATGCTATATTCTTCTAAATATCCTCTTGAGAATGATGAGTGTTTTAGATTAGATGTGATTAATGAATTTATTAGTGAGATAATTGACAATTCTAAATATGACTTGATTGATTGTGTTGAAGAGAAAATTGTTAAAAACAAATTTGAATAGTTAATTGAGCATGTTGATGTGTTAAATAATGTTTAGAAAATACAGGATTCAGTAGAAGCTAACCCAACCCCCAAGCTTAAGCTTAAGCAACTCCCTTCTCACTTAAGATATGCATTCTTGGGAGACTCATCCATTTTTTCTATCATTATATCTACTCATTTGTCTGCTGGACAAGAAAAAAAATATTGCATGTGTTGAGAAAGCACTAGGCTGGTCTATTGATGATATTAAGGGGATTAGTCCTAGTATATGCATGCATAAAATTTTAATGGAAGATAACTACAAACCTTCAATTGAGCATCAACGTAGGTTAAATCCTAATATGAAGGAAGTAGTTAGAGCTGAAGTAATGAAATTACTTGATGCAGGAATTATCTATCCTCTATACCTAGAAGCCTTCTGTTGTTGAATTAGAAATTCAGTTAGTCCAGTACCAAAGCACAGTGAGTTGCTTGCAAGTCACTAAGGTGATCTCAGGTCTAAGGGATACTTATACCTATATCCCATCAGGGACATTCTCGATAGTAGAATGCTCTGAAGTTGGTCACGTTCAATGATGATGTACCCATACATCTCATCTATATGCCATACCAGTGTCTCCATACACCTTGGTTAAGAGGACCACCAACCTATATGGCATATAGCGACCTATGCTCGATAGACGTTGTCAGCCTAATTAATAGCCTACCATTTGGTTGTGAATAAATTTAAGGATTAATCGATAAATCCTCTCTTTATCGAAACTAAATAGTCCTAAGGACTTCATCACAACAAGGGAGTTCATTAGAAGATGTAAACTTGTGATGAAAAAAATGTCAAAATATTTTTTATTAATTAATAAATTAATTATAATATCTCAATCATCAATAGGCTGATGATTGACTTTGGAACATAATTTTTAACAACTTTCACTTATCCTAAAGCCACTCGGCATAGTATCTAATACCCATCTTCGACTTATGGTTGTCGAACTCCTTGATTGCCAAGGCTTTAGTGAAGGGGTCGGCTAGGTTCTCCTTTTTGTCGATCTTCTGAAGATCGACGTCACCACGACTCATGATCTCACAAACCAAATGAAAGCGGCACAGAATGTGCTTTGTTCACTGGTGTGCCTTCGGTTTCTTTACTTGAGCTATGGTGCCAATGCTATCGCAGTAGAGCAGGACTGGATCATCAATAGAGGGTGCTACTTCAAGCTCGATGATGAACTTTCTCAGCCGCATAGCTTTCTTTGTTGCATCTGATGCTGCCATGTACTCTACTTTGCAAACAGAGTCGACCACTGCATGCTGCTTAGAATTTTTTCAGCAGATGGCTCCATCATTTAGAATAAAGATATACCCCGATATACTTTTATTGTCATCATGATCAGATTGAAAGCTGGAGTCTGTAAACCCCACAAGCTTTAGATCTGACTCACCATAAATCAATCATTGGTCCTTAGTATTTTTTAAATACTTAAGGATGGTTTTTAACCATCTTTTAATGATTTTCTCCAGGGTTAGACTGGTATCTACTCACTACTTCTAGTGAGTATGCCACGTCTGGTCTCGTACATATCATTGCATATATAATAGATCCCACTATCGAAGCATATAAAATTCTACGCATATGCTCTCTCTCTTCAGGAGTTATCGGACAATCCTTCTTAAAGAGAAAAATTTCTTGGCCTATCGGAAGATAGCCCTTTTTGAAATTCTCCATGCTGAACCTCTTCAGCACAGTTTCTATGTACGTGGATTAGGATATACCAAGCATCCTTTTAGATCTATCCCTATATATCTTCATCTTTAGGATGTAGGATACTTCACTCAAATCCTTCATGGAGAACTATGATGACAATCAGATTTTTATTCCTTATAGTGCGGAGATATCATTTTCGATTAAGAGAATATTGTTCACGTACAAAATTAGGAATACCACTGCTGGACCATTTGCCCATTTATAAATGCAGGATTCTTCTCCATTCTTAATGAAGCCATACATTTTGATCACTTTATCAAAATGCATGTTCCAACTCTGAGATGCCTGCTTTAATCCATAAATGGATCTCTGAAGCTTGCACACCTTGGACTCATCTATGGATGTGAATCCTTCAGATTGTATCATATACACTTCTTCGGTCAGCTCTCCATTTAGGAAAGCTATCTTCACATCCATCTACCAGATCTCATAGTCCAAATGGGCAGAATGGCAAACATGATCTGAATAGACTTGAGCATTGCCATAGGGGAGAACATCTCGTCATAGTCAATACCATAATGTTGACAATACTCCTTGGCAATCAGACAGGCTTTATAGGTCTCAATCTTTCCGTCTGCACCCCTCTTCCTTTTGAAGATCCATTTACATCCAATGGGTTTAACCCCTTCAAATGGATCAACTAATGTCCATACATCATTGACCTTCATGAAATCCATTTTGGATCTCATGGCTTCTAGCCATTTCTCAGAGTCGGATCTCTACATCGCATCCATATAAGTGATCGGATCCTCATCGTTCTCATCAAATTTGATGGGATCACCATCCTGGACCAAGAATCCATAGTATCTATTCGGATAGTGGGGTACTCTATCGGATCGTCTTAATGGTGCAGGTTCACTAGGCTTCAGATCTGGTCTGATAAAATTTGACTTAGGTCCAACATTCTGTGTTAGACTTTCTACCTGTTGAACTTCATCAAATTCAACCTCAGAGGCAACAGTTCCTTCACCAAGAAACTTTTTTTTTGAAAAGGTTGCCCTAAGGCTGATGAACACCTTTTGTTCATCAGCATGGTAGAAATAGTATTCTTTAGTCTCTTTTGGGTATCCTATGAATGTACACTTGTCAGACCTAGGTCCAAGTTTGTCTGTAACTAACCGTTTGACATAAGCTAGGCACCCCTAAATCCTAAGGTGTGAAAGTGCTGGCTTACGCCCTATCCATATCTCATATGTGGTTTTAACTATAGACTTACTTGGAATCCTATTTAATAGATAACAAGTCGATTTGAGTACATATCCCCGGAAGAATATCGATAAGCTGGCAAATCCCATCATGGATCGGACCATGTCTAACAGAGTGCAATTTCTTCTTTCAGACACACCATTATGCTGTGGTATTTCAAGAGGAGTCCATTGGAAGAGAATTCCATTCTCTCCTAGATATATGAGAAACTCATCAGAAAGATATTCTCCTCGATCAGACCAAAGAGTTTTAATACTCTTTCTAGTTTATTTTTCTATTTTACTTTGAAATTATTTGAACATTTCAAAAGAATTCGACTTATGTTTCATCAGATAGACATATCCGTATCTGAATAGATCATCTGTAAAAGTGATGAAGTAGACATATCCACCTCTGACACTTATGCTCATTGGTTCACATACATCAGTATGTACTAGACCTAAGAGCTCATTAGCTCTCTCACCTTTTTCAGTGAAAGGTGACTTGGTCATTTTACCAAGAAGACAGGACTCACTGGTTAGAAGTGATTCACAATCATTAACTTCAAGGATTACCTCTTAAGTCAACATGTTTATCCTATTCTTGTTTATATGACCTAGCCTACAATGCCAAAAGTAGATATCTAATACACTATCTAATATAGGATGCTTGTTAGTAAAATAGACTATATTAACAGATTGTGATAATATATATACACTATTGTTTAATTGTCCATAGAAAGCAGAAACACCATTCATAATGATACTATAAACTTATTTCTTTATTGAAATTTCATCATTGTTCATGGCCAAAAGGCCTATAGAAATGATATTTTAAAAAAAACTAGGACAGAAATAATAATCACTAAGAACAATGGTATGAGATTCAAATGCAAGTTTCAAAATTCCTAAAGCTAAAACTAGAACTGATCTTCCATCTCCAATATTTAGGAATCTCTCGTCTCGCTCAAATCTTCTACTAACCTGCAACCCCTGCAACGAATTGCAAATATGGTAGAGACTATCAGTATCCAATACCCAGTCAGTAATATCACAAATAGAGAAATTACAAGGAGTTATCATATAAATACCTTGTCCAGTAATAGCTTGCTTCTTTCTCTGCCTGTTCGGATCTAGGAAGGTAATGTACTGAGGATAGTTCCTCTTCTAGTGCCTCCGCTTCTTGCAAAAGAAGCATTCGGCTTGACTTTTATCGAGCTTGGTCTTTGGGGTCTGAGCCTGCATAGGTGTCCTAGCATGAACATGCACCTTCTTGGCTTTCTTCTTCTTGTTCTTCTTTCCATTCCCAAAGGATCGAGAACAAGAAAACGAACCTCCAACTAAGTTCACCTACTCCTTATGGAGTTGGTGATCCTTCTCAAAGTTTTGAAGTAACCCCAGTAACCCATGGTAGTCCACTTTAGGCTTTGATATTCTATAATGTGTAAGGAATGGGAGATAAGACTTGGACAGCGAATTCAATATTACATCTTTCCCAAGTTCTTATGCAAGAAAAAGCCGAGCTTGCTCAAGCGCTCTATCAGCTCAGTCATGTACAATACATGATCAGTGACAGAGGCACCATCCCGCATTCTAGCATTGAAGATGGCACAACTAGTCTTATGCCTTCAACATCATTGGGTGTGCCAAAAGAATCCTCCAACACTTAGAGCATTTCATTTGGCTGAGCTATCTCAAACTTGTGATTGAACTCATCGCTCATCACAGTTAGCATAATGAAACGCACCATGGATCGATCACTGAGCCACTTTTGATAAGTATCTCTAACTGTTCCACGTGCATTTGTAGCTGGCTCCTCAAGTGCAAGATCCGTCAGCACATTTAGGATCTGTTCATGCTCCAGGATAATCTTCAACTTTCGATACTAGCTACTGAAGTTGGGTCCCACCAACTTATCATTATCCAATAATGATCAGAGCGATAGAGAAGTGGCCATGTCTGCACAAAGAAAAACCAAATTCTAATTAGTAATTGATTCATTAAACCTAAAGATTTGGACTTTAATCAAAAGATTTCTCACACTATTTTATTCGAATTAGTAGCCTCTACCTCGAATTCAAGAAATTATCCTAATTCATTAGTGGATACTAGAATCCACATAGACTGTACACAAGCCCAACTTTGGTTGGCTCATTCATGTACATCTAAGGGTAGGTTCATAACCAATTATTTCTCTAAATAATTTTTAGTAATTAAATTTTGCCCCAGGCCTTGATCAGTTGGCTTTGGCCTTCTTAAAAAAAGGTTCAATTAGGTCCAACCATTAACATGACCATACTTGGCCCATCCAACCAATGAATGATCAGGTCCAACTTTGGTTGGCCCACCTGACCACCATTTAGAAAGATGTATCCAAGAGATCATATAATGAATGATAATTCCATCAACCGATAAGCACTAAGCCTTTGGGCCTCCAATGATTATCCAATTGATGGATCCATTATCATCCACTTTAATGGGAGGCTATGATCCAGTTATCATATAACTATTTTATTTTAGGGATCTAATAATTTTAGAGGATTTATTTATAGAAGTGAGTAGGTTAGATTAACCAGCTTGTCATGATCCTTCTACTAACTTTACTAAACCAGCTTAAGGGAGACCATTAATAAGCTGGTCTAGGAGCACCTAAATCAGTCAAACTAATTTACCTAGCTGACATGGGTTAGCTCGAATAGTTAAGCGATCCGATCAAAATATAATCTCACCAAGAGGCCAGGTAAGTTCGATCAGTGGAAGGATCTACCAAGCTTGCCTTAGACACCATCAAAAATGGTCAGGTAAGTGGGCTGCCAATTCAAAATCACTGGTCTAGTTTATCTTAGACATCAATTGGTTTAATTAGTTTCAATTAGATCAACCTAATAGTTCATGCTAGACCGCATAGCTAAGAATCAAGTCCATCTTGGGTCTTGTTAAAAACATAAACTTGACCAACTATAACTATTGCAATTGATCTAGAGAATCCTTGACCTAATCTAAGACAATAGTTGATTAGATTTAGTCAATTTTCTAATTAAATCCATTCTTTAATCTAGCCCTAGGTCTAACTCAATTAATGGGCCTAATCTCCACTAAACCATTTAACCCAATGTGTTATAATTTGTCTTAGGATCTTCAATTCACAATCTTAGATCCTAATCAATCAACTTCTTAATTCTCAATTAAGTTTTGGGCTAAGGGTTAGGGTTCAACTTTTCGAAAATAATTTTTATGTTTGTAAAATATTTTTACAATATGATTCTATCAACAAAGTTGTATGTTTGATTCATAATCAATATGCAAGTAAAATAAACATAAAAGTACTTTAGATCTAATCTAAATAGGTTCATGTAATTGAAATAGTTTCAATAATAATCAATCATAAATCTTCCTAGATCAAATCTAACATATTTATGATGATTGAAATTAGATTAAAATATTTTTAATCAGATCATAAAATCTCTTAGATCTAATCTAAAATTTTATGATCAATATTTTAGATCAGCACGTACTAGGACAACCTATTCACTATAAGAGATAAACCATACAGCAGGACAACCTTATGAGAGTCCATGCAATCTAAATTTTTTTTTTTAAATTTTAAATTTAATAATTAGATTATAAATTAGATCTAATCTAAGAAATAATTTAGACATGCATAACAATCATGTAATAAGAACCTAGGCTCTGATACCAATTGAAGGAACCAGATCTAGGGTTTCATAGGTAGATCTTAAAATTTTTTCAAGATCTTACAGCAAAAGACTTAAATAAATCTAAAATTTATTTAAATAATCATATAAATACCTAGATCTTTGATCTATTATATAATTAAAATATGATATCAAATCAAAAATTAAAATTAAATAAGAAAGAAAAGGATTGATCAAATCAACCTAGATCTACACTACATCAAATGTAGGTATAAAGTTTATAGATCAGATCTATTACCTGAGCAAGTTTAGACGTTCTAACTTGCTAATCCAAGCTTAAAAATGAAGTCATGAGCTACACACGTATCCAACCTCTAGGAGTCATCCACATGAGCCTCCAATCTTTGATCTGAAGTCCGATGTAGGAAATCAGTACAGCATGCTAGTACTATGCTGATCCTTCTTCGACGGTCGATCCGATGCTCCCTTCTTCGAAGTTTGGACTCTCCAAAATATAAGAATAAAGATTATAGTTTGCTGATTAGAGATTCTCTTAAAAAAAAACTCAAAAGAAAGGAGGAGAGATTGAAAATAAAATAGTCCTAGAAGAAAACCCTCTTCTTCTTCTCTTTTCTCTCACCTAGACCCCTAGTTTGGTGCCCATGGAACCCCCACGCCCAAGGATCCTCTTTCTCTAATTTTTGTACACCCCAAATCTCTCCCAAATTTCTAAATTTCATGAAAAAATTAGAATAAAATTCATCCAATAAATAAAAAAAAAGAAGAGTCCAAGTTAGATCAAATTTCTAGACTAGGAATATCCAAACATGGGAAGTTGTTGGGCGCCCAACACTTGGGCATCCAACTCTTAGGTGCCTCATCCATAATTTTTGACATGGACCAGCAAGGGAGGGTGCACAAAAAAAAAAGATTATTTTCATAGAATAAGAGAAGAATTAATTAAAAGAGGGGGCAGCACTCAAGGAAAGATGTTTTGGTCAATAAGGATTTTATCTCATAGAATCTTAAGCAAAACCAATTCTTCCTTTGACTTGGTCTTCCACCTAACTTTCAAATATGACTTGGAGGGAGAGAGGGGGCATGAAAATCAGGAAGAAAGGGATTTTCTATGAAAAATATCTAAAAAATAGGTATGGAGGGCATTGGGACCAAGGTGGTCCAAGAAGATAGGGAGTCCTAGTCACACTAGGACTCCTATTTTGACTTGGTCAAACAAGATCTTTTAACCAAATAAAATTAAGATTCAACTAATCTAATTAAATAAGATCCTAATCCATTTAGAAACTTAATTAAATTAAAATTAATTTTAATTTATTTTTTAATTAAATTAGAAAATTAGGTTAATTCGAGTTCTAGTTAGACTAGGACTAGTTTTTCCTTGCACTTGGCTTATCCAATAAACCAATTGGACTTGATCCAATCAAGTCCAAACTAAATTTAATTAAATTATATTTAATTAGACTTAATCTTAGCCTATTGGATTAATCAAATTAAGCTAATTAGCAATTCAATTGCTAATCAATCCTCCTACAACACTTGCACTAGGTTAAACACCAATCATATTGATTGTTTAACCCTAGAACGATTCTTAATCATTGATCAACCATCCGATTAGATCATAAGGTCTAATGTGGATGACCTCATAGGTTCGAACCTAAGTCGGTAGCACAGGAATAAATTTCTATACCAATCGAAGTGACCATCTAGCAATAATACCCGATGACCGAATAGGTCGGAGGTGTAGAACACCATCCTTAGAATCCATGCGGATATAGTTTCCATATAATTCATCCCCTTGACCACAATGCTCATAGGATATATCAGAGTTCAACTGTCAACTCTGATTAGGTTGTCCACATTGTATTTCAAAATATCAAATCCATCTGATGGATTATCCTGACCAAGGTTTTGCAATATTGAAATATAGTGATACATTCTTCTCCAACTCTTAGAATAATCAATTCCATCTTGATCACACTCCAACTTTGCAAGTACTTGACTATGCCCAGAATTCTTTCATTGCTGAATTAGAAATTCAGTTAGTTCGGTACCAAAGCATAGTGAGTTGCTTGCAAGTCACTAAGGTGATCTCAGGTCTAAGGGATACTTATATCTATATCCCATCAAAGACATTCTCAATAGCAGAATGCTCTGAAGTTGGTCACGTTCAATAATGATGTATCCATACATCTCACTTGTATGTCATACCAGTGTCTCCATACACCTTGGTTAAGAGGACAACCAACCTATATGGCATATAGCGATCTATGCTCGATAGATACTATCATCCTAATTAACAGCCTATCATTTGGTCATGAACAAATTTAAAGACTAATCGATAAATCCTCTCTTTATCGAAATTAAATAGTTCTAAGGACTTTATCATAATAATGGAGTTTATTAGAAGATGTAAACTTTTGATGAAAAAAGATGCCAAAATATTTTTCAAAATCAATTACAATATCTCAACCGTCAATAGACTGATGATTGGCTTTAAGACATAATTCTCAACAATATTCTAGGAGGGTCTCATGGTTTCAAAGAGGCTCAGGCAAGGAAAGAAGAAGGATCAGTGAAGGGGCAGCAAGGGGTCCAAGAGATACTTCAAGTATGGTGAAGCAGGGCACTTTAAGTAAGAATGTCCGCTTTGAAAGAAGTGCAAAGGAGAAGAAAACTTGAATTCCATCGATTCAGTAGCTATAAGTAAAGAGTCGGATGAGCTCTTGGTGGTCTCGGAGGAGCCCATAGTGTGTGATGTATCTAAGACAGTTTCGGTCAGGTCTGCGAAGTGCGGAGGATCCGAAGTGGTAGCGACGGTATCCAAGATGCAGCGATAGGCTCAACAGTATAGCATTGAGTAGTTATCCTTGGAAGAATCAATTACAAAGTCGGCTTCTGTAGCATCAGGAAGACTTTGATTTCAGATGGAGCATCGGGCAGAGATGGCTTCATAGATGGAGAGAAATATGACATGAGTTTAGAGTGAAGAAGTGCATGAGGACCGATATCCTAGTACCAATGCCAGAGATGCATAGTTTCAGGTGGAGCAGCATGTACGAGAGGACAGGCAAAATTCTGAGGAGACAGTGTCAGGATATGCAGCAGGCACCAGCATAGGATTGCTGCAAATTCTCCAGAAAAGTCCAAGATAGTTGATGCGACTGCCAAGTAGAAGGATGCTTACAACTCTAAGGGTGGTGCATAAAAGCAAGCCAAGGTCTTTAGACAGTCATCCCAAAGGCCTCAAAGAAAGCTTAGCAACTGAAGAAGAATTGCGGTGGCAAGGTGTCCACAAGTAGTTGTTAGGGCATGCATCGACAGCAGGTTCATGCAGGAGAACATTGCCAAGTGTGCCAAGACTTGGGCGCACCAAGATGAAGATTGTAGGATTTGATATGGTGCTCCCAAGCTTTCAGAGGCTATAGGAGGAGCCAGGGTGTTGGCTCTGAAAGACTAGGATAAGTGTGAGTCCTAAGGCTAGGACAAAAGTTGTTCTAGGTGAATGCAGCATGTAGCCCTGCATGGGCTTAAGGTTCATGTATGAAGACCTTGAGGGGCTTGGTAGGTGCTCCAAAAATCTGGGACACAAGATGAAGCGAAGAACCAAAATCAGGAGAAGAATCAGCTAAGGTAAGAGACTGACACACAGGCGAGCCGACTCGGATACACAGTCGAGCTAGCTTGGATACGCAGTCAAGCCGACTCGGATACATAGTCGAGCTAGCTTAGGCTGAGATCAAGCCAGCTTGGAGTGTAGTCAAGCCGGCTGTCTCAAGTAGACAGAAGATAGAGTTTGGACGAGATGCAATTGAGCCGACTCGACTCCTAAGAGAGCCAGCTCGATGGTGGCGAACAAAACTGAATGAAATTTTCTATTTGGATCTAGGATAGGCTTTTATCCTAGGGTCTTAAGGCCTGGACCAATAAGATCTTAAGGAGGCTAACTCATGTATGGGTCGGATTTAGATCTAGGGGATGAGAGCATGTGAGATATATGTACATGAGCTCAATGAGTGCTTTCATGTATTGGGTTAGCCTAAGAGAGTTTTTCAGCTGGGATTTGGATTTATTAGGATTCATGTGGTGTAACAGAAATCCTAGAATATATAAACCCATATATTTTATCTTTACAATAGAGTGGAATATAAATGAGCTTTTCTTCCTTAAAACTCTCTACTTCTCTCTCTAGTTCCAACTTTAAGCCCCAGATGCCGGTCATCTACTTTGTTCTTTTTCTCTCCAATAATTGATATCAGATTCTAGGATCCAACATTCTCTTCTATTATTAGACCTCAAACACTTCACTGGCTGTCCTGTCTTCTTCTCCACCTCAGCTCTCTAGATTTTAAATCAAGCAAAAATATCTGATTTTTATCTCATCAGATAGACCCATACCTTTCAGGAGAAATTATCTATAAAGATGACAAAATATCTCGCTCCACCTCGAGATGCAATAGGAGTTGATCCCTATACATCTGAGTGAACATGCTCCAAAACAGCTTTACTCTGCTTGGTACTACTGGCAAATGTAACTCTATGCTATTTGCCATAGATACAGAACTCACATAGATCATCTCCTTCCTTTCTGACTGCTGGAATCAGACCTCTCCTACTCAACTCTGTAAGCCTCCTATCACTCAAGTGACCTATACGATAATGCCACAACTTGTAGGCTAGCTGTTCCTCCTGTGTTGCTATAGACACCTTCGCACTATCTATAACCATTGAGTCCTCCATCCTATATAGATTATTGCTCGGTCTTCTTCCTTTCATCACCATCAATGCATCCTTGGAAATCCTCAAACACCTGCTGCCTGGCTGACAACTGAAAGCATATCACTGTCCTTTCAAGTAACTTAGGGATATCAGGTTCTTCTTCAGTTCTGGCACATGCTTCACATTGGTGAGTGTTCGTATGACTCCATCATACATCCTCACTCTTACTATACCCACATCAGCAACTTTATATGAGTGATCATTTTCAAGACTTACACTTCCTCTGTCAGATCTTTCATAAGATGAGAACCACTCTCGATGTGCAGTGTAATGATGGAAGCATGCTAAATCCAATATTCAGTGGTTGTCCAACTATATTACTTCATTTGATACTACTAGTATGTCTTCTCCACTATCTTCAAATGACAGAGCACCACTCCCGCTGGTTGATCCATCCTTAGAAGTGCCCTTCCCCTTTTCATTCTTAAAAAGTGGGCAATTTCTTCTAATATGATCAGGTTGATGGCACTTATAGCATTTCCAAGTCTTTTGATTTTTTTGAGACTTTAATTTACTCTTAGATTTGTCTCGAGTCCTCTCCTTAGGCCTTCCTTGCCTCTCATTCATAAAAAGCACCTCTAAATTAGGATTTTCTCTAACTAGCCTCTCTCGCTGCTCATTGGACCTGAGAACTCCAACCACTTCCTCGAAGTTTAATATCTCCTTTCAATACACCATAGTAGTAATGAGACTATCATATGCTGCTGGCAGCAAACACAATAATAGGAGGCTTTATCCCCTCATCAATCTTCATATCAAGGCTCATAACATCCGAGCAAACTTGATTGAACTTCTGGATGTGGAAAACTAGGTCTCCTCCTTCGGACATCTACAAACTGTACAGCTACTTTTTCAACCATAGCTTATTTGTCATGTTCTTGCCCATATACGTGTTCTCTAGTTTCTGCCAAAGCCCCTTCGATGTGATTTTCATATTAATCTCTAGAAAAACCTCATCAGCGAGGCACATACGAATCATACTGTAGGCTATCTCTTCAAGTTCCTTCCATTCTTCAATAGAAATCTTTTTCAATCTTTCATAAGTCAAGACCTTGTAGATCCTATTATGCACCAGTAGATTCTTCATCCTTTGCTATCAAAGGCTGAAGTTATCCTTGCCATCGAACTTTCTAAAGTCTGTCTTAACGGTACTCGATGCCATCTCAATCAGATTCTAATAACCAAATACAAAAGAGAATAAGCAGTGTTCAAAAAAATCTGTTCAGCATCTTTCCACAACACCAGGCAAAACTTTGACCTTCTCTCCACCAAATCTAACACTAGGGCTCTGATAGCAATTATTATTCCAGATGGCTGCTCTGATACCAATCTGTTAGGAACAATCCTTACCACTCAATAATTGCAGAAACAACAACAAGGATCTAAGAAAAGGGATGGTTGTTCTGATGAAATCCTAGCAAAGTCTAGGGCATAGAGAAAAGGGAGAGAACAAGAGAGGAAGAGAGATTTTCGAAAGAAAAGGCTTGTATTGATTCTGTTCTTTTTAGTTTACAAAACTTAGTATAGAGTATATATACTTGATCAAATAAAATCCAACCTAAAAAACTCTCCTAACTAACCTAATGTGATGTACTCTCCGAGCCCACATACATCCATGTCTTCCATGCACACATCCATTGGACAAATCCTAGTCCAATCCATAGGTTAGCCCCCTTAGGATCTTAAAAACTAAGGCCCTAAATTTCTAGGATTAAACCCAATCCTAGATTAGAATAGAAACTATGTTCTATTCTGTTCACTGCTCAAGCCGGCTCGGTCAGCAATCGGGTCGGCTCGACGATAATGTCTCCTACAAGAGTTCGAATTACCACTTTCTATTTTGCTGCTCGAGCCAGCTCTCTCAGGATTCGAGCTGGCTTGGCTTCTACTCGAGATGGCTCTGGCATGAATTAAGCCAGCTCTTCCAGCATATCAGTCAAGTATACTTTTTGGACTTCTGCTCGAGCCAGCTCTCTCAAAATTCAGGCTAGCTCATCTTCAACTCAGGCTGGCTCTTCTGCAGCTTGGACTGGCTCTTCTGATAAGATCTAAGCCAACTCTTCTGAAGCATTTGCTAAAGCTTTCGATGGTTAATTCCATTCGCTCCTTGCTCTCTTTTCACCTACTTCCAAGGCTTGAGAGCACCATACCTGAGCTCACACTGTCGGCCCATACCCTCAATGAAGGCTCAAGTATTGGCTAACTTTGTAGTGGAATGCTCAAAACCCGAAGAAAATCCAGCCATTGAAATTCAAGCAGAAGCCCCTGAAGAAGCTCATTGGCTCTTGCATGTCGATGGAGCCTCTAATGCTCAGGAAAGTGGTGCTAGTTTGATACTGGCAGATCCAGAGAGAGCCATCACTAAACATGCTTTAAGATTCAATTTCAAAACTTTCAATAATGGGACAGAATATGAAGCCCTCATTGCATGACTTAAAATTGCTAAAAATCTTAATATCAAGAAACTCAAAGTCTTTAGCGATTCTCAACTAATCATTGGACAGGTATGAGGCCTCTACGATGTCGAAGATATTGTTATGTCTCAGTATTTGTATAATGCAAGAAAATTATCTAAAAACTTCAATGGCCTTGAAATTATCTAAATATCGAGATTGAAAAATGACTGAGCTAATGCGCTTTCACACCTAGCGACATCAAAATTCTCTAATCTCAACCAGAAGGTATACATTGAACTCCTTGAAAAATCAAGCACAGAGGTCAAAACAATCACCCAGGTCAGTTATGAACCATGCTGGATTGATCCTCTAATAAATTACTTGAGCAAAGAAATATTGTCGGATGACTCTGCTAATGCAAGAAAAATCAAAAGGCAAGCATCCTAGTATGTCATCCTAGACGAAAAGCTCTATAAAAGATCATTCTCTCTTCCATTACTTCAATGTTTGAGGCCTTCTGAAGCTGATTATACCCTTCGAAATGTCCATGAAGGGATTTATTGTAACCATCTGGGGGGCAGATCCTTAGCATATAAAGTAATCTATCAGAGCTATTATTGGCCAACCATACAAAAAGACGCAGTTGATCTCATCAATAAGTATGACCAATGCCAGAGGTACGCTAATATTCAGCATCAGCCAGCTGCCAAACTCATTTTTATTATAGCCCCTTGGCCTTTCGCTGTATAGGGAATGGACATCATGGGACCGTTCCCCATGGCAATAGGATAAAGGAAGTTCCTGATGGTTGCTATTGACTACTTCACCAAATGGGTTGAAGCTGAACCGCTGGCACAAATTATCGAGAAAAAGATGCGAGACTTCATCTGAAAGTCAATCATCTGCCGCTTTAGCCTTCCTCGGGTAATCATCACTGATAATGGAAAGCAATTTGACAACACAAAATTTAGGAAATTCTATTTCGAGCTGCATATCAACCATAGGCTAACTTCAGTGGGACATCTACAATCCAATGGAGAAATCAAAGTCACAAATCGGAAATACTCCAAGGTCTCAAGACTAGGCTTACTAAAGCCAAAGGTCTTTGGACTGATAAATTATACAATGTTCTTTGGACTTATAGAACCACTTCCAGATGACCAACCGAAGAAACGCCCTTCAAACTCACGTTTGGATCAAAGGTAGTAATACCTATGGAAATTGGTCTTCCAACACCGAGAGTAGAGAATTTCCATCAAAAAAATAATGCAGATCGGTTGAGAACCGACATCGATTTATTGGAGAAAATTCGAGAAAGAGCTCAAATTCGAATGGCAACCTACCAACAAAAGATAACCAGATATTACAATACCAGGGTTAAGCCAAAAATCTTTCGAACTGGAGATTTAGTACTCCGACGAGCAAAAGTCTCAAAACCCATAGGACAAGAAAAGCTTGCCCTAAATTGAAAAGGACCATACCGAATCACTAAGGTAATCCAACCAAGAGCCTACAAAATTAAGAATCTAGATGGCTCAAATATTTTCAAGACATGGAATGCAGAAAATTTTAGAATATACTATCAATAAACTCTGAATAAAGGCTTCAAAAATTTTATCCTACTGAAGACTTTCCCAAAAGAAATTTCTTCGATTATTTTGATAAAAATCTGATCTCCAGATTGGCAAAGCCCCGAAGGGCATAGAAAAAGATCTCCAATATTTCTAAAAGTTCAATCTCCAAATCGATAGAGCCCCAAAAGGCACAAGAGATAAGATCTCCACTATTTCTAAAATACCGATCTTTGGATCGATGTTATTATGGATTTCTCTTAAATACCGATTTTCATATCGACATTATTATGGATTTCTCTTAAATATCGATCTCTGGATCGATGTTATTATAAATTTCTCTTAAATACTACTCGCTGGATCGATGTTATCATGGATTTCTGTTAATTACCAATCTCCAAATTGATAATATATAGGGTTTCTATAAAATAACAACCTTCAGATTGATGATACTTTAAAATATGTTGGATCTCTAGATCAGCATTATGTTGGGCCCTAGTCTAATACCGATCTAAAGGTTAAAATTATTATGAATATCGAACTAATGATCGATGCTGCATTGGACTCCTATCTAGTACCAAGTTCCAGTTCATTATTATTATTATCTAGGATAGCAAAAATTCAGATAAGATTTTTTACATTGGGAATAGATCGAGGTAAACCTTCCTCCCATTACTTTGAAAAATTTTTTAGAATATACAAGACATCACACAATCATATTAGATCAAAAAAATCTGATGTCATGGCATAGGCAAATGAAAACAAAATTTTCATTTTATTAAAAATAGTTCCTTACAAAAGGCCTGAATTGGGCTAACATAAAAAGACAAAAATAGAAACAAAAAGGAAAAAATGCAAAATCAGGCATCTGCCTGTGGAGCTTTGGTAGGAGCAAGAGCTGCTGGATCATCTTCCAAAGAAATAACCTCAGCAGATGTCGGAATCTCAATCGAAGCAGGAATGGGAGCCTTAGCAAGGTCCGAAGCCTCCATCTTTGACTTAAGAAGGATGACAGGCACCTCTGGGGTAGGTTGAGGCACTTCTATAGCGGAATCCACCTCTAGTGTTGGTTGGATCTCCATCTCTATAGCCAGGGTGAGACCGACTTCCTTGGTGATGCTGCTTAAGTCTAAATTGGGAGAAAGTTTCCCAACTAGACTCTTACAACTATTGAAGCCACTATCGAAAGCCTCCATAATTTAGTTTGCAAAATCTTTGGAAGACTTGTACTCCTCCACAGCGTGGCTTGTGGCACCCTTCCAGTGTTCCAGATCTCTTTGGTTGGTCAGAAGTGCCTTGTCTTGAGCGGCCAATGTTTCATCTCTGAAGGCCATCTTTCCCTCTAGCTTCTTTATTTTTGCCTCCAGGTTGGGAATCCTGAAGGTCTCCCACTGCAACTCTAGCAGCTTCTCTTCCCCCTCATTGACCTTCCTCTGAAGGTCCAGTAAAACTTTATTTTTCTCTGCCACCTCATTGAGTTTCTTCTAGAGCTACTTCTTCAACCCCATAGCAGTCTTCTCTTCTTTGAAGGCCTTCTCTTCCACTATCTTCAAGCAGTCTTTTGTAGACTACAAACCCTCGTTCAGTGATTTCTTATTCTCGCCCAATCACTTTATTTGCTCGACGAACAATCGAAAGTAGGAGACAACCTGGTAAAAGGAGAGTCAAAAGAAAAAGACATCAGATCAACAAAAACTGACGAAAAAAAGAGAGAGAGGTTGGTAAAATGCCGATGTAAGAAAAAGAGTTTTCCTCACATCTAAAATACTACTGAAACCATTGTTCAGTAGCTCCTCTAAACCAGGGTCCCTCCTACGAGCATGCAGCTCCACCTACGGCATCACAACATACAGGCGATCTTTTCCCAATGTCGATGTGTCCCATAAGGAAGCCTTCCCAAGATCGATCCAGCTGACGGAGCTTGTTAGTGGATCGACCAACGGAATCTTTGAGATCTCGGAGGACTGAGTTTGACAAGCAGAGGTTGGTGTCGGTGCAGCGACGGGACTCGACCTCTGATAGGTGATTGACTGTTTAGGAGGTGGTCGGACCACCTCGACAGACTCTTGACGTCCCCTCGACATCGAAGAAGATATCGGTGAAGGCCGGACACTGATAGGGTCTACGTTAATAACTATCACCCCCACTTTGGAAGGAGCTGCAGGTAGGGGGATCGCCGAGCTAGAATCGACGATCTCTTTCCCCTTTCCCTTCTTTGCCGATGGAGGGTTGGAGGATTCTGACTTCCTCTTCTTTTGCTCTGCTAGCCTTCGAGGGTCGAATCTCATGAGTGCTGCAATAAATAATAAAAAATATGATCAGAAAAAAATCAAGCTCAAAACAATGGAGAGAGATTTGACGATAGACTCATCCTGAGGGGAGATAAGGCTGATGTTGGAGTCGAATAGGGATTGATCCGCCACCAGCTAGCTAAGTTTGGGCACTTTCATATCCAGTAGCTCTTCGATGGCCTCCCTGTCCCTGTGTAGAATAGACTTATTAGAGTTTCAGTTTAGTCGGGGACTATCTCAACCAATGCTGAAATCCCAAAGAGTATCAAAAGAAACAAAAAAAAAATGACTTTTCCAGTCATGGATTGAAGAAAGAAGAGCATAATCGAATTTACAATTTGGCCAGGATGAGAAATACAACCAGCCTTTTTCAGTTGGATGTTTTTTCAAAATAAAATGAGCCCTAAACAAAGAAGTTCTAAGATTGATGGCAGTGAAACTACAATAAATGATAAAAATCAAGATCATCCTAATGGCATTAGGGATTACTTGAATCGGTTGGAGGCCGTAATAGTCTAATATATTACAAATGAAAGGATGCAAGGAAAAGCACAACCCGGATCAGAGCGATTCATCATAGAAGGCCACACAACTTTCGAGAGGTTGTGTAACCCGATCACCCAGACTAGGAGCAATAAGTTGAAAATGGTCAGGGATGAAATACTTCTTTCTAAGTCTTTTCAGATCGGCATCTATCATAAGAGAAGGCTCAGTGCTAGGGACAAAATAGTCCAAGAATTCTCTCATCGAAGATCTTAAACTATCTTTGCCAGAGGCACTAGCCTCAGCATCACCTAAGACAGATTACCCATCTCAATGGTGAGCAGGGACTGGGTTGACCAGATGTCATAGCCACTCGAGATCAACTCCCTCCTTTCACCACCATCAGAAGAGGTACTCTTCTGAGAAGACATGGAGAAAAGAAAGGAAAAAGGAATGAAGGAGATGAAAAGAGAAGACTCAAGGGGAAAGAAACAAAGGAGGACTAAGAGAGGAAACCCTAAGAAACAAAAACCCTGAAACCTAGGGAAAGAAAGGAGAATCCTACCGAAGGGGATAAGAAACCTTCTCTACTACTTTCAATGACCCTCTCCGAGCACCGATAACCACCAAAATTACCTCCTCCAATTAACAAGATGCCCAGAAGCCTCTTTAGCAGCAGAAATCTTGCCAGGCAAAATAGTAGTGAAGACAGAAGAAGGACAGACAAATATTCTTTATATAGGGAGAAAACAATGGCTCAAATTGGCCCACCAATCGTTGGATCTAAACCATCTATCAATCATCCAAAGAAGCTACAGAAAAGCTGTTTTAATGTAATGGCCCAGATCGAACCATGAAAGCCTACTCTGTATGATGGCTTAGCTAACCCATAAATGAGCACCACGTGCCCCATGTCACCTGAGTTACAATGGCGCAGCCAATGATGGCCTCACTCTCTCCCATGCTTTCTTAAATACCAGGGCATGATGATTACAATGAACAAGATGACTTGTCTTTTCGAATCATTTAAAAATAAAATCTGGCGATTGCATGGCACAACCCTTAGCATAACAAATGACCTTTGAAATGACTTTCCACACTCGCCACTGGAAGAATTCCATCCCAAGTCTAGAAAGTGGGGGGCAACTATTGATACGGTCATCCCCTGCTAGACATGTGGCATCATCAGAGGGGTCACCATTTCAAATAATAGGCAATCAGTAAGTTTGGTGTCAGATCAGCAAAATACCAACCTAGATGCTAGGCTATTGGCTAGAGCCAAATCGACCAAGTGATTAGGTCCAAATCAATGGATAACCGACCAAGAATGAGTTTGAGACTGGCCTAACACCATTCTTCATAATGTTCAAAATAAACCTCAAGGAAGGTTGGTAATAAACCGACCTCAGCTTGGCTGCCCATAATTAGACCAATATTTTACTGCCCTGAAAGGTAGCAACCATCTTGCTTTATAGGAGATCAGGATAATACCAATCTCGTCGGCTATACTCCAGCTACGACTACTCAAGATCGATCAAATATCGATGTCATTGACAATAGTAAACTATCTAATGTTGAAACAAGTAAATCACCGATCTCATTAAACCCAGATCGGTGATGTACCGACCTGGATATGTTTTGACAGTTAATTAAAGCATCGATTATTAGGAATTATGTTCTAAATCCAATCGTTAGCCTGTTGATGATTAAGATATTATAATTGATTTATTAATTAATAAAAAAAATTTGGCATCTTTTTCATCATAAGTTTACATCTTCTGATGAACTCCATTATTGTGATGAAGTCCTTAGGACTATTTAGTTTCAATAAAGAGAGGATTTATCGATTAGTCCTTAAATTTATTCACGACCAAATGATAGGCTGTTAATTAGGACAACAACATCTATCGAGCATAAGTCGCTATATGCCATATAGATTGGTTATCCTCTTAATCAAGGAGTGTGGAGACACTGATATGGCATACAAGTGAGATGTATGGATACATCATCATTGAACGTAACCAACTTCAGAGCTTTTTGCTGTCAAGAATGTCTCTGATGGGATATAGGTATAAGTATCCCTTAGACCTGAGATCACCTCAGTGACTTACAAGCAACTCACTATGCTTTGATATCGAACTAACTGAATTTTTAATTCAGCAATGAAAGACTTTTAGACACAGTCAAGTACTTGCAAAGTCGGAGTGTGATCAAGATGGAATTGACCAATCTAAGAATTAGAGAAGAATGTATCACTATATTTTAATATAGCAAAACCTTGGCCAAGATAATCCATCAGATGGATTTGATATTTTGAAATATGTGAGCTCAGAAGTGGCACTCCCAAGTCTTAGAAACATGAAAAGATAGGTCATAGGAAGATAAAAGTGAGCCAGAAAAAAAAAATCAGCTCTCCTAGCAAAGTTTAAAAACTGGGTCGGCTCACTCTGAGACTAAGCTGGCTAAGTTTGGAACTAGGCCGGCTCAGTCCAAAATTGGGTCGGTTAGATCTCAAAGAAAAATTTAGATAGAAAGTAGCATTTTTGGACTATTGGCATGATACACAACTAGGTCAACTCGATCTCGGACTGAGTCGATCCAGTCATAGGTTAGCCGACTCAGTCTAAAACTGGATCGACTCAATTTTCATTGGTTATTATTTTGTGTACGTGGATTATTTGGGTTTGAAAAGTTTTTCAATGAACTTGGGCTTGACCCTTTATAAATACTAAAAATAGATCAAGATTGTAATGAGGCTGAAATATACTGAATAAAAGCTCTTTTCTCCCAAAAATCTATTCTTCTCTTCTTCTCTATTTCTTGAATTATTTGATCGTGCTTCCATAGAAATCTCTAAGAAGTACTTTCTTATTGCTTAGCTAATCACCGACGGCCACGTCGATCTATATGGGAAGAGCATGCATTCCCGACAATTGGTATCAAAGCGGTATTGCATTGAAGGAAGGAAGACACCTAAGGTTTACTACATTCAGGATCTATTGTATCAGATTTTATCCTAAAACTTCTAGTTTGCTTCATGGTTGTCTCTAGATTGAGATGGAGATTATTTACATGGAGGAACAGTAATATAGAAGTTTGGAAAGAGGATCTAGGGCTAGTTAGATCTTCTTTGAAGGATAGTTTTGCTGGTGTGTGTGATCGTGAAGGATGTTAGGGATCTATTCTTGACTTGTTTGAAGTCAAGTGGTCAAGTGGATTCAAAGTGAATTTTGAGAAGTTCGATGGCAAGAGAAACTTTATTCTATGACAGCAAAGAGTAAAGAACTTGTTGGTTCAGTAGAGGATCAATAAGATCTTGACAAAAGAAAGGTCGAAAAAGATCAGTACTGAGGATTGGGAAGAGTTGGAGAAAATTATTTTTAGCATAATTCGGATGTGCTTGGTCGACCAGATTTTTCCCAAGGTTTGCACAGAAACTATGGCAAAGGGGCTCTGGGAGAGACTGGAGAACACATATATGGAAAAGAACATGATGAATAAGCTATAGTTGAAAAAATAGTTGTATAGTCTGAGGATGCCCAAAGGCGGAGATCTTATTGCACATATCCAAAGGTTCAATCAGGTGTGTTCTAAGGTGATGAGTTTGGATGTGAAGATTGACGAGGAGGATCGAGCATTACTATTATTATGTTCTCTCCTAGGTTTGTATGATGGTCTCATAACAATTTTAGTTTATGAAAAGAAGATCCTAAACTATGAAGAGATTGTTGGTGTGCTCAGATCAAATGAGCAAAGAAAAAAGATCTGCAAAGAAGACCCTAAGTCTAAGATCTTGGCTGTGAACGAAAGACAGGGAAGATCAAAAGAGAAGACAAGAGGAAAATCCAAGGGCATGTCAAAATCTCACGATCAGAGAAAGATGACATTGAAATGTTATAAATGTCATCAACCTAAACACCTGAGGAGAGATTGTCCCCTTTTGAGATCAAAAAAAGGAAAGGCCAGCAAGAGAGATGATACAGCTTCTATGAGTAGTGAAGAAGATCTACTAGTTGTATCAGATGGATCCATAGAGTGCATTACTATGTAGATATTGGATTCAGCATGCTCACATCATGATACTTCTTATCAAAAATGGTTTGCTATCTACCAGAAGACCGATGGTGGAAGTGTCAGCTTTGGAGATGATCATCCATGCAAAGTAGTTGGAATTAGCTCTATCAGGGTGAGGATGTATGACAGGATCATTCATACATTATCAAATGTCAGGCATGTACCGGAGCTTCAAAAAAAATTGATTTATTTGGGCTACTTGAAGGAGTAGGGTTATGCTTTTAGTAGCCAGGCTGGGAGTGGACGTCTGAAAATTTTCAAGAAAGCTTTGGTGGTGATGAAAGGTAGAAGACTGAGCAACAATCTTTACAGAATGGAAGGCTCAGTGATAAATGATAGTGCAGAGATGCTAGCAGTGACATAGGAGTAGATTTTATATCAACTATGGCACTATTAGATGGGTCATATGAGTGACCGTGGGCTCACTGAACTAAGTAGAAAAGGTATGATCCCAGCTCTGAAGAAGGAGGGCACAGATCTTTATGAGCCATGCATCTTTGGCAAATAGCATAGGATGAAGTTTGCCAGAAGTACCAAGTGCAGCGAGGGAGTGTTGGATTTAGTGCACTCGGATGTGTGGGGATCAGCTTCTGTATCAGCTAAAGGTGGGATAAAATATTTTATCACTTTTATTCATGATTTCTCAAGGAAGGTGTGGGTTTATCTGATAAGAAAAAAATCAGAGGTGTTTGCCCGATTCAGAGTCTAGAGAGCCGAAGTAGAGAAAAAGTCAGGAAGACAAGTGAATTGTCTGAGGTCGAATAATGGAGGGGAGTATACTAGCCTGAAGTTCAGGAGGTATATTAAGAAAAATGGCATCAAATGCCATTACACGGTGAAGATGACTCTCCAGTAGAATGGTGTCACGGAAAGAATGAATCGGACATTGACTGAGAAGGCATGGAGTTTAAGGCTGCAAACATCACTCCCAAAGTCCTTTTAGGGTGATGCTCTAATTTTTTCTTATTTTCTTATGAACGGATCTCCTCATCATAAGCTGAATGGAGGCATTCCTGAGAAGGTCTAGAGTAAAAAGAAGGTGAAGCTTGACCACCTGAAATTCTTCGATTGCACAGCCTATGCACATGTGGAGGCAATCGAGAGGAGCAAATTGAATCCAAAATCTTAAAAGATGATATTCATAGGGTATCCACAAGGAGTCAAGAGATACTTGCTGTGGGACTCTCAGGCACAGAAGTCAGTGATCAGCAGGAACATTATCTTTGATGAGAAGAGCATCTTGAGGAGGTCTAGGTAGATGAAACTAGAAAAACAAAGGTAAACAACAATGGCCAGTCAGAGAATGATGGCATGCAGGTTACATCCACTTATAGGAGTGTTCCTATTGAGGTGGAGCTGGACAAAAAAGTATTGTCTCAAATTAAAAATTAGCATGGAGGGCCTGCAGTTTAGATAGATGTGTAGGAGTAGCCACAGACATCAGGCAGAGATATGCCAGTGAGAGTAACTTTGCACAAGCCCCAGCATACTATTAGGAGGCCGATCAGATATAGCATTGATGAGGTTATCTTCTATGTACTCATCACTGCTAATGGAGATTCAGAGAATTATACAGAGGCCATGGAGAGTGAGGATCATGATTCATGGATACAGGCCATGATAGAGGAGATGGAATCACTTGAGAAAAATCAGACATGGTAGCTGGTGGATCTTTCAGAAGGTGCTCGACCTATTGACTCAAAGTGGGTGTTCACAAAGAAAGAAACACCTTCAGAATAAGATGGAGTCAGATTCAAAGCAAGGCTGGTAGCAAAGAAATATTCACAAAGGAAAGAAATTGACTACACAAAAATTTTCTCTCCTATGGTGCGTCATATATCTATTCTAGTTTTGCTATCACTGGTGGCATAGCATAACATGGAATTGGAACATATGGACGTGAAGATAGCCTTCCTTCATGGGACTTCGGAGGAAAGAATCTACATGAAGCAGCCAGATGATTTCATGAAGATGGGATAGAAAGAAAAGGTGTGCTTACTTAGGAAGTCTTTGTATGGCTTGAAACAATCTCCTCATCAGTGGTATCGAAGGTTGATAGCTTTATCTTGAGCCTGGGTTTTAGCAGATGTGAACATGATTATTGTGCCTATGTCAAGATATAGATGAGAAAGATACCCTGTACCTGTTATTGTATATAGATGATATGCTCATAGCTAGTAGAAACATGGATGCTGTGAAAAGGTTGAAAAGTGCATTATCATCTAAGTTTGAAATAAAGGATTTGGATCCAACTGAGAAAATTCTTTGAATGAAGATTTACAGAGATAGGTACAAAAGAGTGCTCCATTTGTCACAAGGAAAGTATGTCCCAAAGATTCTGGAGAGATTTAGGATGGAGAAGGCCAAACCTGCAGAGATGCCATTGTTGAGCCATATGTCTCTCTCCAAGTTATAGAGCCCCCAGTCAGAAGAGAAGAGAGAGTACATGAAACTAGTTCCTTATGTAAATGTTATAGGCAATGTGATGTACACTATGGTGTGCTGTAGATCAGATATAGCATATGTAGTGAGCACGGTTAGTAGATACATGGCTAACCCTAGGAAGGAACACTGGAAAGCATTAAAATGGATATTGAGATATCTGCATAGAACAAGGGATTATGGTTTGGTATTTGATGGGCAGTCGGGAGGATTTAGAGAATAATCTATAAAGATGTATGAAGGTTTAGGTCCTTTGGAAGCGTTTGTTGATGTAAATTATACTAGTGATCTTGATACAAGGAGGTCTACTACTAGATACCACTTCTGCATATATGGTAGACCGGTGTCTTGGAGATCAACCTTTCAACCAATCACGGTCTTGTCTATCATAGAGGCCGAGTACATTAGGATAACGGAGGCTGCAAAGGAAGCCCTTCGGCTTAGAAGGTTGATTGATGAGTTGGGGATGGAGCAGAGCAAGATTACATTGTTCAGTGATAGTCAGAGTGCTCTATTGTTGGCACAAAATCCAATTTATCATAAGTGCACAAAGCATATAAATGTGAGATACCATAGAATCAGAAAGATGGTGGAGAAAGGTGAAGTAGAACTAATGAAAGTCCATACCAAAGAGAATCTATCTGATGCACTTATGAAGGTACTTCCTAGAGACAACTTTTAGAGATGTGTGGCACGAATGGATCTATTGAGAAGAGATGAGTTCACAAGGATTTGGAAGTACCAAGATGGAGAATGTGAGCTCAGAAGTGGCACTTCCAAGTCTTGAAAATATGAGAAGATAGGTCATGAAAAGATGGAAGCGAGCTAGAAGAGAAATCAGCTCTCCTAGCAAAGTTCAGAAACTGGGCCGGCTCATCCTGAAACTGAGCCAACTAAGTTTGGAACTAGGCTAGCTCAGTCCAGGACTAGGTCGGCTATGTCTCAAAAAAAATTCAGACAGAAAGCAGCATTTTTAAACTATTGGTTTGGTATATAACTGGGTCAACTCAGTCTGAGACTGATCTGACTTAGTCGCAGGTTAGCCGGCTTAGTTTAAAACTGGGCCAATGAAAATAAACTGGGCCGGCTTAATTTTTGTGGATTATTATTTTGTATACATGGCTTGTTTGGATTTGGAAAGTTTTTCTATGAGCTTGGGCTTAACCCTTTATAAAGTATATATACTGAAAATAGATCAAGGTTATAATGAGGCTAAAATATACAGAATAAAAACTCTTTTCTTTTAAAAATCTTTTCTTCTCTTCTTCTCTATTCCTTGAATTATTTGATCGTGCTTCCACAGAAATCTCTGCGAAGTACTTTCTTATTGCTTGGCTAATCACCGACGGCCATAAAGATTCATATGGGAAGAGCGTACATTCCCAACAAAATACAATATGGACAATCTAATCAGAGTTGATAGTTAAACTCTGAAGTGTCCTACGAGTATTATGGTCAAGGGGATGAATTATATGGAAACTATATTCTCATGAGTTTTAAGGATGGTGTTCTACACCTTCGACCTATCCGACCATCGGGTATCATTACTCGATAGTCATTTTGATTGGTACAGAAATTTATTCCTATGCTATCGACATAGGTTCGGACCTATGAGGTCACACATTAGATTTCATATTTCGATCGAAAGGTTGATTAGCGATTTAGAATCATTTTAGGGTTAAACAATCAATACGATTGATGTTTGACATAGTGCAAGTATTGCAGGAGGATCGATTAGCAATTTGATTGCTAATTGGCTTAATTTGATTAAGCCAATAAGCTAAAATTAAGTCTAATTAAATATGATTTAATTAGATTTAGTTTGGACTTGATTGGATCAAATTCAATTGGTTTATTGGATAAGCCAAGTGCAAGAAAGAACTAGTCCTAGTCTAACTAGGACTTGAGTCAACCCAATTTTCTAATTTGATTAGAAAATAAATCAAAATTAAATCTAATTTAATCTGATTTAAATAAGTTCTTAAATAGGTTAGATCATTATTTAATTGGATTTGATTACTCTTATTTTTATTTGGTTAAAAGATCTTGCTTGACCAGGTCAAACTAGGAGTCCTAGTGTGACTAGGACTTCCTATTCCTTACGCCTCCTAATCCTCATGCCCCATCGCTTTCTCTTTGTATTTTTATGTGAAATTCTCCATACCCAAAGGCTTCTCATGCCCCCTTTCTCACTTCTATTTCTCATATGAAAGTTTGTTGCATGACCAAGTCAAAAGGAAAAGTTGATTTTGCTTAGGATTCTATGAGATAGAATTTCTAGTCAACTAAAAGTCCTCCATCTTTTTTTGGGTTTATTTGCGTCCTCCCTTGCTGGTCCATTGCAAAAAAAAAGGTGGGGCACCCAAGAGTTGGGTACCCCAACAACTTCCCTTATTTGGTCCTTCCTAGTCTATATTTTTGACCTAACTTGGACTCTACATATCTCTTTATTTAAAAGAAATTTTTATGGATTGTAGATATTTAAGAGGTCTCCTTGGTATAAAAAAATTAAAGAAAAATTTATCTGGGTCGTGGAGATATTAAAAATACAAATCAGGGTGTCTAGAAAAAGAGCAAAGAAGAAGAAGAAGGTCTTCTTCTAGGATTTTTGTTCCAAATCTCTTCCTCCCTTTTTGTGAGTCTTTAAGAGGTGTCTCGGTATCATAAAACTTCTTCTTTTCTTTATGGTATTTTAGAGTATCCAAGTTTTGAAGAAGAAAGCATCGGATCGACTATCGAAGAGAGATCAGTACAGTGCTAGCATACTGTGCTAATTTTCTGCATCAGAATCTTTGATCATGTTCGTGGGCTCGTGTGGATAACTCCAAGAGGCCGAATGCATGTGCAGCTCATGACTTCATCCTCAAGCCCGAATTAACAAGTTAGAACATCTAACTTGCTCAGGTAATAGATCTGATCTGTTATTTTATAGCTGCATTAGATGTAGTATAGATCTAAGTTAATATGATCAATCTTTTCTTTCTTGTTTAATTTTTAATTTTTATTTAAATACCATATAATAATTATATAATAATATCTTAGATCTAGGGTATTTTAGATTAATTTTGATTGATTTTAATCTTTCGCTGTCTGATCTTAAAAAGTTTCAAGATCTAGTCCTGAAATCCTAGATCTGATTCCTACAATTGATATCAGAGCCTAGTTTCTTATTACATAATTTTTATACATGTTTAAATTATTTTTTATATTAGATCTAATTATTAAATCTAAAATTAAAAATTTAGATCTCACGAACTGCCATAAGGTTGTCCTACTATAAGATTTATCCCTTACAGTGAAAAGATTATCCTAATTCGTGATGATCTGACTCTAATCATAAATTTATTAGATTTAATCTAATTTTATTTATGATTTAATAGATTTAAAATAATTTTAGATCTAAAAATAAAATATTTTAGATTGCACGAACTACCATAAGGTTGTCCTGCTGTAAGGTTTATTTCTTATAGTGGATAGGTTGTCCTAA
Organism: Cocos nucifera; assembly: GCA_006176705.1. Lineage (NCBI taxonomy): Eukaryota > Viridiplantae > Streptophyta > Magnoliopsida > Arecales > Arecaceae > Cocos > Cocos nucifera. The sequence goes on along the minus strand of QRFJ01003397.1, from coordinate 656,442 downwards.
TACATGCTGATCCAAAATATTGATCAAAAAATTTTAGATTAGATCTAAGAGATTTTATGATTTGATTAAAAATATTTTAATCTAATTTTAATCATCATAAATATGTTAGATTTGATCTAGAAAGATTTATGATTGGTTATTATTGAAACTATTTCTATTAAATGAACCTATTTAGATTAGATCTAAAGTAGTTTTATATTTATTTTACTTGCATATTGATTATGAATCAAATATATAACTTGGTTGATAGAACCATGTTATAAAAATATTTTATAAACATAAAAATTATTTTCAAAAAGCCAAACCCCAACCCTCAGCCCAAAACTTAATTAAGAATTAAGAAGTTGTTTGATTAGGTTCTAGAATTATAAATTGATGATCCTATGACATGAATCATAACACATTGGGTTAATGGGTTAGTAGGAATTAGATCCATTAATTGGGTTAGACCTAAGGTTAGATTAAAGAATGGACTTAATTAGAGAATTGACTAAATCTAATCAATTATTATTTTAGATTAAATCAAGGATTCTCTAGATCAATTATAGTAGTTATAGTTGGTCAAGTCTATGTCTTTAACAGAAATCAAATGGACTTGATTCTTAGCTAAGAGGTCTAGCTCAAACTGTTAGATTGATCTAATCAAGACTAATTAAACCAGTTAGTGTCTAAGGTAAGTTTGGCACATACGACCGGTGGTTTTTAATTGATAGCCCGCTTACCTAACCATTTTCAATGATGTCTAAGGCAAGCTTTGGCAGATCCTTCCATCGATCTCACTTATCTGGCCTGCTTAGTAAGATTGAGTTTTGATCAGATCACATGATAATTTAAGTTGACCCATATCAGCTAAGTAAATCAGTGTGACTGATTTAGGTGCTTCTAGACTAGCCTGTTAGTGGTCACTCATAAGCTGACTTGCTGAAGCCAATGGAAGGATCATGATAAGCTGGTTAATCTGACCTACTCACTTCTATAAATAAATCCTCTAAAATTATTAGATCCCTAAAATGAAATAGTTATATGATAACTAAATCATAGTCTCCTATTAAAGTGGATGATAATGGGTCCATCAATTGGATAATCATTGGAGGCCCAAAGGCCTGGTGCTTATTGGTTGATGAAATTATCATTCATTATATGATCTCTTGGATATATCTTTATAAATGATGGTCAAGTGGGCCAACCAAAGTTGAGCCTGATCATTCATTGATTGGATGGGCCAACTATGGTCATGTCAATAGTTGGACCTAACTGGACCCTTTTCTGAGAAAGCCAAAGCCAACTGATCAGGGCTTGGGATAAAATTTAATTATAAAAAATTATTTAAAAAATAATTGATTATAAACCTACCCTTAAATGTATAAGGATGGGCCAACCAAAGTTGGGCTTGTGTACAGTCTATGTGGATTCTATTACCCACTAAGGAATAAGGATAATTTTTCGAATTGGAGGTAGAGGCTACCAATTCGAATAAAATAGTGAGAGACCCTTTGGATTAAAGTCCAAATCTCTAGATTTAATAAATCAATTACTAATTAGGTTATGTTTTTCTTTTATGAAGATATGGCCACTTTCCTATCACTCTGATTATTATTGGACAATGATAAGTTGGTGGAACACTACTTCGATAGCTGGTATCGAAAGTTGAAGATTATCCTGGAGCATGAACGGATCCTATATGTGTTGATGGTTTCTAGTTTTTATAGGCTTGTGTAGGATAACTATATATTTCTTCATATAAAAAATTTATTTTAATAAAATAGTTTTCAAGTACTTTTCACTGAGTTATCGGGCCTCTTTGCCTAAGCAAGCATTGAGTTTCACGTCAAAAGATGGGAAGGACAAAGAAGCTCATTGTAAAGCTAGTCTTAACTCGTAGCCTATTTGATTTGAGCTAGTAAGTCCGAGGGGTATTCTATACCTAGTGCCCTAAAGCCAACTGGTTTGGGAGTCATTGGCCCAAGACTCGCTACATGGATCAAATAGAAAGCTTAAGGAGTTAAGACACTCAATAGTAGTACAATGTTAAAAAAAAAAAAAATAGTTTTCCACCGAGTAATCAGGTCCCATTGTCTAAGTAAGCAATGATATTCGCATCAAAAAGTGGACAATATGAAAATAAAAATCAATAAATGAAGGACAGAAGTAGCAATACACTTGCCTATATGAAAGTTTAGATAAATCAGAGATAAAGGTGGGATAATTTAGAAAAAATTTTGAAAAATTTAATGTTCTTTATTTAATTTTTCTATTGATAAGTATTAATACCCCAATGATATGTCTCATTTAAGCTCTATTGAATATCAATGGCCATTTTGAAAACTGCTTAGGTAAAATTTGAAACTCTAAAGTTAAAAAGATATTTAAAACTAAATTCTTTCTTTATTCGAGGATGAGCAAAGCTTAAGTTGGGAGGTATGATAAGCATCATAAATTCACCAATAAAAGTATTAATTTATCAATTAATTCATATTAATTTTTAAGAATTAATGATTAACTTATATATAATTTTTGAGAAATTCATATTTTTATTAATTAAAAAATTAATTATAAAATAATAAAAATTAAAAAATAAAATTTTATTATCAATAAAAAGAGTTTATTTTTTTGATCATAATGAAATAAGTTTCACATAAAACGAAGTTAAAATGAAAAAGATATGAATTTCTAAAGAAATAAAATAAAAAAAATTTAAATAAAAAAAAAAATGGCTCAGCCGGCTCCGCAAGCCAAGCCACCAAGCCAAGCCAAGCCATCAAAGCCGACTCAACCATTGAAGCCATCAGCTGGTCTATGATTCAGGCGTGGACCGTCAGCTCAGCAGAAACCGATGAATCACAGCGCGACACATGGCGAACCTAGACCCTTAAAGGGTCCACAAAAATTTATCGCGGCTCACAGAGCAATCTGATCTTTTCACTCAGCAATAGAGGCACCGATTGGCTGCAATGTGCGGTGCGATCGGTCAATGCAGTCCATGGGAATAGTAATTATGCGATCGGATAGCTGCGGTTGATTGCGGTCAAGATCGGACGGTGGTGGTTATTTTCGGATTTAATTCAAATTCTATCAGCGATCTGGCATGATCCGACGGCTAGAAAACCAAATAATGAAGATCCAATGGTCTAGAATGTTCCCCATGGTGATCAGGACTATCGATGTGTGATTGCGGCCAGATTTCCTCCATCAACGTGCGATCGGACAGCCAGAATTTAATCCGACCTGATCTAGGCCGATGCTCATCCTATTTTGATGATTTTTTGATCGTTGGATTCCTATTTATGGCCAGATTTCATCCAGAATAGTAGAATTCATCGAGGACTTCTTTTAGTCTAATTTTTATTTAGATTTTTTTATATTTTGACGATCAAAGAGTTCCTTAGTCCCACATTGCCTAGAAGCAAACTCTCCAGCCCTCCTAGCTCTATAAGAAGGACCCCAAGCCTCCAGAAATCAACATCTCCGGTCAAGGTGAAGCTTTGGTACAAGGCAAAGCCAGGCTATGGGTTAAAGGCTGCTTCGAAGCAACGGATGCCGAGAAGAAGAGCCGGGCTTCTACACCATCTTTTTGCCAATGCCAATCCAAGATCAGAGATCAGACTATTTTATTCTTTTTAAATTTTATGTATTTAAATTCTAAAATTTTAATTAATAAAAAAAAAATTGCACTTTAATTTCTTGCTCTTTATTTTTATTATAATTTAATTTCTACACTTTAATTATTATTTTTTATTTTATTACAAGTAGATGCTAAGATCTAACTAGTAGATCTTAGTACCAAGTTTAAATTTCTATATTTTTTTAATTTTTATTTTTAATCTTCCGACTTTACTTTTGATTCCAAAACTCAAATTATTTTTTTTTTAAAAAAAATCAAATATTTCAAATCTAAAATATTACCTTCCCTGTGGATTCGATCCGACTCACTACTATCTACGTATTTTTAATTATTTTAAGAAGTCGGATTAAACTGATAAACATGGTGTCTTAACGACAACATCGCATACCTATCAAGTTTTTGGCACCGTTACCGGGAAAGGCATGGACATTAAATTTTTGAACTCTTTAATTTTTCTATAAATAAATTATAAATAAAATTTTTATTTTCTTATAAATATTGCTTGCTAATTTTTTTTTATTATTTTACAGAAAAAGAGATTAAAGAACAAAAAGAACTAGGAGTTTTGCTTATGAGATCAATCCTAACCCTAGTTCTCTTTTCTTTTTATCTTATTTATTTATTTATTTTATTTTTAAATTAATTTTAAAAAAATATCCATTTAAATCTAATTAAAAGTCTCGTGATAAGATTAGAAACCCTAACTGCTTAGAGCATGTATCATATTATTTTTATTTTTATTTTTATTTTTATTTTATTTTATTTTTTTTAGTGATTAGGTTGGAGGTAAGGTAAGCCTTTCAGAATTCAATTAATTGCATGCATCTAGTTTAAATTGCATAGAACCCTTTGATTGAAAATTTTTTGTGCATATTCATATTAAACCAAATTAAGGGCACAACCCAATTAAACAAGATAAGGTGGGGATTTGATCATCCTTTCTTAGCCCACAAACAACCAACCAACATCCTGCATTGACCTAAGCCTTTAATTTTAAAATCAATTAGACATCAACCCTAGGAACTTGAGCTCAATAGGACAAGGAATCCTAAGAGTTGAACCAGATTAGGATAAGTCAATTTGACTAGTGTCTAGGAAAGTGGTTCAGGGATGACTGGGCTCGAAAGAAGGTGGTTTCTAATTGATTCCGTTTACTTACCTGGCCAAGCATAATTTGTGTCTAAGGCAAGCAATGGAGGGACTCTCACCGACCTTACACTTACCTGGCTAGTTGATTGGCTAATCCTACACTTGGAGGGCTTGAAGGTGATCTTGGCAGTTAGGAGCTGTCTAGATCTAGAATAACCCTTAGTTAGGATTGATTGATCAACTTGATTGCTAACCAACATTAAATCTAATTAAACCTAATTCTTCTCTTTCTTCTTAGTTCTAGCACTCCTTAGGACCTCTTCTTTAGAACTCTTCTTTCTTTCTTCTTCTTACTCCTCTAAAAATAAAATAAAATAAAATAAAATAAAAATTAAATTAAACTAACTAAAAAATATTAAAAATAATAATTAAATTAAATTAAATTAAATTAAAATTAATAAATAAAATAATTTAAAAAATTAATTTTTAATATAATAAAATAATAATAATAAATAAAAAAATTAAAAAAAAATATTCTAAAATTTTTTTTGAACCATACATTAGGGTTACACTAATACATGCACGGTAGGAAATTACTTTTTCTAATTTAGTTGAACTTAATTGAATGATTGATTCACATTAAACATAATAATGGCTAATCTGAATCTAATAGTCCAAAAATTAGATAAAGTTAACCTTCTTGCTCAGAAAATAGATCAACTCTTAATCCTAGGTCAACAATCTTCTGCACAATTCACATCATCTTCTAATTATCAGAAGATTTATTCAATCTGTGTTAGCCCAACCCATCATGTGAGTGAATATCCTATGACTGTACAGTTTTCATATTTTATCCAAGAACAAGTTCAAGCTACTCAAGGATACTCCAAATTGATTAATGACCCATTTTCAAATTCATATAATCCAGATTGGAGCAACCACCATAATTTTTCTTGAACATTCCAATAGACTCAGGCTCAAACCTAAATTTTACCTATCCAAAACTATTAAAATAGGCCCCAATACCAAAACTATACCTATAATAATAGCCAGTCTAGTCAGTTTATCTAGCCACCACCTCATGATCAGCCTTCATACCCACCTTCTCAACAGACCAATCTAGCCGATGATAGATTTAACTAACTTCAACAATTGATTCTGACTCAACAGCAATCCATCGCCAAGCTAGAAGCTCAAATAGGATAATTAGTTGAGTCTAATACGAGGAGAGAACTAGATCAACTATCGAGCCTACCAATTTCAAATAACCCATCTAATGTCCACCAACCATCTAGACCAAGTTATCAATTTAATGTCTTACTTAAGAATCCTCAATTAGAGAATGCCAAAGTAATTCCTGAACTTAAAAGCTATAGGATTCTTATGGACCCATACCAAGATCAGGTGACAGAGGCTAGTACTGATGCTAGCCAAAATGAAAATTTAGAGGAACTGGTTAGTACTGAGACTAACCACATAGAAGAACCCGAGCCAAAAATTAGTACTGATGCTAGTTTCAGTTTAAATGAGATAGAAATAGGGAAAAAGAGAATAGATGATTTACCCAAAACTTATAAACCTAATGTCCTATTTTCTTCAACCCAAGAAGCCGGTTCTTCTTACAAAAATTAAGAGGCATTTAATGAAATATCAATGGAGTTATCTAAGCAAGATCACATTAATTTACCTCCAGAATTAAAACAACCTTTAGTCACCATTCCAACACCCATTGAATCAAACTTAACTCCTAAAACTCCATTCATAAGTATTTTAGAAGAACAAATAGGAGAAATTCTTAATAAACATGGGTCTGAGAATGGGATTACAAATTATATCCCTAAAATTAACAATGATTATATCAATAATGAGATTATAAATCAACTTTCTGATATTGGCAATCCAAAACTATTGAAATTTATCAATCCAATATTCGACACAGGATAGTAAGCTGTATTGTGTCTGACTAAAGACGGTAAACTTAGCGCTTGTTGGAAGGCAACCTAATGTATCTGGCTGAAGACAGTAAACTTAGCACTTGTTGGAAGACAACCCAATATTTAGTTTTTATCTAATTTATTTTTTTAGTTAATTTTTTTTAGGATAATTTGAATAAGTTGGAGGGAGAGCTCAAATTTTCAAAGGCATGTGCTGGACCAAAAATATACTGAGTTAGGTGTATTCTTCTATATTCTTTATTACATCCTTTATTTTTTCTTCTCCATTGAGGACAATGTTAATTAAGTTGGAAGGAGAGAAAAATAAAAAATTTTAAAATTTTAAGTCCTCAAAAAAATTAATATTTAGTATTTAGACACATGATTATGCTTAAGAATTGAATTAAACTAAGCATTTTTAAAAGAAAATTGATGCACAGATCAGAGAATCTGTGAGATATTGAGGAATCAAGTATTAAGAAAATTTAATAGAGAGTTAAGTCTAAAATATAAAAAGTTTTTCCTTAGAGCATTTCTAATTATTTCTACTAGCATCAAAGAAAAGTCTACTTTTTATAGGCTTGTGTAAGATAACTATACATTTCTTCATATAAAAAATTTATTTTAATAAAATAGTTTCTAAGTACTTCTCACTGAGTAATCGGGCCTCTTTGCCTAAGCAAGCATTCAGTTTCGCATCAAAAGGTGGAAAGGACAAAGAAGCTCATTGTAAAGCTAGTTTTAACTTGTAGCCTATTTGATTTGAGCTAGTAAGCCCGAGGGGTATTCTATACCTAGTGCCCTAAAGCCAACTGGTTTGGGAGTCATTGGCCCAAGACTCGCTACATGGATCAAATAGAAAGCTTAAGGAGTTAAGACACTCAATAGTGGTACAATATTAAAAAATATATATATATATTGGTTTCCCACCGAGTAACCAGGTCCCATTGCCTAAGTAAGCAATGATATTCGCATCAAAAAGTTGGCAATATAAAAATAAAAATCAATAAATAAAGGATGGAAGTAGCAATACACTTGTCTATATGAAAGTTTACACAAATCAGAGATAAAGATGGGATAATTTAGAAAAAGTTCTGAAAAATTTAATGTTCTTTACTTAATTTTTCTATTGATAAGTATTAATACCTCAATGATATGTCTCATTTAAGCTCTACTGAATATCAATGGCCATTTTGAAAACTACTTAGGTAAAATTCGAAACTCTAAAGTTAAAAAGATATTTAAAACTAAATTTTTTCTTTACTCGAAGACGAGCAAAGCTTAAGTTGGGGGTGTGATAAGCATCATAAATTCATCAATAAAAGTATTAATTTATCAATTAATTCATATTAATTTTTAAGAATTAATGATTAACTTATATATAATTTTTGAAAAATTCATATTTTTATTAATTAAAAAATTAATTATAAAATAATAAAAATTAAAAAATAAAATTTTATTATCAATAGAAAGAGTTTATTTTTTTGATCATAACAAAATAAGTTTCATATAAAATAGAGCTAAAACGAAGAAGATAGGAATTTCTAAAAAAATAAAATAAAAAAATTTAAATAAAAAAGAAAATGGCTCAGTCGGCTCCGCAAGCTAAGCCACCGAGCCAAGCCAAGCCATCAAAGTCAACTCAGCCATTGAAGCCATCAGCCGATCTACGATCCAGGCGTGGACCGCCAGCTCAGTAGAAACCGATGAATCACAGCGCGACACATGGCGGACCTAGACCCTTAAAGGGTCCATAGAAATTTATCGCGGCTCATAGGGCAATCTGATCTTTTCACTCGACAATAGAGGTGCTGATTGGCTATGGTGTGCGGTGCGGCCAGTCCACGTAGTCCATAGGAACAGTAATTGCGCGATCGGACGGCTGTGGTTGATTGCGGTCAAGATCGGACGGTGGTGGTTATTTCTGGATTTAATTCAAATTCTATTAGTGATCTGGCGCGATCCGATAGCTAGAAAACCAAGTGATGAAGATCCAACGATCCAGAACGTTCCCAATGGTGATCAGGACTCCCGATGTGTGATTTGCGGTCAGATTTCCTCCATCAACGCACGATCGAACGGTCAGAATTTAATCCGACCTAATCTAGGCCGATGCTCATCCGATTTTAATGATTTTTGGACCGTTGGATTCCTATTTATGGCCAAATTTCATCCAAAATAGTAGAATTCATCTAGGACTTCTTTTAATCTAATTTTTATTTAGATTTCTTTATATTTCGATGATCAAAGAGTCCCTTAGTTCCACATTGCCCAAAAGCAAACTCTCCAGCCCTCCTAGCTCTATAAAAAGGATCCCAGGCCTCCAAAAATCAACATCTCTGATCAAGGTGAAGCTTTGGTACAGGACGAAGCCAGGCTATGGGTTAAAGGCTGCTTCGAAGTAACGGATGTCGAGAAGAAGAGCCGGGCTTCTACACCATCTTTCTGCTAATGCCGATCCAAGATCAGAGATCAGGCTATTTTATTCTTTTTAAATTTCATGTATTTAAATTCTAAAATTTTAATTGATAAAAATTTTATTTTTTTTTGCACTTTAATTTCTTGCTCTTTATTTTTATTATAATTTAATTTCTATACTTTAATTATTACTTTTTATTTTATTGCAAGTAGATGCTAAGATCTAACTAATAGATCTTAGTACCAAGTTTAAATTTTTATATTTTTTAATTTTTATTTTTAATCTTCTGACTTCACTTTTGATTCCAAAACTTAAATCATTTTTTTTTCTTTTCAAAAATCAAAGATTTTAAATCTAAAATACTACCTTCTCTATGGATTTGATTCAACTCACTATTATCTATATATTTTTAATTATTTTAAGAAGTCGAATTAAACTGATAAACATGGTGTCTTAATGACAACATCGCGCTTCTATCAAACGCTTGAACAAGCTTGACTTTTTCTTGCATAAATAACTTAGGAAAAATGCAATACTAAACTCGCTGCCCAAGTCTTATCTTCTATTTCTTACACATTATAGAATATCAAAGCCTAAAGTTAACTACCACGGGTTACTGGGGTTACTTCAAAACTTTGAGAAGGATCACTAGCTCCACAAAGAATTGGTAAACTTAGTTGGAGGTTTGTCTTCTCGTTCTCGACCCTTTAAAAAATGAAAGAAGAATAAGAAGAAGAAAGCCAAGAAGGTGCATGTTCAGGCTAGGGTATCTATGCAGGCTCAGATCCAAAAAACTAAGCTCGATAAAAGTCAAGCCGAATGCTTCTTCTGCAAGAAGCGGAAGCACTGGAAGAGAAACTGTCCTCAGTGTATTGTCTTCCTAGATCCGAACAGACAGAGGAAGAAGCAAGCTATTGCTGGGCAAGATATTTATATGATAACTCCTTGCAATTTCTCTATGTGTGATATTACTGATTGGGTATTGGATACCGAAAGTTCTTATCATATTTGCAATTCATTGTAGGGGTTGTAGGTCAGTAGAAGATTCGAGCAAGGCGAGAGATTCCTGAACGTTGGAGATGGAAGACCAATTCCAGTTCTAGCTTTAGAAATTTTGAAATTTATATTTGAATCTCATATGGTTGTTCTTAGTGATTGTCATTTCTGTCCTAGTTTCTTTTTAAATATCATTTTTGTAGGCCTTTTGGCCATGAATAATTATGAAATTTAAATAAAGAAACAAGTTTGTAATGTCATTATGAATGGTGTTACTGCTTTTTATGGACAATTGAATAATGGTATATATATGTTATCACAATCTGTTAATATAGTCTATTCAACTGGCAAACATTCTAGATTAGATAATGTGATAGATATCTATTTATAGCACTGTAGGCTGGATCATATAAACAAGAATAGGATAAGCAGGTTGGCTCAAGAGGGTATCCTCATACTTAGTGATTATGCATCACTTCCAATCTGTGAATCCTATCTTCTTGATAAAATGACTAAGTCACCTTTTACTGAAAAAGGTGAGAGAGCCATTAAACTCTTAGGACTAGTACATACTGATGTATGTAGACCAAAGAGTACTAGTGCCAAAAATGGATATGTCTACTTCATCACTTTCATAGATGATCTATCCAGATTTGGATATGTTTATCTGATGAAACATAAGTCGGATTCATTTGAAATATTCAAATGATTCCGAAGTGAAGTAGAAAAATAAACTGAAAAGAGTGTTAATTAAAACTCTTTAGTCTGATCAAGGAGGGAAATACCTTTTTGGTGAGTTTCTCACATATCTAGAAGAGAATGGGATTCTCTTCCAATGGACTCCTTCAAGAACACCACAGCATAATGGTGTATCTGAAAGAAGAAATCGGACTTTGTTAGACATGGTCCGATCCATGATGGATTTTTCCAGCTTTCCGATATCGCTCTAGGGATGTGCACTCAAATCAGCTTGCTATCTTTTAAATAGGATTCCAAGTACATCTATGGTTAAAACTTTATATGAGATATGGACAGGACGTAAGCTAGCACTTTCATACCTCAGGGTCTAGGGGTGCCCGGCTTATGTCAAATAGTTAATTACAGATAAACTTGGACCTAGGTATGACAAGTGCGCATTTATAGGGTAACCAAAAGAGACCAAAGGATACTATTTCTATCATGCTGATAAACAAAAGGTGTTCGTTAGCCTTAGGACAACCTTTTCAGAAAAGAAGTTTCTTAGTGAAGGAACTGTTGCCTCTAAGATTGAACTTGATGAAGTTCAATAGGTAGAAAGTCCGACACAGAATGTTAAACCTAAGTCGGATTTGATTAGATCAAATCCGAAGCCTAGTGAACCTACACCATTAAGGCGATCCGGTAGAGTACCGCATCATTCGGATAGATACTATTCTTGGTCCAGGATGGTGATCCCATCAAACTCGATGAGAACGATGAGGATCTGATCACTTATATGAATGTGATGTAGAGATCCAACTCTGAGAAATAGCTAGAAGCCATGAGATCCAAAATGGATTTCATGAAGGTCAATGATGTATGGACATTAGTTGACCCACTTGAAGGGTTAAACCCATTAGGTGTAAATGGGTATTCAAAAGAAAAGGAGGTACAGATGAAAAAGTGGAGACCTATAAAATCCGTCTGGTTGCCAAGGAATATCATTAATATTATGGTATTGACTATGATGAGACATTCTTTCTAGTGGCAATGCTCAAATCCATTCGGATAATGCTTGCAATAGCTGCCCACCTGGACTATGAGATCTGGCAGATGGATGTGAAGACGACTTTCCTAAATGGAGAGCTAACCGAAGAGGTGTATATAATTCAACCTAAGGGGTTCACATCCATAGATGAGTTCAAGGTGTGCAGGCTTCAAAGATCCATAAATGAGGGATTCACATCCATAGATAGGATAACAGCATCTATCGAGCATAAATCACTATATGCCATATAGGTTGGTTGTCCTCTTAACCAAGGAGTGTGGAGATACTGGTATGGCATACAGATGAGATGTATGGATACATCATTATGGAACGTGACCAACTCCAGAGCATTCTACTGTCGAGAATGTTTCTAATGGGATATAGGTATAAGTATCCCTTAGACCTGAGATCACCTCAGTGATTTGCAAGCAACTCACTATGCTTTGGTATCGGACTAATTAAATTTCTAATTCAGCAACGAAAGACTTCTGGGCATAGTCAAGTACTTATAAAGTCGGAGTATGATCAAGATGGAATTAACCACTCTAAGAATTGGAGAAGAATGTATCACTGTATTTCAATATAGCAAAACTTTGACTAGGATAATCCATCAGATGGATTTGATATTTTGAAATACAATATGGACAACCTGATCAGAGTTAATAGTTGAACTCTAAGATATCTTACGAGCATTATGGTCAAGGGGATGAATTATATGAAAACTATATCCGCATGGATTCTAAGGATGGTGTTCTACACCTTCGACCTATCCAGCCATCGGATATCATTGCTAGATGGTTACTTTGATTGGTATAGAAATTTATTTCTATGCTACCAACTTAGGTTCGGACCTATGAGATTACACACATTAGTGTTCATATTTTGATCAGATGGTTGATCAGTGATTTAGAATCATTTTAGAATTAAACGATCAATATAATTGATGTTTGACCTAGTGCAAGCGTTGCAGGAGGATCGATTAGCAATTCAATTGCTAATTGACTTAATTTGATTAAGTCAGTAGGCTGAGATTAAGTTTAATTAAATATAATTTAATTAGATTTGGTTTAGGCTTGATTGGATCAAATTCAATTGGTTTATTGGATAAGCCAAGTGCAAGGAAGAACTAATCTTAGTCTAACTACGACTTGGATCAACCCAATTTTTTTAATTTAATTAAAAAATAAATTAAAATTAAATTAAATTTAATTTGATTTAAATAAGTTTTTAAATAGGTTAGGGTCTTATTTTATTGGATTGGATTACTCTTATTTTTATTTATTTAAAAGACCTTGTTTGACCAGGTCAAAATAGGAGTCCTAATGTGACTAGGACTTCCTATTCCTTGCGCCACCTAATCCTCACACCCCACCCCTTTCTTTTTGTATTTTTACATGAAATTCTCCATGCCCAAAGGCTTCTCATGCCACCTTTCTCTCTTCTATTTCTCATATGGAAGTTTGTTGCATGACCAAGTCAAAAGGGAAAGTTAATTTCGCTTAGGATTCTATGAGATAGAATTCCTAGTCAACTAAAAGTCCTCCTTTTCTTCATGCTGCCACCTCCCTTATTTCTCTCTCTCACACACACATTTTTTTTGGGTTTATTTGTGTCCTCCCTTGCTGGTCCATGGCAGAAAAAAAGGTGGGGCACCCAAGAGTTGGGTGCCCCAACAACTTCCCTTATTTGGTCCTTCCTAGTCTAGGTTTTTGACCTAACTTGAACTCTACATATCTCTTTATTTAAAGAAAATTTTTTACTAAAATTTTTGTGAATTGTAGACATTTGAGAGATCTCTTTGGTGTAGAAAAATTAGAGAAAAATTTATCTAGATCCTGGAGATATTAAAAATACAAATCATGGTGTCTAGAAAAAGAACAAAGAAGAAGAAGAGGATCTTCTTCTAGGATTTTTGTTTCAGATCTCTTCCTCCCTTTTTGTGAGTCTTTGAGAGGTGTCTCAACATCACAAATCTTTTTTTTTTCTTTTTGATATTTTGGAGTATCCATGTTTCAAAGAAGGAAGCATCGGATCGATCGTCGAAGAGAGATCAGCACAATGCTAGCATACTGTGCTGATTTTCTGCATCAGGATCTTTAATCATGTTCGTGAGCTCGTGTGGATGACTCTTAGAGGCTGGACGCGTGTGTCGCTCAAGACTTCATCCTCAAGCCTAGATCAGCAAGTTAGAATGTCTAACTTGCTCAGGTAACAGATCTGATATGTTATTTTATAGCTACATTAGATGTAGTATAGATCTAGGTTGATATGATCAATCTTTTCTTTTTTATTTAATTTTTAATTTTTGATTTAAATACCATGCAATAATTATATAATAAGATATTAGATCTGGGATATTTTAGATTAATTTTGATTGATTTTAATCTCTCACTGCCTGATCTTGAAAAAGTTTTAAGATCTAATCCTGAAATCCTAGATCTGATTTCTACACCGACTGCACTCCAATCAAAATGCGACCCTCCTCTAGCTAATCGTCAGTAAAGCTAATGGCTAACAGCTATAATTCAGCTGGCCATAACAAACTAACAGTATAACAAATCCTATGTAAGGCCCAAATGATCTCCTCTATAAATAGGAGGATAGGATACTCCTCCAGGTAAGCTCATACTTAAGATTCACAGAGCCTAAACTCTTCTGGAATCACTCCATCTCTACTAAAGAAAGATCAAATTTCCTCCAAAATTCTCTTATTCCATCTTCTAAATTCCTATTTTCCACACTATTCTCAAGGTCTCAGCTGACCTAAGCATCAGAGGATCCTAAATCGGAGGATACCCCATTAGTTCTTGAATTTTTCTTGCAGATTTTTGACAAGTCCGAGTTGATCCGACCCAACCGATTCTCCAATGCGAGATTTTTGCTCCCTTCTGAAGCCTTGCAGCAACACTATCGATGTCCAAAGTGTATATTATCTTTAGTTTTAGTTGTACATAGTTTTAGCTTATTTCATGCCTTGCCACTCTCAGTATCAAAAAAATATTACCGTTTCTTCCTAAATTGTATTACTTTTTGTTCTCTTCTCTTGACCCTCAATTTTCTTTTTGGATATATAGCATATATATAAATATATGTTTTTGTGCATATATGCATTTTATGTAAGTCATGTGTGTTGTATATATAAAACACACAAACATAGATAAGCATAAGAAACTATACACTAATATATTTGGCAAATTAAAAAAATGCATGATGTAAAGCTGAAATTGCTGATGTTACAAATGAGATGATAGACGATTTATTCAAAATTAGCTTTAGTTCTATCTTTCTCTCTTTTCTCTTTTGCATTTCTCTTTTCCTTTTAAGATAGTATTTTCTTTTCAATTTCTTATAATACTATAAGAATAATTATTGATGATAATTATTTATATTACAGTGATATCTCTGTAGTGCTCTTATTTCTAAGACACTCACCTAATGAATATGTAGATGTCTAATTGCCATAGCATCTTTGCATTATAAGAATTCAATAAAATCAAAATATGAGTTTCTACAGACAAGGCCACCACTGAGGTAAGGGATATTCCTATAGATGCTTGTATTGTCATAGTTTATCATCTTGGATGGTTAATATTAAAGTGCAAAACATGTCACATTTCAAATTAATTTTCACTCATCCATATGAGCCTTGCATTAGAAGGTCTTTCCATGCTTTTTTTTTCCCAAATATTTAGTAGCAAATGTTGAAGGAAGCTAATCATATTTCCTTGAGGCTAGTTATAGAAGGAAAGAAATTAATCAATTTCTTATAGTTCCAAGTCATCGGGCCTTCATGCATAACATTAAATTATTTTTTTCTTTCAACTTTTATAATTTCAATAACAAGACTTCCCACAGTAGGCTAATCAAAATAATTCATGTTTATTAAAAACATTATTAAACTATGAAATGAGAAACATGGCTTCTCACTTGCAATCAAAATCATATAAGGTTATAATCACAATAGATATTTCTAAGGTGCATTATCATTTGGGCTCTTCCATATTAAAGAATTTGAAAAATATGATATGATAGGTAACTAACATGACATGCAAGGATAGCACGCTTTTGACTTATATGATACATCTAGGATATGCGATTATGGATTACAGATATGTGGCTTACCACACTAATTCAAAAGCATTATCCATAAGTCATTTCCTCACTATCAGTAAGATATTAAATATAAGAAAAAGAAGAAGGTAAAAAATCCTAAATATTCACTACTTTTTCTCACCAACTGTCACACCCCAAACTCAGCACCTCGATTGGATACATGATGGCTGCATACTCCTTAGAGCAAATTCTAAAGAATATGTAAGGTCTGTAAAAATTACTTACAATCTCAATATCCCACGAATATTATCAATCTCACTTTATAATAAATAATTTCATATTAACAAATTTCAACCTTGTATAATTTATGAAACTCGATCATTTAACTATCACTGATGGTGCTCTATCTAATCAATCCTTTCAACTATGATTCCAATCTTAGCCAAATGCATATATCCTATAACTCTGAAAAGAAAAGAGAAGAAAGAGGGATGGTGAGCATTACAGCCAGTAAGAATCACTATATACATATACCAATAATAATTATTCAATTAAAAAATAATAGTAAAGAATGAATTTATATATCAAATATGCAGAATAACTCAAACAACCATATAAATGTATATCAAATATATGTCTTGTTAAAAGAGGTATATTATCATATCTCAACAATTAAAATCTTTTATGCAATATTAGTTACATGTCTTGTCATCTGTTTCTCTTATCACAAATTAAGTTTTCTTAACATTTTTCTTTCTAGCTTTGGACTAATCAAGATCATACCTCAATCTTGGTCTGATCCAAAATCACACGTATAAGCCCATGGGGGCTGTCTCAGGCATGAGCTCCTGGCGGGCTGTCTCAATCTTAGTTTAACCTAAAATCCCATGCATAAGCCCATGGAGGCTATCCCAGGCATTAGCTCCTGACCGACTATTCATATGATAAGACTGTCCAAACCATATCCTTTCCATCCTATTATTACATATTGATTTCATCATATCAATTTTAATTTATATTATGATCAAAATAAATATATCATATCCATATACTCATACTATCAATCATTAATACACATATATGGTAAATACATAACATACTCATGCTGAAAAAATGTAATAGAAATAATAGGATCTCAACATGATAATTCATCAATATAAATTCAATAATGTCAAATCAATAATAAAAATTTAATGATAAAAATAGCATATATAATGATAATTATGTACAAAAAATTTTATCTTTATTTGTGATAAATGAAACTCTCAAGACTATAATCTGGCTGTCAAGACTCTACTCAATATCCTTCTGCCCAATAATTTATTCTCCTATAAATTTAATTTAATTTCTTAAAATAAATTAATTAGATTAATTTAAAATTTTAAAATTTTCTATCAGGGTTCACCAGAGTCCACACTCTATCTCCAAGATTTTTAGAGAGAGAAAATTCTAGAGAGAAAAATTTTTAGAGAGAGAATATGGAGAGAGAAGCTTGGAGTGAGAGAAAATGGAGAGAGAGAGAAGGTAGAGAGAGGAGAGTGGAAAGAGAGAGAAAACTCTTTCTCTTTTCTTTTTTCCTTTTCTTTTCCTTTTTCTTCTTTTTCTTCTTCTCTTTCTTTTTTTGTTTCTTTCTTCTTGCTTGTGAAAACAAGGACCGAACCCCCTTTCTCTTTTTCTTTCTTCCTCCCATTCCTCAAAATAAGGGATCAATTTTTCCATGCCCTTCTCCCTCCTATGACCATAGTCGATCGAGGTCAGCTACCTATGGTAGCCTCTGATGGCGGCAACCCCATAGCACCAGCGACAGCCCCCCAATGGTGGTTGTTACCGACAGTAAACTTAGAAGAAAAGGATTTAGCCTTGCTCTTTGAACCAAGCCACCTATTCTTTGGCCTTATTACGGTCGCTAGTGGTGGAAAAGAAAAGGAGGAAAGAAAGGAGAGAGGTTATCTTGCTCCAGTGGCCATTACTCCGGTGTCCTCTCTCTTTTTCTGGTAGCACACCTACGCTTTTCTTCTTGAGAAATCCCGATGATCTCTCAACAATTCATGGTAAGGACCTAAGGAAGGGGAAGAGAGACTTATAGGGTGGTTGTCCTAACCAGAGTCGGACTCCTCATGGCCCCAATTCCATTGTAACAAAGGAAGAAGAAGACTCCAATTCATCGTTCTCAGAGGAAGAGGGTGTTGGACTTTTTTTGGTTCGGGCCAGCCCCCTAAAGCCTATTAGATTTTGAGCTATTACATTCTCCTCCCTTGTTGGGGATAAACCCCGCTCCCGCCGAAGTTTAGTCTGATGCTTAGCCCAATGCAATCGATAATCACAAAAAAGCTTCAACGGTCGAGCCCCAATCGAACCCCTTCAATCGATCGAACTTCTCAGTGGTCGAGTTCCAGTCGAACTCCTTCAGCCTTTCGAACTTCTCCTTCGATCGAACTTCTTCAGGAGCTGGACTTCTCCCAGACTTCTTCTTCGGTCGGACTTCTCCAGGAGCCAGACTCCTCCCAGATATCTTCTTCGGTCGGACTTCTATGGGAGTCAAACTTTCTCCAAATTTTTTCTTCTATCGAGCTTCTACGGAAGCCGAACTTCTTCTGGATTCCTTCTTTTGTCGGGCTTCTATAGGAGCCAAACTCCTTCCGAATTTTTTCTTCTATCAGGCTTCTATGAGAGCCAAACTTCTTTCGGATTCCTCCTTCTATCGGACTTCTATGGGAGCCAAACTCCCTCCAAATTTCTTCTTCTATTGGACTTCTACAAGAGCCAAACTTCTTCTGAATCCCTCCTTCAGTCGGATGCCTACGAGAGCCAAACTCCTCCGGAGCTCCTCCTTCAGTCGGATGCCTACAGGAGCCAAACTTCTTCCGAGCTTCTTCTTCAGTCGGACTTTTCTAGAAGCTGGACTTCTTCCAGACATCTTCTTCGACTAGACTTCTATGGAAACTGAACTCCTTCCGAGTTTCTCCTTCAGTCGGACTTCTATAGGAGCCGAACTCCTTCCGTTTCTCTCCTTCAGTCAAATCTCTGCAGGAGCCGAACTCCTTTCGAACTCCTCCTTCAGTTAGCATTCCTCCGAATAATCTCCTCTAGCTGTATTCCCTTTGGAAGTTTGAACTTCTTTAGAATTGATGTACGTTAAAGCTCTTCACCCCTCCATGCAGCCCCAAGAGGCTCAGTACCAAACAGTTGCAGCTGTTACCATCAATCCGCTATAAGCTCTGCCTATAAAAAGGATCCTTCAGATATGTTTTCTCTAAGCTCTAGCTCCCTTCTCCTTCCCAAAAACTCTGCCAAACTCTTATCTGAGCACTCCATTTCTATTGGCTAAAAGAACTGACTTGATCGTCGAAGGATTCCACCGGAGCCACCACCACCAACTTCGGATGAAACTTTATTTTGTAGATCACCGATGGTGATCTCATCCTCCTCCACTCTAGCTCATCCCAGTGTTGACTAGATTCTGCACTGACTTTGCATTATGAAAAGTGCATGAGAGAATTTATGAAAGCCATGTAGGAGCGAGGTCCCTGTCACAAAAACTACTTTGGCAAGGGTACTATTGACCGACCTTATACCATGATTCTATGGAGTATGTCAAAAAATGTAACCGCTGTCAGAAGAATGCAAACATATAAAGAAAGCCGACCTCCGAGTTTACTCCACTAAGTGCACCTTGGCTGTTCACATAGTGGGAAATGGACATACTCGGCTCTTTTTTGATGGCATCCGGACAGTGGAAGTTTCTCTTGATCATGATCGACTACTTCACCAAATGGGTCGAAGTCGAACCACTAGCAAAAATTATCGAGGTCAAGGTACAGGACTTCATCTGAAAGTCAATAGTCTGTCGGTTTGGTCTACCCCGAACCCTCATAATAGATAATGGATGATAGTTCACTGGGACGAGATTCGCTGAGTTCTGCAAAGACTTAAACATCTTCCACCACTTTACATCGGTAGCTCACCCATAGATAAATGAAAAAGCTGAAATGACCAACCGAACTCTACTGCAAGACATCAAGATAAGGCTCGATAGAGCAAAAAGAGCCTGGGTGGACAAACTCTACCACATCCTCTAAGCATACCGAACTACTCAAAGGCTGCCGATTGGAAAAAAACCATTCGCCTTGGCCTTCGACACGAAGGCAGTCATTTTGATTGAACTTAAGCTTCCATCAGCATGGGTTGTGGCCTTCAACGAGTAGTATAATCCATAGGATCTCACAGTCAACCTAGACCTACTGAAAGAAAAAAGAAAGAAAGCCCAGATTCGGATGGCGGTCTACAGACGAAAGGTGGCCCAATACTATAACTCCAGAGTCAGAAGTAAGACATTTCGAGTGGAGGACCTAGTACTTCGGTGAGTCATCATCTCTCAGCCTCAGAACTGAAAAAAGCTCACCCCAAATTGGGAAGGCCCATATGAAGTGGTAGAGGTCGTCCGGCCTAGAACTTATCGTCTCAAGAAGCTCGGAGGAATAATGCTTCTACGACCTTGGAATTCAGAAAACCTGAGGATATACTACCAGTAATCTTTTTTCAATAAAACTCCTCCATTTTAATATTGTTGTTTCTCGATGCAAAAACTATCTGATGATAGAAAAGAAGCAATCAATAGTGGCTCCATTAGAAACAGGAGGAGAACCTTGTCCTAACTGAGCAAAGTCGAAGACCTCATTCATTTTAGACGAGATGGAGAGAGAGGCCCTGACAACGGCTCTTATGTGCCCTCATAGTCCATTAGGAATGGGAGGAGAATCTTATCCTAATGTGAGCAAAGTCGAAGGCCTCGTTCATTTTAGACGAGATGAAGGAAGAGGCCCTGACAATGGTCCTTTTGTGCCCCCATAGCCCGTTAGAAATAGGAGGATCTCATCCTAATGCGAGCAAAGTCAAAGAACTCATTCATTTTAGACGAGATGGAGGAGAGGCCCTGACAACGGCCCTTATGTGCCCCTACAGCCCGTTAGAAATAGGAGGAGGACCTCATCCTAATGTGAGCAAAGTCGAAGACCTCATTTATTTTAGACGAGATGGAAAAGAGATCCTGACAACGACCCTTATGTACCCCCATAGCCCATTAGGAAAAGGAGAAGGACCTCGTCCTAACGCGAGCAAAGTCAAAGGCCTTGTTCATTTTAGATGAGATCGGAGGAGAGGCCCTGACAACGGCTCTTATGTGCCCCCACAGATCGTTAAAAATAGGAGGAGGACCTCGTCCTAATGCGAGCAAAGTCGAAGGCCTCATTTATTTTAGACGGGATGAGAGGAAAGGCCCCGAAGATGACTCCATTGTGCTCGATAATAATAGGAGATAAGATCTTTTTCAACCTCGACTGGAGACAAGATCTTTCCCAAGCTTTAACTACAACATCAACCTCGGCTGGAGATAAGATCTCTCCAAGCTTCAACTACAACTTCAACCTCGGCTAGAGATAAGATCTCCTCCGAGCTTCAACTTCAACTTCAACCTCGACTAAAGATAAGATCCCTTCCGAGCTTCAAAGTCTACGTCAATAGGAGGTAAGATCTCCTTCAACCTCGACTAGAGATAAGATCTCTTCTGAGCTTCAGAGTCTACGTCAATAAGAGATAAGATCTCCTTCAATCTCGGTCAGAGATAAGATCTCTTCCGAGCTTCAGAGTCTACGTTAATAGGAGATAAGATCTCCTTCAACCTCGATCAGAGATAAGATTTCTCCTAAGTTTTAGAGTCTACATCAATAGGATATAAGATCTCCTTCAACCTCGACTAGAGATAAGATTTCTTCCGAGCTTCAAAGTCTACGTCAATAGGAGATAAGATCTTCTTCAACCTCGACTAGAGATAAGATCTTTTCCGAGCTTCAAAGTCTACGTCAACTAGAGATAAGATTTTCTTCAATCTCGGTTAGAAATAAGATCTCTCCAGAGCTTCAAAATCTACGTCAATAGGAGATAAGATCTCCTTCAACCTCGGCCAAAGATAAGATCTCTTCCGAACTTCAGAGTCTACGTCAATAGGAGATAAGATCTCCTTCAACCTCGACTAGAGATAAGATCTCTCCCAAGCTTCAAAGTCTACGTCAACAGAAGGTAAGATCTCCTTCAACCTCGATTAGAGATAGGATCTCTCTCGAGCTTCAGAGTCTACGTCAACATAAAATAAGATCTCCTTCAATCTCTGCCAGAGATAAGATCTCTTTTGAGCTTCAGAGTCTACGTCAATAGAAGATAAGATCTTCTTCAACCTCGACTAGAGATAAGATCTCTTTCGAGCTTTAAAGTCTATGTCAATAGAAGATAAGATCTCCTTCAATCTTGATCAGAGATAAGATCTCTCCCGAGCTTCAGAGTCTACATTAATCGGAGATAAGATCTTCTTCAATCTCGACTAAAGATAAGATCTCTTTCGAGCTTCAAAGTCTATATCAATAGGAGATAAAATCTTCTTCAACCTCGGCTAGAGATAAGATCTCTTCCGAGCTTCAAAGTCTATGTCAATCGGAGATAAGATCTCCTTCAATCTCGACTAGAGATAAGATCTCTTCTGAGCTTCAAAATCTACGTCAATAGGACATAAGATCTCCTTCAACCTCGGTCAAAGATAAGATCTCTTCCGAGCTTCAGAGTCTACGTTAATAGGAGATAAGATCTTCTTCAACCTTGGCTAGAGATAAGATCTCTTCCGAGCTTCAAAGTCTACATCAATAGGAGATAAGATCTCCTTCAACCTCGGCTAGAGATAAGATCTCTTCCGAGCTTCAGAGTCTACGTCAATAGGAGATAAGATCTCCTTCAATTTTGGCCAGAGATAAGATCTCTCCCAAGCTTTAGAGTCTATGTCAATAAGAGATAAGATCTCCTTCAATCTCGGCTAGAGATAAGGTCTCTCCCAAGCTATAGAGTCTACGTCAATAGGAGATAAGATCTTCAATCTCGGCCAGAGATAAGATCTCTCTCGAGCTTCAGAGTCTATGTCAATAGAAAATAAGATCTCCTTCAACCTCAACTAGAGATAAGATCTCTTTAGAGCTTCAAAGTCTACGTCAATAGGAGATAAGATATTCTTCAACCTTGGCTAGAGATAAGATCTCTTCTGAGCTTTAAAATTTATGTCAACCGGAGATAAGATCTCCTTCAACCTTGGCTAGAGATAAGATCTCTCTCGAGTTTTAGAGTCTACGTCAACAGGAGATAAGATCTCCTTCAACCTTGGTCAAAAGATAAGATCTCTTCCGAGCTTCAGAGTCTACATCAATAGGAGATAAGATCTCCTTCAACCTCGACTGGAGATAAGATCTTTCCTGAGCTTCAAAGTCTACATCAATAGAAGATAAGATCTCCTTCAACCTCGATCAGAGATAAGATCTCTCCCAAGCTTCAAAGTCTATGTCAATAGGAGATAAGATCTCCTTCAATCTCGGTTGGGGATAGGATCTCTCCTGAGCTTCAACATCTATGTCAACCGGAGATGAGATCTCCTTCAACCTCGGTTGGACATAGGATCTCTCCTGAGCTTCAATGACTGTGTCAACTGAAGATGAGATCTCCTTCAATCTCGGCTGGAGATGAGATCTCTCCTGAGCCCTAACTTCAACTTCAACTTCAACCTCGGTTGGAGACAAGATTTCCTCCAAGCCTCAACTTCAATTTCAACCTCGATTGGAGATAAGATCTTCTCCAAGCCTTGACTTCAACTTCAATGAGTACAGAGTCCGAAAAAGAACTTTGACAATCATCTTTTTGTACTCCCTTCCTTCTAATTTTGAACTTGAGAGTGGGGAAAACTATTGTTGGGGATAAACCCTGCTCCCACCGAAGTCTCGCCTGATGCTTAGCCCAATACAATCAATAATCATGGAAGAGCTTCAGCGATCGAGCCCCAGCCGAATCCCTTCAGCCTTCAGAGCTTCTTCTTCGGTCGAACTTTTCCAAGAGTCAGACTCCTTCCAGACTTTTTCTTCGATTGGACTTCTCCAGGAGTCGGATTCCTCTTAGATATCTCCTTCAATCGAACTTCTACGGGAGTCGAACTTCCTCCGAATTTCTCCTTCTGTCGAGGTTCTATGGGAGTCGAACTCTTTCTGGATTCTTCCTTCTGTCGGGCTTCTATGGAAGCCGAACTCCTTCCGAATTTCTCCTTCTATCGAGCTTCTATGGAAGTCAAATTTCTTCCAAATTCCTCCTTCTATCGAGCTTCTACGAGAGCCGAACTCCTTCTGGATTCCTCCTTCTATCAGACTTCTATGGGAGCCGAACTTCCTTCAGATTCCTCCTTCTATCGGGCTTCTACAAGAACTGAACTCCTTCAGGATTCCTCCTTCAGTCGGACACCTACGGGAGCCAAACTCCTTCGGAACTCCTCCTTCAATCGGACGCCTACAAGAGCCGAACTTCTTCCGAGCTTCTTCTTCAGTTGGACTTCTCCAGGAGCCAAACTTCTCCCAGACATCTCCTTCGATCGAACTTCTACAAGAACCAAACTCCTTTCGAGCTTCTCCTTCAATTGGACTTTTATAGGAGTCGAACTCCTTCCATATCTCTCCTTCAATCGAATCTCTACGGGAGCTGAACTCCTTCTGAACTCCTCCTTCAGCTAGCATTCCTCCTAGATGATCTTCTCTAGCCGTATTCTCTTTGGGAGTCCGAACTTCTTTAAAATTGATGTACATCAAAGCTCTTCACCCCTCCATACGGCCCCAAGCAGCTCAATACCAGATAGCTACAGCTGTCACCATCAACTCACTATAAGCTCCATCTATAAAAAGGACCCTCCAGATATATTTTCTCTAAGCTCTCTTCTTCTTTTCAAAAACTCTGCCGAACTCTCATCTGAGCACTCCATTTCTGTTGGCTAAAAGAGCTGACTTGATCGTTGGAGGGTCCCGACGGAGCCACTATCACCGACTCCGGATGAAATTTTATTTTGCAGATCACCGATGACTACCTCATCCTCCTCCACTCCAGCTCGTTCCGATGTCAACCAGATTCTGCACCAACACCCCTCAAAATAATTTCATCCTTGAAATTAGTATATCTAAAGTTTGGAAGAGCCGTGGGTACTTGACTCTCATTTTTGCTTCGAGCTCCCTTATAGCCTTTCTTTCACTGTAGTTGCTCCATTATATCTTCACAAGTCTCAACATAAGTAATTGTGTGATATTTTAAATTTAGATCCTTTTTTATCCACATGATAATGAATTTTCTTGATCTTTTTAGTCTTGGTTTATAATACCCTATTTTCTTGTCTACAAAATTATTTGCTCTTGATTAATCTCGCATGAGCATCATAATCGATCCAACCTATCCTTAATAAAATTAAAAGAATCTAAATAATTAGATGCTCACCATGATATATAAACTTCTTTATTCTTTTAACTTTCAGTATGATATAATAATTTAAACTCTTACCATAGAAAATCTCAAATCTATTCAGACAAAAAGAGTAATAATGTCAAAGCTAAAAATAGAATATCTATATATGAAAATATTCTACATCTGAGTTCAACCAAAGATTATTAATCCATTATTCTTAAATTTAAGATACTCATATTTTTTCTAAATATCACTAATAATGAAGAATCAATTACTGAAGATTATAGTGCAACATCAAGATGAGCCTAAAAAATCAACAATCTTATCCTTTCTTTTATTAATGGCAATTTTTAAAATTAACTCAAGACTTCAATCATTGTACTTTTTGAGCTAAAAATAGTATTCTTAACTAGTTTTAATAAAAGTCAACCACCACACTTCTACTATGCATTCTGATCTAAACCTATGAATCCTCTAGATTTTTCTAGTGAATCCTGATAAGAATGCTGCTTTACTTCAAAATCTAAAAAGATCTAGTCTTTCAAATTTTTGGATAGATTTAGAGCTAATGTTTAAATTTCTTTGTCCTCAAGCATATTACATCCATATTAACCTCAATCCACTTTTATATGGCAAGCCTTTGCATAAGTTCCACTACTCATCTAGAATCCAATATATTTATATTTTATTTGATAATCAAGAGGATAATTTCAAATCAACTTTTCTTTGTAAAAGGATTAGTTCAAATCTCTAGTAAATTAGAAGATCCTAAATCAATATCCTAATAAGTAGAATCAATCTAATTATTATATATAGAACTTTCTTCATCACAACTCTTAGTATAAACAAATTGACAGATAAAATATTATCCCTTATATGTTAAGACATATAAGTCTTTCAAAAGTTTCTCAACTTAATTTAATAATAATAGTATGATATTTGCAATCTATCTGCTCAGAAACCTAAACTTGATTTAAAATCTAACATACCTAATAATCTACATAATTATAAAAAAAATCAAGTAAATTGATCCAAAGATGATAATTTAAATTATCAAAGATTCTATCATAATGTATATTCTATGTCATCTTAATAAAAATAAAATTAACCAATATAACCCATTATTAGTATAGTACATAATCTATCAATTGGTGCAACTCTTGAAGATTATTTTACACTCGAAATAATTTGTTACTAAACCCAATATTTGCAACCAAATGATCAACAACAAAACTAAAGGAGACTATTATGGTTTGCACCTACATCAAATTTAAAATTTTAAAATTATCTAATAACAATTAAATAAGTATATCAACGTACTACAACATGCAAATATCATAAATTATATTCTCGAGTCAATATTTCTACTAAACTTATTAAAATCTAAGGTAACTTATCAATTCTGTTACATACACCATATATGCCACATATGCATAAATCTCATCATAATACCTAGTGATCCAACATTCGAACTTTAAATTTTTACTTTGACTTCTATAATATCCCTAGTGATCATAACATTAAGTTTAAGCATCACTTGGGTTACAATCCCAAGTGATCATAACCTAAATTTCAATATTCTTAATGTCGTGCTCTCATAATAAAATCCAATGTACCAATAAAAAAAATATTTTCCATCTTCACTCATACAATAAAATCTTCCTGTAGACCATACCTTAAGTAACTTTCAAAATTGTAATAATGATCAAACAATTAACATCAAGAATTAGAAAAGCCATCATGATCTTTATCCATATTAAGTTTAGAATTCCAAATCATCTAAATAACAATTGAACAAGTATACGTTATACAATATATCAATATACACACTTTATTCCATGATCAAAATATCTCATACTTAGGGCAAACCTTGTTGAAATTTAGGACATAACTCATTAGTTCTATTATCATCCACCTCCTATGCATAAATTTTATCATAATGCCTATTGATTTAAAATCCAAACTTTGAATCATGTCCGCTGTCTATCATGTCCCTACTGATCATAATTTTAAGTTCGAATATCATTTTGTCAGATCTTTAGTAATCGTAACTTTATACTCAAATATCTCTTAACTCAACATCCCTAAAGATCATAATCTTAAGTTCAAGTACCATCTAAGTCATAATTTCTAGAAATCATAATCTTAACTTTGATATTATTTATATCATAGTCCTTAGTAACCTTAAACCTAAGCTCTAATACCATTCTGTCATGTTTTGAACCTAGCATTACGATCGAATACGTGATGGCAGTATACTTTTTAAAGCAAATTCTAAAGAATATGCAAGACCTATAAAAATTACATACAATCTCAATATCCCACGAACATTATCAATCTTAATTTATAATAAATAATTTTATATTAATAAATTTTAATCTTATATAATTTATGAAACTCGATCATTTAATTGTCACTAATGGTGCTCTATCTAATCGATCTTTTCAACTATAATTTTAATTTTGACCAAATGCATATATTCTATAACTCTGAAAAGAAGAGAAAAAAAGAGGATAATGAGCTTTACAACCAAGTAAAAATCACTGTATATCTACATCAATAATAATAATTCAATTCAAAAATAATAGCAATGCATGAATTTACATATCAAATATGCAGAATAACTTAAATAACCATATAAATATGTATCAAATATATGTCTTGTTAAAAGAGGTATGTTATCATATCTCAACAATTAAAATTTTCTATGCAATATTAGTTACATGTT
Organism: Cocos nucifera; assembly: GCA_006176705.1. Taxonomy (NCBI): domain Eukaryota; kingdom Viridiplantae; phylum Streptophyta; class Magnoliopsida; order Arecales; family Arecaceae; genus Cocos; species Cocos nucifera. The sequence continues at coordinate 628,578 of QRFJ01003397.1, read as the reverse complement.
TTGTCATCTATTTCTCTTATTACAAATTCAGTTTTCTTAATATTTTTCTTTTCGGCTTTGGACTAATCAAGATCATGCCTCAATATTGGTTTGATCCAAAATTTCATACGTAAGCTCGCAGGGACTGTCCCAAGCATAAGCTCCTAGTGGGCTGTCTCAATCTTAGTTTAACCCAAAATTTCATGTATAAGCCTATGGAGGCTATCCCAGGCATAAGCTCCTAGCCGGCTATCCACATGACGATGCTAATCTGAACCATATCCTTTCCATTCAATTATTACATGTTAATTTTATCATATCAATTTTAATTTATATTATGATCAAAATAAATATATCATATCCATATGCTCATACCATCAATCATTGATACACATATATGATAAATACATAACATACTCATGTTGAAAAATTATACCAAAAATAATAGTATCTCACCATGATAATCCATCAATATAAATTTAATAATGTAAAACCAACAATAAAAAATCAATGATAAAAATAGCATATATAATGGTAATTGTGTACAGAAAATTTTACCTCTATGTGTAATAAATGAAACTCTTAGGATTATGATCTGACTATCAAAACTCTGCTCCATATTCTCTTGTCCAGTAATTTATTTTTCTATAAATTTAATTTAATTTTTAAAAATAAAATAATTAGATTAATTTAAAATCTTAAAATTCTCTCTCGGGGTTCACTAGGGTCCACACTCTATCCCTAAGATTTTTAGAGAGAGAAAATTCATGAAGAGAAAAAATTTTAGAGAGAAAGTAGAGAAAAATTTTTTTAGAGAGAGAATATGGAGAGAGAAACTTGGAGAGAGAGAAAATGGAGAGAGAAAGTAGATAGAGGCGAGTGGAAAGAGAGAGAAAATTCTTTCTCTCTTTTTTTCTTTTTTTTCTTTTTCTTTTTCTTCTTCTCTTTTTTTTTTCTTTCTTTCTTCTTGCTCATGAAAATAGGGACCGAACCCCCTCTCTCTTTTTTTCCTCATGTTCCTTAAAATAGAAGATCAATTTTTTCATGCCCTTCTCTCTCCCGTGACCATAATCGATTAGGGCCGGCCATCCATGGTAGCCCCCAGTGGTGGCAACCCCACAGCACCGACGACAGCCCCTAACAGTAGCTATTACCGATGGCAAACTTGGAAGAAAAGGATTTGGCCCTGCTCTTTGAACCAAACCGCCTATTCTTCGGCCTTATTATGATTGCTAACGGTGGGAAAGAAAAAGAGAAAAAAAAGGAGAAATGTTATGTTGCTTTTGGCGGTTACTACTTCGATGTCCTCTCTCCTTTTTCGGTAGCACACCCATGCTTTTTTCTTGAGAAATTTTGATGATCTCTCAACAATTTACGGTAAGGACTTAAGGTAGGAGGAGAGAAATTTATAGGAAGGTTGTCCTAATCGAAGTCGGACTTCTCATGGCTCCGATTCTATTGTAAAAGGGGAAGAAGAAAACTTCAAGATGGAGTCTTTTTTTCCATCATTCTCATAGGAAAAGAGTGTTGGGCTTTTTTTTGGTTCAGGTCGGCTCCCTAAAGCTCATTAGATTTTAAGCTATTACACCATCCAAGTTTAGAAAATTTCACAACCACCATAATTAGAACTAAATAAGATAGTGGAGAGGTAAGACAAAAGTACTAGAAGCATCGATATGGAAGGAGAAGGGAGGGGAAGGCTCAATACGATGAACTCATATAATTTGCTTTTTTTTATAAATCCATTTTCCATTGACCAAAAGGGATCGAAGATACAAAACGATGGCTTCTTTAATTAGGGCTTTTTTGAGTCACCTAATTGAAATAAAGAGAAACTAAAGGGACATATAGGTGTTTTTATTTTCTTAGTCTGCAATTAGTTGTAACTAATTTTATCTCATTGGAGGCCAAACATGGGAAAAGAGAGATGTTATAAAAGAGGAGTTTGGAATATTGAATCTCCTAAGCATATAGTGATATTTAAAGACAAGTTACGAGAAGGATGCAAACTATCGGTTAGAATGAGTTTAAAATTATCTTAATGGCAATTAGATATCGATAATTTTAGATAGGATCTACCAAGAACTAACAATGATGAAAGAATACCTATTCATCAATCAACCTATAATGATTATGGTGTAGTAAGGGATTTTTTTCTTTTTTCTTTTCTAAATAATCCTATGCTCTTCTTTTCTTTTCATCTTTTAAGATTTTTTTTTTCCAGGTGAAGTATCTAATGGATGGCTTTTGACAATATTTAAAGTATGGATATTATTGTAGTAGGTGTTGCCACTAATGATTGCATAATGAGTCATAGAGTGATTTTTCTTGCTCTCCTTTCCTCTTCCTCCGTCCAATTAAGAACATGGATTCACCTTGGATCATGATCATCTTTATTTCTGATAACAATTGATGAATGAATGGCTTTGAATGCCTTTTCTTATTATATTGCACAATATAGATTGATGAAGATGGAGTTAGTTGGGGAAGTTCATAGGCTGAAAGTTCATAGATTTTATGATATAAGCTTTAGACGACACATCGATTATGCATAATTTTGCAAGGTTGCACCACATAGGATCATCCAATTTATGTTATAGTCATAAAAAAATAAAAAATAAATTTATATAATTAGTCTTGCATGAAAGATAATATAGAAGAATTGTAAAATAATTGGAACTAATTATCCATGAGAATTTCATGAGAATGATATGATTCATTAATGAAATCCATGCACGACCTAATGATTTTAGTATTATTTGATCTCTCACCAATAATTTGATGCATTACTCAATAGACGATCTCTTGCAATAATTCAGGGCATATTATATTTACAAAAAATATTTAATTAAACTTTGTACGCATTCCAAAATGGCATTAGGGATTAGTGTTTGTGCCTTCCCGGTTCCCACAAGCGTACTCAAAATTTTGTTGGGTCCCAGTTCGCAATCTGAAGTGAGTCGTGGCCAAGGCTGCCAACCGCGGTAATATTCACCTCGTGCGGAGCAGCGGCGATCGCTTTAGGAGTCGGATGACGCGGGAATGCGGCCTACGATGCCCTCTATTTTTACGTTTTACCGCGAGACCTGGATAACTTACTAAGTTCCTAACGAACAGAGGCGCACCATACGCTAACATGCACCGCCCCAACCTCCCCTACCTGACAAAAGGATTTTAAACTAAAATCCACCGAGGAAAGAACACGCTCTGAGTAAAGGGGGAGAAAAATCCAAGGAGAAGAAGAGGAGGAGAGCCAAAAGCGAGGAGAGGAGGAGAGTTGGGGATTTCTAGCGTTTCCGGTGGTTCTCCGGGAGGAATCGCTGCCATGGCGTTCCAAAGAGCTTCTCCCTTTCTTCATGTACTTTTCTTCGTTTTATTATTCTTCGTTGTTTCAGATCTTATGGTTGCGATGGCGGCGGATGACATCTCTCACGACGACGCGGAGGCCCCCAAATCCCCCGCATGCAACAATAAATTCCAGCTGGTAAGTGGATGCAATTAGTTTCCCTTGCCGGTTGTTGGGTGAAATTGTCAAAATGGTAAACAATTTTAATCGTCGTGGTTTGGTGATTACGTTTTTTTTTCTTTTTTCCTTTTTCTGCAATATGTAGTATAGACTTAGGCTTTTCTTTTAGATTGGTTTGCGTTGCAAGTTGGGTATTGGAGCCTATCCCGTGTCCTAGATTTGGGTCATAAAAGAGGCAACCTCTGGAAAGATGGTGCTTATATGGGAATTCCGTTACCGCCCTTCTTTTGCCGGGAAGAGAAAAATCTGAATTCTGATGGAGATTGGGTGACCAAACTTCAGATCTGCCAAGTTTTCCTTTGAACAGAGATTACAGTGAGTTAAAATTAAGTCTCTACACTATAAATTCAACTGCAGGCTACCTATATTATGTCTCACACCTATTAGGGTTTATGCTGATACCACAGAAGGTGCTAAAATTTCTGAAAAATTAGAGGTCTAAGCTGGTTTAACTTTAAAACCTTTCTGTAAGGTACAGTTTTGATGCATATGCTAGTGGACATTGAAATATGAAGAATATATAATAGTTGTTTAGATGTTTCGGTAGGATTACTTTAGATAAGGTGGGTAATCATTTCATGGTCTTCTCTAATGGCTTCCGAATGCAGAAGCATTGATTTTGATGTCATAAGCGTTGCTATGCACCAAGCAATTTTCGCAATCATGTTCTTGCAACTTGCTTCCACTCCCCCTTTGGCTTATGTTCCTATGCCAGTTTCAAATTTGGAATTGAATGAAAATTACTGTATCATATTCTGTTGCCACACCATGGCTATTTTCCATGTTTAACTAGGATAAAGCCAAAGAGCTTTTGGTATACCAAGTGGGAAGCAGAGGATGTTAACTTAAGCATAGGAAGACAAGAAAATGAAAATGAGAGAAATATAGAGGGCTTAAATGGTTATGCTAGATCTCTTGCTATTATAAAGACTAAAAACTGTATTTATTGATGAATCTACACTATGGAACTTTGATACTTGTCACTATAGGTTTTGGCTTTGCCTTTGGTTGTTTCAGTATTGGAGTGAGCTGATGTTGTGTTTTTGCAAGTTAGGCTTGTAAATTGACTGAATGCAAATTGGATCATGAGTGGTTGAAAGTCAATCTATTAACTTGCAATCATGATGTAATTAGGTAGTCCAGGAATGGGTATAGATAACCACCAAATTTTAAGTCTATTCAGAACTGGATATTTGATTTGATTACCTGAGCTGATTTATCTCTGCCTCTTCTTCTCTCTTTGATTTCTCCATATATTGTCCAGTTGGCTGCATTATGACCCTTGCCCTCCTTGCCTATTTGGGTCACCTTTGATTGTTTGTCCCCAATATAAGGGTTTCTTGTTTGAGGGCTAGTTGGAGTTTTGCTGAGTAATAGAGATAAACACACCGGGGGGAGGTTGAATGCAGGATGCTTTTATAGATGTAAAGCCAACAGTTCCTTTTTTCTTTTCCTTTTTCTTTAGGTAGGGGGTGAGATATTTGGGTTTGAAGTCCAGTTCTACCAAATAACCCAGTCACTAAAGCTTATCCTCTTGCTAAAAGAAATGCTGGATCAAAGCTCTTGCTTCTTCCGGAGTTTCCATAGGAGAGAGAACAAGTGGGGGGAGGCAGAAGGATTGAGGGTCAATGAGGGTGGGCTGTGTGAGAGAGAGTAGAGAGGGATCAAATCGTGATTTGGAGTGGGATTGCGGGGTTGAGATGGAGACAGGTGGAGACAAAGAGGGATGAGAGGATAATGAGATGGGTGGCTTGTGGTGTTGAGTGAGAGAGGGATGAGAGAAGCAGAGGGATCAATAGCAGTGTTGGGGGAGCCTGCATGACACTAACTGATCCCTCATATTATTGAATTACTATAAAATTTGGTTTGTGTTTGACCAATATGGATCTCCACTTGGTCTGGATCATCCTTGGACTAAATATGGTTTGTTCATCATTGGTATACAAATCAGAACTCCTGCCAGTTCTGGATTACTGTTTCAACTTTGAATCAAAATCAGTTCTGTTCGCAAGCCTACTCCAAACCATCTACAATCATGATTGTGATTGCTTTCTAGGTTATCCCTGGCTAACTCTTGATAAACTTTGTTAATTGTTAATACTAATGTTTTCTAGTTGACCGTCATGTGATTGTAGAAGCATTCAACAATTTCTTATACTTATTTGTGTTGATTAAATATCCATGTTACGTAATTCTGTTGGAGCTCCTACGTTTGCTGTTCTAGATATGTTGTTCCGGATACTTGTGATGTACCAGATATCAGAAATATCAATTATTGGCCTTTTCTCTCAATGAAACTTATATGCTGTTGCCATAGTTTGTGTAGCTATTTATATTGCAGAATATCTGATAACTTCTTGCCATCAGCTGGAAACATGACAACTTGTATTTATTTACTTGCCCATATACACCTGTATCTCAATTTTGTTAATAAGTGCCTGTATTACAAGAGTGGAAATACTATGCAACACACATATTCATACTTTCTTGTGAGTGACTATAGGTGCATGTGAAAGATAGAGTCTTTGGTAAATGCAATCATAACAAAAAGAAAGGGACTGTATTTATGCAATAATTCATTGAGCTAAGCGACACACAAGCATCCCTATAGGCGTGCATTTCTCTTTTTGTTTATCAAGCATATTCTGGACTTCTAAGCTTTTATTTTTTCTCCTTCAGGTTAAGATAAAGAAATGGGTGAATGGGACTGAAGGCACTAGCATTGTTGGACTAAGTGCCAGATTTGGTACTTCCTTGCCTAGTCATGCTTCTGAAGCTATAAAAACAGCTGCGGCTCTTGCAAATCCTTTTAACTGCTGCACTAATTTGTCATCAAAGGTTTCCAACTATCTATATTGAAATGAATGCTTTCACTAATTTGATCAAATAGTTTTTGTGCTTCTCTTGCATCTGATATCTTAGTATGCTGTTGCTCATCTTTATTGATTCAATTGCCATGCAGAAGTTTGGTGCCTAAAAAGTTGTGCAGAAATTTATTTGGTGTATGCCACTTAGCCAATACATATACACATGTTCTATGCTATTCTTGCTTTATATAATGCATTATTTTAAATTATAACTACAATTTTAGCTCTTTGACTTGCTTTTGATTCTTTAGAGACAAGATTTCCTTACCATTTAAGCATTTTTATAAATGATATAGTGAAAGAGGCAAGTTGTTTCTGTTAATTGTGGTCATATACTCAAATGACTCATATGGATACATCCATTGTTGGTGACATAAAAAGGATATGATAGTATTAGTTATTAGTTGGATGTCTAGGAATTGCATATTTTCTTTTGATAGCCAAAATATTGGTAACTTTAACCATAACCATACCGCCTTATCCCAATTATTTGGTTGGCAGTCTGAATATTTTTATGAATGGCTCATAGTTTATATACACAATAAAGCTTAAATTAGTAAACTAAATTCTTTCACCTTTTCTCGCAGAGGAGAATGTGCTACTCATCATCGATCAATCACGTTCATGATGATGGTGATAGGTCATAAAAAGGGAAGCCCCAAAGCTTGTCATGCAGCACATATTGAATAATTGAAGCTCAAAGATTCCCTTGCTTTTTTCCCACATTTTTTCCCAATTTTGCATGTGTTGATCTTTGGGCACCTGCATTGCTCATAGGCACTTGATTCATAGGTTAGAATGGGTTGAAATGTAGCTTATTAATTTTAATGTCTGTCTCTTGGTTGTATAGCTTATCTATGTGTAGGTATGCACATGATATTTGAGTTTTAATGGATCTAAGCAGTCCTAGAGGTGTGCTTGTGCTGGAGGTCTTAGGTGTCTTTTGGACAAATGTATGTTAAAATCGTATCATTGTGCCCTGGGTATGTGACCTACTTGTGTTCATTGGAGATTTTGTGTCTTTTAAATGTGGAGATTAGATGTTGATCATGGTGCCTTTTTATTGTATTGCCCAACTTTCTTTTATGGTTTTGGAATGTATTTAACTAGAAAGAGAATGCAGGAAGCTTGATGGACCTCCTACTTATTGATACACTAAGAAAGGCATCCATCCTTCATGTGTTGTATATGCTATGGGGTTTTTGGATGGAAATCTTGACACAATAAAAAAGAGGAGAATTAATGTGTGTGTGTGTGTGTGAGAGAGAGAGAGAGAAGAATAGAAAAGTGGAAGCATTTGTTGCCTCTATCTAGCCATCCTATCCCTGAAAACTCTGGTGCCGACTTTCTTTCATTTTTGATCCCTGCTTTCTGGCCGTCTGTTTCAGTTCGGACCCGATAGACCATTTGATTAATTTTGGGCCCCATTAAGGCTCTAAAATGGAGAAATAAAGGTGTTATTTGGTTAATGAAGCATTTGTTGCCTCTATCCAGCCGTCTCATCCCTGAAAATTCTGTTGCCTATTTTCTTTTATTTTTAATCCCTGCTTTCTGGCCATCCGTTTCAACTGGAACCTGATAGATCATTTGAGTAATTTCGGGCCCTCTTAAGGCTCTAAAAAGGGGAATTAAAGGTGTAATTTGATCATGGATGTTTACAATGATAAAAAAGGCTGCTGGTTTTCTTCTTTGTTTTCTTTCGATTCTGGTTTGATTATTGTAAAGTTAAGTTAGGTCTGATTTATAATTTCAGATTTTAAATATATTGCAATTTGGTTAGTGTTTGAGAACAGCTTTGCATAAGTGCAGGCACTTGCCTTGCACCTCAAGTTTTTCAAAGCTTTGCTTCCAGGTCTTGTTGAACCACCTTCACCCCTTCATCAAATGCTTAAGACATTAGTGATGATTTCGATGTTTGATTTATCCAGATCATATGTGGTATGGTATCCTTAGCTTTTTTCAAGCCATAAGTGTAATTCATGGTGTTATAAACAATAATGAACTGCCTATGAGTATTCTTACTGTAAAGTAATAAAAATCAAATGGTCAACCGTATTTACACAAATAAGTTCTTTAAATTTTCATTTTCCTGCATCTCAAGTTTTCACTGTCTTCTTGCTATACTAAACATAAAAAGCTTATTATTTATTTATTTTGATTATCTTTTTTTGCCCAAGTGATATTGATATTTTATGCATTAAAATATCTGTAATTTTTTAAAAGAAATGGGAGAAATCTTTTGTTAGTAGCAATCTAGAATAACTAATAACTCAAGCATATGGCAATAGTTTTTTTTCCTGTGCAACAAAAGTTGAATGACTCCTTTTAACATGACTTGGATGTTGATGCTTGAACATGCTAAGGTCCTAGTGATTAGTTGTAAAAAGATTGTAGTTGATATGCACCTCTTTATTGTCATTTGCTGGTAGTTTGAAACGAAATTTATGTCAATACAACTTTGACATAAATTGGCTATCCAGTAACCTGGTGAAATTAGTGATGCATATTCTTTAATGTTCTCATGGCCTTTTGTGAATCATGCTAATATTTATAACATGTCCCGCTTAGATACTATTTTTTGAGTGAACGTGGGATCTTGCTTGAATCCTTGACTTAAGATTATGTTGTCCAAGGATTTATTAAACCAAATTAGTGCATTGAGACTCCATTCTTTAGAGACCTTACACATTGATTCTTGTCAAGGAAAATAACTGACAATCTTGCAGTTATGGATCATCTCTTCATGCCATAATTGACATTGCATTTCTTATATTATTCTGTTATTTAGCGTTGTTTAGTTTTTGAACCAATATCATTTTGCTGCAGCTAACAAGTTCAATTGCCTTAGCTAAGCGTGGAGATTGTACTTTTACTGCCAAAGCAAAGGTTGCACAGGCAGGAGGTGCAGCAGGGTTACTGGTGATAAATGACAATGAAGGTAAGATATGTAGCATCTTGATGTATGCACTAATCATTGTTTTCTTGTTCATTGAAAATGATATTGTTTTCGCTTCTGATATTTGCATTTGGTTTGCATCTTATAGCTGATGTTTTGTGTGCATTCCAGGTATGTTGCTTACGTTCCTTGCTTTTGTTTTGCAGATCTTTACAAGATGGTTTGTAATGACAATGATACCTCCCTTAATGTGACAATTCCTGTTGTAATGATATCCAAGTCAGCAGGAGAGAATTTAAGGAAATCCTTGGCTAATGGAGAGAGGGGTGAGCTGTCCTTTTTATACTTGGCTAATTTTAGATTGACTCTATGACAGTCTTTGTTTACCATCCTTTTCATTATTTTGATTTCTTTCATTATGCTCGTTTTTCTCCCCTTTTTGGTATTTGTCTGACTTTGCAAGCCTAGTTACCTGACTGTAAAAGTGTAATTGATTTCCATCTGAGCCTTGAAACTTATGTCTTTCTTGCTGCCTCAGATCAGCATAGAAGTTTGATAGCTGTTTACATCTTGATAAACTGAACAGAGTTGCTTTTCTCTTATATTGGGAATATGTTCTTTTATGCTGTTCTTTTATTTACCTTCATTTATTTTCTCTATGATAAACTCTATTAGTAGTGATGAATTTCAAGATTTTTTTTGCTCCTATATGGATTCTATTGTTAAAGATGTAGTCAGTCTTTTCTATCAGGGGAAACTAATTTATACTTTCGTAAATCTTACTGTATTAGGTTGCCTAAAGTTCCTGTAGTCAACCCCATAATTTATGGGAAAAGATGATGACAATGAGACGCATCTTATTGTCATCATGTTTATCTATTGTTACTGTTTTATGGCACAACAAGAAACATGTTTTTAGTTCATTAGTGAGGTAATAAATTTTTAAGGAGGTGTAACTCCGTGCTCTAACATCTGAATTAAATGGACTCTGAAGTCCTGAGGAAAATCATGCTTATGCATGTCTTAGTTATGTCATAAAACTACTAATGCAGTAGTGCCTTACCTACAACTACAAGTTGGTTGTGATGGGTCTTGGTCCAAGCATCTTGTTGGACCTAGGGCCAACCTGAATTGGCTTGGGGACTAAGATTTTTGCCCAAAATCCATCCCATCCTCGCTGGTTCTGGGCCTGATCACATCTCATTTCAGGTTGGGTCCAGCTTTGATTTCTGTAAGGCTAGATTGGATTTTTGAGGGAACTTTTGCTTGTCAAATCAGGTCACTCAATTTTTATCAGGTTCGATGCTGTTATATAAAATTTATACCAAGGTTTTGAACAAGATTTTAAATCTCATGGGACGGGACTATCCCGGTTTTCCTATAGAATGGGACGTACCACTGTCCCGCTCTATCTCGACACTTGGGATAGAGGATGTCTCAAGGCATTCCGATTGGAATGCTGGGATGCTAGCGGGATGGCCCTATCCCAACACATGGGATGGTACCCCATTCCTGTGTCCTGTGGGACGTCTTGCTGGGACTTGAATCCTTGGTTTTGAATACCATGAGATGGAGCTGTACTAGATTTTACATTGGAATGAGATGCTGCATGTCCTCAAACTTGGGATGGTGGATGCCCCATCCCATCCTAGTCCAATTCCCAACACTCGAGATGGTGTTGGAATGCCCCACCATCTCGCTGGTACTTAAAACCTGTATCCATACTCAATCCTATCAGGTATTGGGTCCTAATATTGGAACCATGCTTGATCCTCCTGTCTTAACATTGGATATTTGTTTGATTTGGATGGAGCTGAGCTCCAACAACCCATTTGCACCCTTATCCATGTCTAGGTACTCAACTGTTAACGCCTACATCATGATATCATTTTCAACCTTTTTCTCTTTAGTGATTAAAATCAAATCCAACAACCATAGGAATATCTTCACAAGTTTTTCATTTTAACAGGATGAATCAATAATTTCTGAGTCATTTAAGGATCTGAATTTCTGTTCATTTTTTGTGTAGGAATTAACTTCTTTTTATTAAATTTTGAAAGAAAGTTGTTGGAAAAGTCTTCATGGTTATATCTATGAAAAGTTCTTTTGTGAGTTCCTCTTAAATCTTCCACTTTGAAATTGCAAGGATTTTGGGAAATTTTGCATGGTTTGAGATCATGCTTAAGGGATATTATTTATAAGTTGACTCAAAGAACATTAAAACTCTCTTGGTTCTTTTTCAAAATCTTTCAGAAATTTTTAAGGATATCTTGGTTTTATAGTTTTCAGGGATATCTGGGTTTTGTAATCTCTCTCTCTCTCTCTCTCTCTCTCTCTCTCTACACACAGAATGGCACAGACATAATATTTATTTGTATTAATGCATCAAGTATTTCATTGTTCCCATTTTGCTTCCTTGTTCGTAGTGGAATTTCTGTCAATTATTTAGTTGATTTGGGGTATCTTCCAATGTATGCAAGAAGTAAATAAGGAACATAGGAGATAATGTCATATCTATATGCTTGCATGCTTGTATATAACTGGACTATATTTAGATATTAGTGCCACTCATCACCGAGCACCGATTCTAATGATTTGGCTCTGCATTGAGTTTGTTTCAAATCCAACAACAGGTATCTCACATTGTGAATGAATATTAAAGTCATCTAGTCATCTTTTCAGTATGTGTTTGGGGAAAGTCATCATACTTTTTTGTCTTTTGAGGAAAGAAACTTACCATATTGTGGCACCGAAAGAATAGTGCCCTGCAAGTCAATTGCATGGATGATGTGATGGGATTTTTCTATTTTATCTTTTTTTTATTTTATTTTCTTACTCATGTACATGACGTTGATTATTTATTAATAATATGAGGCATTGTGTTTCGTTATATGCTATATTTTATTATCTCATTATGATTTAATTAAGATTATGACGAATTCTATAGATTAGGGCAATGGTTTTAGGATCATGATGAGATCATGCTAGTGAGACCTAAAATCTTGATAGCACTAGTCTAAAATATTATCAGTCATAGGATCATTGAGTCGAGGATTGATGATACCGGTAAGACTGGTACATCCTATGTATGCTCAATGGAGAGGGTGATTGATCTCATAATCACTTGTGTGGCGACACTAATACAAAGATGTAGATGCTTATTAGAGAATGAGTTCACTCATCCGTATAGAGAACATTTAATGGAGCTTTACTAGTATGTCAAAAGATGGTTCTCCAGTGAAAGTGGTGTAAGTGATCCTTAGATCTGAGTTCACCATGGTATCTTGTGTATATGGATCTATGTTTTGGTTCATACCTTAACATGACTCTATGAGACGTGTGGGGTGTTCTGGAAATGGTGAAATGTGCATTGGAGATTATGAGTGGTCAACAAGAAATTGGTCACTCCTTGTAAGAGGAGGGAATATCCTTTGTAGTCTCATAGGATGATGACTCATAGTCTCTGGTTAGAGCAAGATGAACATTAGAAAAAGTTTCTAATAGTTCATCAACCGAGTCATTATCATTAGATCGAGATACATATGGATAGGTATTTGGGCTTGACATAATTTCATGTCCGTGGCCTGTCGGGATGTTGTGTGATCGAAAGATTGAATTGCACGATAACTCGCCATGGATGGGTATCTTGGTATTCCGCAAAATTTTACATCTTCTGGATAGTCATGTTGCTAGACGTTAACATTTACTTGTAGGTTCTAATGAATTAAAGAGTTTAATTCAGCGATTAATTAGAAGTTCTAATTAATTGATTTACTTGGGCTTAACATATTTTGGGCCTAATTAATTAGAAGGGTTCTAATTGGATTAGGTGCACATGAGCTTGGGCCTAGTGTTGGCTAAATGTAGAACTCAATGGATCACACACAAAAGAGAATTGGTCAAGGACTTTTAGGCTTGAGAAGCCCTAATTTAATAAGGATTTGGTTGAAATCCTAATGGGTTTTGGTCGAGCATGCTAGCACATGTTTAAACCCTAATCCCCAATTTATTAGGACTCCTAACTATCTTTGACTGGTCAAAGATTGATGAGAGAAAGGAGTCCACACCTCCTTAGAATTCTTCCATGCCTATCTCTCAAAGAAAAAGGGTCAATGCCCAAAGAATTTAGGCGGCAAAAGGAGGAAGCCAACTTTGAAAAGGATTCCTCCATGCCCCTCTTTTGTATACCAGGCCCTTAGCGTCCTCTTATTCCTCATTTGAAAGTTGTTTCATGCCACAACTCTTGATGCCCTTTTGGTTGTGCGCCAATATCCATGCCCCACGCCCTTTCACGCGGATGAGGCTTCACGTCTCTAGGGTTTGACATGCCCAAGAGTTGGGCATTAGGGGGAGTTGGACTTCTACCATGACTCCATGTTGAGTCATGATTTGGGACTATAAAAGGGGCTGACGCCCTGGGGGTCTGTGAGGTCTAAGAGACAAAGGATCTACACACCCAAGAGAGGGAGGAAAGGAAAGAGCCATATGCCAAGAGTTGGTGAGGTAAGAAAAGGAGTTGCTGATTTCTTGAGAAGAAATTCAGCAAAATTCAGATTGGGGAGAGTCCTTGATCGAGTCTTGTATGGATCACCGTTGGAGGGCACACGCTTGAGTGCCTTGAGGAAATCAATCAGCGAGTAATTTGAATTTTTTTGGAAGGTAAATCAGCTCTTCTCTCTCATCTAATTGCTGCTTGGTTTATGTTTGATTGTAATCATCAAGATGATCTTGGAATTGGGGTTCGGATCTTATGTTATCAATTGTTGTTGCATGTTTAAAATTTCTAAAATCTATTTTCCGCTGCGCATTCGAATCCCAACAGGCACTTGGTAGATGGCTCAGCTAATAAAGCTTTGAGATTACAAGAATAAATGGTTGTGGCAATAAGATTTATGGTGTCTTTAGGTCTCATCTCAATTTTGTTCATGATCAATTTGTATTATGAAAAAAATGAATTTATTGCTGTTAATGAATATTAAAATCATTTAATATCATCTTTTCAATATGTTTTTATGGAAAGCCATCATATATATATATATATATATATATATATATTTTAAGGAAAGGAATTTATCATAATTAGATTGGATGCTTGTGTATGGTTCAGCTAATAAAGCATTTAGGTTAAAAGAATAAATGGTTGACTATGAGATATATGGTTTCTTTGTTCTCATCTGAAATTTTATTCATAGTCAATTTGTTTTATTAAGAAATGCAAATATTGTAATTTTCTTAGAGAAAACTATGGTGAAGGAACATAAAGTTTCTAGTAGCAGAGCTCGGTTTTAAATCTTATGGGACGGAGGTATTCTGGCATTATGTCATCCTATCTCGGTAGTAATGGTGAAAGTGGTATGGATAATATCTGTTCAAATTCATTTTGGTATTCGAATCAATCCAGATATGGACAGAAATTGGAGGATCCGATTAATATTCATATCCGTATGCATATCCGTCGAAGAAAATGTAGGAGTAAGTGTGGTACTCCGAAGCCTTGGAAAAAATATTAAGAGAATCCAAGGGGTTAAAGGAAGCTAACACATAAGAGAGTCGACTTGGTTTTGAGACCAGTCGACTCGGATCTAGGGGAGTCAACCCCAGTCTCCGACGGGTCGACTTCATCTCAGAGGAGCAGTCAGATAGAGAAGGTGTTTTTTTGGCATGGCATGCAGAGGAGTCGACCCTAGTCTAAAAGGAGTTGATTCGGTCTAGAGGGGTCGACTTGGTCTCAGCTGGAGTTGACCCTAATTGCGGGTAGAAGCATGACGAGTTTTTTGTTTGAGCTAGGATAGGATTTGATCCGAGGGATCTTAAGGCCTGGTTTGAGAGATCTTAAGGTGGCTAACTTAGGATTTGGACTGTGATTAAGTCCATTAGAAGAGAGCATGCAAGACTTGGGCTTGGGTGAGTGCTTTCATGTATGGGTTAGCCAAGGGAGTTTTGGGTAAGGATTTTGGTCCATGTATATATATATATATATAGGTGTGTGACAATGTAACCCTAATTTGATGGTGAAATCAAAGGAGCTCTCTCTTCCTAATCTCTCCTCTCTCTTTCTTTAGGGTTGTTGCACCAGGCTTCTTGAAGAAACCCTAGAGTGGGGGGCGCCTCCCTCAACACCTAGATGCCCTAGGGTTTGGAGGAGGGGGGTGCCCAATCATAGCACCATAGGGATTGGTGTTTGCTGCCCGTAGAGAGTCTGGATCTCCATGGACTCTTGAAGAGAGGGATCCATCATGGACTCTTGAAGAGAGGGATCCGGTCTTCTCAGATCCATGAAGGGAAAGGCAGTTCTTCAACATGGTATCAAAGTGGTATCATGGTCCTACAATTGGTATCAAAGCCTGGTGAAGCGTGGAAGCAAGGGAGAAGTCATACAGGATGAAACCAGAAATCTACATACCTATTCCACGATATGTCTCGGATCTACCTGTGTTATCATTGTGGTTTGGCCAACCCGGAGCAGCAGGTTGAAGGTGGAAGTTAAGAGGCTTGATGAAAAGGGAAGCTTCCCGTGGTGGAAGGTTTGGGTGCATGATTTGTTGATCCAACTTTGGTAGGAAGAAAGGTCAGAGGGTATGATGGTTAGGCGATGAAGTTCTCTGGGGAAGATGGACAGTAAGGGGCAAGTTTGGCATGCTGAAGGAGAGATCACCCAAGGGATCATTGTCGAGGTGGAGTTAAAGAAGCAACTATTCAGTCTTCAGATGCATGAAGGCTAGGGAAGTAGTTGAGGTACAATCAGCTGTTCGACGGATCAGGAGCCTTGGGGGTGAATGGAGAAAGCAAAGGATTGGATTTTCGGAGCATCGTTGCTGGGTCAGAGGATGGTGAGTTCCTCTTGGGAGTTTTGGAGGGTCCGAAACAGTAGCAACGGTGGTGGAGGTTCAGCAGGAGGTCCAGTAGGGGAGTGCTGGGCAGCTGACCTCGGTTCAGAGTTTATCTTCTACAAGAGCACCAGGAGGAGTTGTCATTCAGCTAGAGCATTAGTCAGAGGTGCCTCCACAGGTGGAGGATGGTTTGGCACAGGTTCAGAGTCGAGTGTAGGGATGGAGCCAGTTTCTAGCACCAGCGGCAATGATGCACAGCATGGTTCTATGCGGGATGTGCGGGCATCGGAGAGCCGTGGGTCTAGAGAGATCATGATAGATTGTTTGCAGCAAGAGAGGATCCGGATACCTATGAGAAGGATGCGGCAAACCTCGGGATGAGATTGGTGGGCCTGAGCTTGGATAGGATTTGAGTTGCAGTTCCTTTAGGTGAAATTGAAGCGACAATTGGTGCAGGGGCAGAAGAGTAAAGTGCTAGGGAGGGTTTTCTAGGTTCAGTTGTTGAAGGTGAAGATTCGGATGAGATCTTGTTGGTTTCGGAGGAGCCTGTAGGGTGCAGAAGGTCCGAAATGGCTTCGAAGGGGTTCGCGGTGATCGAGGTGCAGCGGCAAGTTCAACAGGGTAGCATTGAATGGTTGGCCATGGGTACATGATTGTCTTCTGCAGCATCAGATGGACTTCAGTTTTAAGTGGAGCACTGGGCAGAGGTGGCTTCATAGGTGGAGGGAGATTTAGCACAAGTTCGGAGTGGAGGGGTGCAAGGGGAGGATTGATATCCCAGCACTAGCACC
This sequence comes from Cocos nucifera, assembly GCA_006176705.1. Taxonomy (NCBI): domain Eukaryota; kingdom Viridiplantae; phylum Streptophyta; class Magnoliopsida; order Arecales; family Arecaceae; genus Cocos; species Cocos nucifera. The sequence continues at coordinate 611,689 of QRFJ01003397.1, read as the reverse complement.
AATGTTGCATAGATCCAGGTGGAGTAGAGTGTGCAGGTAGAGAGGCGTGGCTCTGGGGAGACCGTGTCAGGTGGAGCATCAGGTGCAGCGAGCGTCGGTATAGACACGTTGCGGTTTTTTCAAGAAAGTTCAGAGTAAGTGGTGCAACTACCAAGCAGAAGGGAGCCTACCACAAAGTCCAAGGAGGTGCCAAGCAAGCAAGGGTCTTCAACTGTAGAGGCGGTCATCTCAGAGGTCTCCAAGGAAGCTCAGAAGCTAAAGAAGGTTGGCGGTGGCAAAGATGTTCGCACAAGGAGCTGTCAGGTCATGCAGCGATAGTGGGATCATGCAAGAGGGTGTTGCCAGGTTTGCCAAGGCTTGAGGGCATCAAGGTGGAGATTGTAGGGATGAGTGTGATGCTCCCAAGCCTTGAAAAAAATATTAAGAGAATCTAAGGGGTTAAAGGGAGTTAGCACACAGGAGAGTCGACTCGGTTCTAAGACGAGTTGACTCGGATCCAAGGGAGTCGACCCCAGTCTCAAAGGAGCAGTCAAATAGACATGGTATTTTTTTTGGCATGGCATGCAGAGGAGTTGACCCATCTAAAAGGAGTCGACTCGGTCCAGAGGGGTCGACTCAGTCTCAGCAGGAGTCAACCCCAATTGCAGGCAGAAGCATGATGAGATTGTTGTTTGAGCTAGGATAGGGTTTGATCCTAGGGGTCTTAAGATCTAGTTTGAGAGGTCTTAAGGTGGCTAACTCAGGATTTGGGCTGGGATTAAGTCCATAGGATGAGAGCATGCAAGACTTGGGTTTGAGTGAGTGCTTTCATGTATCGGTTAGCCAAGGTTGTTAAAGGCGTGCCTGAAGCGCAAGAGGCTCGAGGCTAGGGTCTCCACAACTCTTACCCACTCAGGTGAGGCGAGGTGGCTGAGGCGTTGTATAGGTGCTTGAGGCGCACGCTTGACCTAAACTCCAAAGGCTCACCTAAGGCGGTGGCTGTTAGTTTCAGGAGGAAAATAGGGTGATGTTTTGCGAAGTTAGACAGATGCAAAGGAAAAAAAAGGAAGACCCCATCATGGTCGCCGATCGAAGATCCACATCCATCAGAGTACCGCCTCAGCTGTCGGAGAAGAGAACCCACTTGCCGGGACCCACGGTCGTCGATTGAAGACCCATAGCCATTGGAGCACTGCCTCAACCGCGGGAGAAGAGGATCCACTTGTCGATTGATGCAATCGAGGCCCACGGTCGCCAATCGAAGACCCACAATCGCCGACCGATGACTCCACCCATTGGGTATTTTCTTTATTTTCTATTTTACTTTTCTTTCCTTCTTTCTCTTCTCTCCTCTTCTTTTGTTGATCGAAGACCCACGGTCCCTGTTCCTTTTTTTTGGGGAGGCGATGTTCTTTTTTTTTTTTTTTTGGGCTGACGTCTTCTTTCTCTTCTTTCCTCTTCTTTCACCGATCGAAGATCCACGATCCTTTCAGGAACGTTCTTTACTGTTCATCAATAATAATGTTCCTTTTTTTTTTCAGTTACTATTCATCTACAGTAACATTCCTTTTTTTTTATTTATATTTTTTTTCACCAGTCTATATGGAACTTTTTTTGGGTCATTTACTGTTCCTCCGATTTTGTGATACAATATTTTTTTTGTTTTTTGGGTTACATTCTTCCTTTTCTTATCTTTTTTTTTTTTGGATCACATAACCCATAGCGTATGTAATAGATTTTTTTTTTGTTGGGACTGATTTTGTTATCATTATTTGGCACCTATTTTAGGAGGTTAAAATGGATTCCGAAAGCCACGGGTCATCTAAAAAAGACCTAGCGTGGAAGTATGCACATTTGGCTGACCCAACGGGCAAAAATAAAAAAAAGATATTATTTATAATTTTTGTAGAAAAATAATTAAAGGAGGGATTTGTTGGGCAAAACAGCATATAGTTGGAGGGTTTCAAAATGCCAAAGGTTGCCAAAAATGTCCACCACATATTCGTGAAGAGATTAAAGATTATGTGTTTAAGGAAAGCGGAGGAAAAGAAACAAGGTAATTTGTTGCCTGATTTTGATGATTTGGAAGACTATGGTGTTGATGAAAAAGATGAAATTCAGATGATTGGTCCTCGTAGTAAAAGAAATGGTGGTACAAGTGAAAGTTCTATGGCTAGTAGCAAGGCACCTAGGTCAAAAAAACTAAAAGAGAAGGGTCCTATAGATTTGTATTTTACTTCTGATGCAGAAATGGTTGTTCATAGTAGAAAAGAAGGCAAAGGGAAGTAAACTACTATCAATGAAGTTTGCAAAAAAGAATTAAAAGACAAGGCTTGTAGAGTTGGCTAGCTGGATGTATGATGCTGGCATTCCATTTAATGCAGTGAATTATCCAAGCTTTGCTGTTGCAATTTAAGCAATTGGATAATTTGGTCCTGGCATGAAACCTCCAAGTTATCATGAGATTAGGGTTTCTTTGTTAAGAAAAGAAGTTGAGCATACTAGAGATTTGATGACGGGCCGCCAAGAAGATTGGGCAAGATATGGATGCTTGATTATGTCAGACGGTTGGAAGGATGAGATTGCAAAGAAGGATATAATCAACTTTTTAGTGAACTCTCCTAAAGGATTAGCATTTATCAAATCTGTTGATACTTTCCATATTGTGAAGAGTGGAAATCTCTTATTCAAATTACATAATGACATGGTGGAGCAAATTAAAGAAGCAAATGTCATTCAAGTGGTGACTAATAATGCCATTAATTATGTAACTGTAGGTAGAATTCAATTTGAATAAACTTTTCCATCTTTAAGTTTTAAGAAATTGTTTAGTATAATTGTAATTTAATATTTAAATTTGTGAATTTTGAACAGGAAGATTGTTGGAGGCAAAGAGGCTAGATTTATATTGATCACCATGTGTTGCCTATTGTATTGACTTGATATTGGAGGATATTGCTGAAATTTCAGCAATTAAAAAAACGTTGAAGAGGGCAATTTTTTTGAATGGGTACATTGATGGTAAAACGGGCATTGTGAACTTGATGAGAAGTTTTATAGGGCAAAGAGAGCTGCTTAGGCTAGCTAAAACTAGATTTGTAACTATCTTCATCACTCTTCAATCAATACATAATCAGAAGAACAACTTTAGGAAAATGTTTAATTCTGAAGAGTGGAACTCAAAACCTTGGGCAAAAGAGTTAGTTGCTAAGAGAGCAGTTGTACTGTTTTGATGCCTACATTTTGGATTAACATTGTTTATATCCTTAAGTTGTCTAGCCCTTTTGTTCATGTCCTTCGATTGGTGGATGGGGAGAAGAAACCTCCTATGGAATATATCTATGAGGCTATGGATAGGGCAAAAGAAAGTATTACCAAGTCTTTCAATGGTAGAGAAGAGAGATACAAGGTCTTTAAAATTATTGATGCTTGGTGGGAATCTTAACTACATCATCCTTTGCACGCAGCTAGCCATTATTTGAATCCTAAGTTCTTTTATGAAAACTCCAATATTGAGCAAGATGAAGAGGTAATGGATGGCCTATACAGGTGTATACAAAGGCTAGTTCCAAGTGTTGAAGTATAAGATAAGATTACAGATGAGCTGAACAAATATAGAAATGCTCAAGGACTTTTTGGAATACCCATGGCTGTTAGGCAAAGGAAGACAAAATCACCGAATAAATAAATTAGTTTATTTTACTTTATAGATTTAGTTGTACGTTTGTTTATATTTGTAATCTAAAAGCACGTTGACACTTGTTTAATCAGCTGAGTGGTGGATTGCATATGGATCTTCAACTCTAAACTTGCAAAAGTTTGTAGTAAGAATTCTTAGCCTCACTTGTAGTGCTAGAGGTTGTGAAAGAAATTGGAGTATGTTTTCACATGTAAGTGCTAAGTAACTCTATTATTATTATATGTGATAGCTTTAAGATGTTTTAGATCGAATGTAGTTATATTATCAAATAATTTTAGTTTTTTTATTCTTGTAGCTTCATAGCAAAAAGAGGAATAGGCTTGCTCAACAATGCTTGAATGATTTGATATTTGTGAAATACAATAGAGCTTTAAGGCATCGATATAATAGGCGTGATATTGTTGATACTATTTCTTTGAAGGACATTGATGATAGTAACGAGTGGTTGGTGGGAAGAATGGATGGGGATTTTGATGATGATGTTGAGTTGGTGTATAATGATGATGATTTGACTTGGGATGCTGTTGCTAGAGCTACTGGAGTTGATGATCCTACATATCGCACAAGAATTAGTGCGAATGCTTCTTCATCAAGAGGGGGGCTTTACTCTTAAGGCCTAGAGCATCAAGATCAGAACTTGTAGATGAAGAGTTAGAGGACTTAGAAGAAAAGCAAGATATTGGAGATCACAAGTCTGATGAAGAAGAAGACGACCTTATTATTGATGATGATGAGGATTACTAGGAGATTACATCCATTGCTTGTTTATTGTGAGATTAGCTAGAACTTTTAACTAAGATTTTAAACTGCTTAGTTATATACTTATGTTAGTGTGATTTTTATTTTGTTGTTGTGTGCTTATTGTGAACAATATTTTACTTGAATGTTCGTATGCTATGTATTTTATGTTGAAACTTTAATGAATTTGCATTTTAATATTAATGATATTTTGATTATAGTTTGAAAATATATAATTTTATATATTATGCATATTTCATCTTATTTTTAATAAATAGGCGCTTCGCGCGTGCACTTGCACCTTGCGCCTAGGCTCCTGGCACCCTTTGCGCCTCGGTGCTCCTTGCGCCTTTAATAACTTTGGGATTAGCCAAGGGAGTTTTGAGCTAGGATTTTGGTCCATATATATAGGTATATATGTGTGTGTACAACGTAATCCTAATTTGATAGTGGAATTAAAGGAGCTCTTTCTTCCTAATCTCTCTTCTCTCTTTCTATAGGGTTGCCACCCTAAGCTTCTTGAAGAAACCCTAGAGTGGGGGGTGCCTCCCTCAACCCTTAGACGCCCTAGGGTTAGGAGGTGGGAGGCGCCCAATCATGGTACCACAGGGATTGGTGTTTGCTGCCCTTAGAGAGTCTAGATCGCCATGGACTCTTGAAGAGAGGGATCCATCATTGGTCTCCTCAGGTCCACAAAGGGAAAGATGGTCCTTCTGCATGGTATCAGAGCAGTACCATGGTCTTACTAAAATGAATATAAATATGGATAGACAACTATCTGCTCCGTATTTGAATATCCGAATCTTTCTGTAATCCTACATAATTTTATATAACACTGGTTAATTTTTAAGAAAAATATATAACCATATAAACATGCTTTTAACTTGATTTTTCTAATATCTTTGATTCTATAGTCATAAAATTTAATTGTTTAACTTATATCCATAATTATATCCATTGGGGATAAATTCCGCTCCTGTCAAAGTTCAGTCTGATGCTTAGCCTAATGCAATCGGTAATCACGAAAGAGCTTCAATCGGAAATTCTTCCTCCAGCAGTCGAACCTTAGTCGAACTCCTTTAACGTCCTAATCCCAGTCGAACTTCTTTTGGACATCAGCCGAGCTCCTTCCAGACTTCTTCATCAGTTGGGCCCCTCTAGCGGTCGAACTCCTTCCGGAATTCTCCTTCAGTCAAGTTCCACCAAGAGCCGAACTTCTCCCAGATTTCTCCCTCAGTCGGATTTCTACAAGAGCCGAACTCCTTCTGGACGTCTCCTTCAGTCAGATTCCTACAGGAGTCGAACTTCTAGATTTTTCCTTCAGTCGGATTTCTACAGGAGCCGAACTTCTTCCGGATTTCTCCTTCAGTTGGATTTCTACAGAAGCCGAACTCCTCCCAGATTTTTCCTTCATTCGGATTCCTTCAGGAGTCGAACTCCTTCCGGACCTCTCCTTCAGTCGAACTCCTTCAGGAACCGAACTCTTTTCGGATTTTTCCTTCGGCCGAACTCCTCCAGAAGCCGAACTCCTTTCAGATTTTTCCTTCAGTCGGATTTTTACAGGAGCCGAATTCCTTTCGGACTTCTCCTTCGGTCAAACTCCTCCAGAAGCCGAACTTCTTTCGGATTTCTCCTTCAGTCGGATTTCTATAGGAGCCGAACTTCTTTCGGATTTCTCCTTCAGTCGGACTCCTCCAGAAGCTAAACTCCTTTCGGATTTCTCCTTTGGCCGAACTCCTTCAGGAGCCGAACTTCTTTCGGATTTCTCCTTCAGTCAAGTTCCTTCAGGAGCCGAACTTCCTCTGGACTTCTCCTTCAGTCGGATTCCTCCAGGAGTCGAACTTCTTTCAGACTTCTCCTTCAGTCAGATTCCTCCAGTGGATTATTTCTAGAGTTCAGCTAGTATTCCTCTCGGAGGATCCCCTCTAGCCGTATTCCCTTTAGGAGTCCGAACTCCTCTTGAATTAATGTATGTCAAAGCTTTTCACCATTCAACACCTTCTTTCTCCGAATTTCGACTATTAAATCTCAACGAACGGCCACTTTATGGCAACGAACATCAGTCTCCGTAACAAACTCCACGTGGCTCCGAGCGGCCCACTATTGAACGGCCACATCACAACAATGGACACCTCTCGCCGTAATAAACTCCATGTGGCCTCGAGCGGCCCGCTATCGGACGGTTACGACAAGCTCCGTTTATAAAAAGGGACCCTCCAAATACGTTTTTTCTAAGCTCTCTTCTTCTTTCTGAAATCCTGCTGAATTCTTATCTGAGCACTCCATTTCTGTTGGCCAGAAGAGTTGACTTGATCGTCGGAGGGTCTTGTCGGAGCCACCACCACCGACTCCGAGCGGGACTTTGTTTTGCAGGTCACCGGTGGCGACCTCTTCTTCCTTGACTCCAGCTCAATCTGGTGTCAACCAGATTCTGCACCAACAATATCCATACTTTTAGCATCCGAATTGCATATGTATCCATTTAAAATAAATATGGATCTGAAGTTTTGCATCCAAATAATATCTATCTCAATATTTGTATTCGTCAGACAAAACAAATATGGATATGGATATGGATATGTTGGTACCTGATCCGTATCCAATCCGATTTCAGTCCTACCCAGCAGTGGTCCCAGTCATTCGACCCGGTAAGTATTCTGCATCTCTTTCCCCTTCTTTTTCCTTTTTTCTTTTTCTCTTTCTTTTCTTCTTTTCTTTCTTTTTTTTCTACCTTCCTTTCTTTCCTTTTTTCTTTTTTTTTTCTTATCCTTCCGTTCTTTCTTTTTCCTTTTTCTTCTTCTTTTTCTTTTCTTTCTTTATCTTTCCTTTCTTTATCTTTCCTTTCTCCTTTTTTTTCTTCTCCTTTCCTTTCACTTTTACCTTTTCTTCATCTTTTCTTTTTTCTTTTCTTTCCTCTTTCCTTTTCTCTCCCCACATGGATGGGTTGCGGAGTCCCAACCCTGTCCTAATCTTATTTTCTCACAGAAATAGGATGGGATGTTTGAGATGCCCTCCGTCCCGCTGGGATGTAAAACCTTAGGAGAGCTTATTCCATCACCCGTTATTTAATGAAGCACGTGGTAGGGTTGCCATTGAATCCCACAAACCCAGACCCAATCAAAACCCATAGGGTTATGGGTCAAATGTGGTCCAAATATAGGTCCTGAAAAAATTGAGGTCAATCGGGTTCTAGCAAAATTGCACTGGACTTGGACATGATCTAACCTGATTATATAATGTATTTAGGGTACTAGACTTATCTCTGTGAATCCGACCCGATCTATCCCAAGCCAATCTGCACCTAATGGTTTCCTTATATTCCTTTCACTTTTGTTGTAAAATCTGTTAAATATGCTTTGAACCTCTGTCACTAGTGAATCATTTTGAGTGCATGAAAGGAATCAAGCTTACTAATACCCACTTTGAAGACCAAGACATGATCCTTGATTCAAACACAATGAATGTTGGGTAGCATATGGGTCTTAACATAATCAGATCTGACCTGTAGACCTGCCTGCTGGGTGTTATAAAATCTCAGTTACTTGGATTCATGATTTTTGATGGGTGGATTTTGGTCAAAAGTTTAGAACTGAACCTCCTATGGGTATGGTTCTGGGTTGGAGGCAACTGGATGCCACCAAACCTCATGGCATCCTGGGCAGTATCCTTACTTTCAGTATCTAATTTTTATTTTGAAATTTACCTTGGCTGCTATATTGCATGATTTTTAACATTATTATCAAAAGAAGGATCATTTTCTAGTTTCTACCTGTGTCCTACCACTTGGAAAGTTTTGGAAAATCAATCTGTTAAGTTGGTGATTTGTTTACCACAACCAAATTAATTTATATAAACAACCTTCTTAGAGAGGACAACTTGAAAGCTAGTCTTTGGCTTATGTTTCAATCTTGAGATTTGAGATTATATCTTGCTTACTATCATGGCAAAAAAGCTCGATGATATTGAATAGCTCCTTTAATGTGCTTGATCCAATCTCAATAGAGTCGTCGATGTACTTTCCATTTTAGATGCTGGTTGATGCCCTGCCATTACTAGCACAATGTCAGGATGAAACCCATGATATTATTTAAAATATCTAACTATAACATATTTTTTCATTTTATCTCTTCTTTCTAGTTTCTTTTTCTTTTTTGGCAGAGTTGAGCACGTGCATTTGTCATGATCTAGACTTTATGCGAAAAAAATGATAAATTATGAAGATTAAAGATCCACTTCATTGGCCATGATGTGCAAAAGAATCCATATGTATTATGTGGTGTCCTTCCTATGTTTCAAGTGGGAAACAAAAGTAAATGGTATTTACAGTGCTATGCTACTAAAGTGTCATGATAGGTTATATAGATTTAAAATTAATACCATTGATGCATTTAAATATGTATGAAAACAGTTTTGCTTGCTTCTAAACAGTAGATCATAGCAAATAACATGTCATTGCCACTAAAATCATCTGTGTTGCGTTCATTTGGTGCATAAATTGGAGACCTCCAAAACATAAAATTTTTGGTTTTTGAGAATATTAACCATTAATCTGTTTTGCTTGCTTCTAAATGCAATAGATCATGTTTGGTCATGCGGTTCTTCATGCTCAAATGACCCATCATTGATTTTGCAATATTAATCTCGTTGTGAAGATTTTGACTAGAAACATAAATACCAGCTGTCTCTTTATGTGGATTTGTACTAGTTTTATGTCTTTAATCTGTGCTGAATTCTTAAGTTATAAAGCTCAGAATAGGATCCTGTATGTGGAAAATGGGGACCTTCCCCCAGTCTTAATCAACTTCACTGCTTCATCAGCCTCTAGCATGATAGAAAAGGTGTTATCCTTTTAACTGGCTCGCGAAACATTGCCATTTTCACTTGAGGATTCAGCCACTGCCCACTGCCTATTATGGTTGTATATATCAGATACTATTTCCGTTTGTGCATTTCATTGAATATTTTTGATCATTTGATGCATACCCTTAAATTTGAGTGACCACTTTGATATTTTCATGTCGCTTTCTATTTGAATGTTCTAAATTGTAAATTAGATGGTGGTACAATTTAGAAACATACCGATGACTTTAGGTATCTATTTATTATCTGTGTTATCTTTTATGCATTCTTTGATGCTTCTAGTTTCCCTTTATATTTGTTATAAGACCCTCTTTGTTCTTACAGTGGAAGTCCTACTTTACTCTCCAAAACGACCAGTCGTTGATTTGTCAGCAACCTTTTTGTGGTTAATGGCTGTTTTTACCATTGTCGTTGCTTCGATCTGGCCCGAATATATTGCATGTGAGCAGGTTGATGAGCGTTATAATCAATTGACACGGAAGGTTATTTACTTTATATGACCCTTCTATCATTTCAGTATCAAATGTATCCAATTTGTTTTTTTTTCTCCCCATGTTATTAGTTTCACTGCTGTAGATTATGGTGCAATTAAAAATTCTTCTTGGTGCTATATTACTTTAATGTTCAAACCATATTGTTTGGCAAATCAACCTTCTTCTGTACATGAACACACTTTTTAAGAACCATATAATATGGTATAATTTAGATCATTTTGAGTGGTGTTCAATACTTTGCCTCACCTTTTCTGTCCTTGCCTATGTGATCTCAAAGGCATGCACTGCCATCCTGATTGCCTAAAACCTTACCTGGCCCTCACTGTCTCTCTTTAGGTGATGGCAGTGGTGGGATTGAAGTGGGCTCCGGTCAGGCCCTTTTTCCTAGTCTTCCTTTGATGTTCTTGATGATGGCTGCTATTGGATGAAGCCCACTGAAAATTGTCCTTGAATTTATTTGAGGCTTGGGTTCCCTTTACTGGAATTATATTCTTATTTATTTTTGTTTCTAATTGGTTAGATGCTCTTTTACCTTGGAAAATCATACAATCACCTCATGGGGAGTTAGCTGTGCCTGCTAATGATATAAATACTATTGTAGGTAGCTTTAGCTTTACCCATGTCAGTGGCATATTTTTATGCAGACTTTACCAAAAAAGGATTGGGTTATTTCAGGAAATACATTCAACCATTCCCAATACTTTTACTAACAAAAAAAATACATTTAAAAAAAAATATGATTCTAAATATTGAGTATCAACAGGCCTAGTCGTCTGCTTCTGATTCGTGCGGGGCAAGGATTGCCAATCACCTTGTCATCATCATCCTCGACCCCCTCAGGTCACCTCATCTTTTCGTCCTCCACGTGGGTCCTCTTTGGTGATCCCACTCCATTGTTGACTGCAGGGCAGTCAGGAAGGATTTTGGAGTACTAGTACATGACCAGCAAGATCTTGCATAATGTGTCAGTATGGCATGTTGACATATCATACCAATCTGGTACCTGACCAGCAGGGGTTTAAGGTACTGGTACGATGAACATAGGTTTTTGGTTTAGGAGGAAGAATGCCCTTCAGTTTAAGGCACGTAATAATTGTCTTTTTTTAGATGTTGACAAGGTCCTCTGTTCACAAAAGCAATCCTTATGAAGCATGGCTAAACATTTTGAACAATTGCTGGGTTTTCTTTTTGCCAGTATGGAGTAAAAAGAAGCACAAGGATCTGTACTGAATCTCTTCAGCTTTGTCCTTGTTCAGTGGATGCTTGTAGAAAGAAACAAAAATCTTTACTAACATCAACGAATAGAATTTGAAGGAAAAAAATCTGAATGCTGATCATCACCTTAGTTGCAATAATGTGTGCTGGATGTGATATCAAATGATTGATTAATCTGAAGGAGATCTCATACTGAATCTGTTTTGTTCAGCTGCATATACAACTTTGATGTAAAGCTTCTTGGATTCATTTGTATTTTAAGCATGGAGTGCATTTAAAACACAGTAACTCTTCAAAGGTTGTATGGACTTTGTGTCATTTACTTCTGATGTGGATGAACATTTGTCTCATGTCTAGTAACACCGTCTCCATTCCAAACCCTAGAATGCATCAAGGTGGAACACTTTTAGATTAGGTAATCCAAGTCATGTGCACAGTGTGTGCATGATAGGAGCTTATGTTTCTTTGTTTGGGTAGCAGGTTCTAGTCCTTGCAGTGGCAAATATTGAAAGCTCTGATTGTGGATGGCCCTGCAGGATCTTGGCCTATTTGGTTGGGGCAGTTTTTGGGGAATTGGCTATACCCATTTGTGTAGCCAAATTACACCTACAAGCTGAACTATTCAAAAATAAAAAGAGGAAAGAAAAGAAAAGAAAAGAGAAGATGTACTCTCAGCCAAGACATGATGGTTTAGGCCTTTTGATTTAGAAGGAAAGTGCTCTGTACATTTAGATTGCCATCACCATTTGTCCATCTTACTTCCAAGAATATCATGAAGATAGAGTGAACACTAAAGCTAGGACTGACCATTTCATCATTAACATAACTTTCTGAAAAATGAGGTGAAGAGTGCTTGCTTATCTACAAACTCACTGAAAGGGAAGGAACCTTAAAAATTATCTGTTAGTGAAACCAGTGAAGGAAAATCCTGATTTTCCAGACCAGGTTCGTTCAGATATGATCGGATCAAGAGATATATTTCAAAATTTTTTTTCTTTGATTCGAATTAGATCTGGAATGTTTCAGATCTAATTTTTATTATTCTAATAATTAAAATAAAATATAGATAAATTAAATTATATTTAATTTATCTTGATGTAGGGTAATCCTATTATCCGTTGATGATCCTATAAGCAGCGGAAGGTTCTGGATCTAGCCACGCAAGTGCCTGGCCTCTATCGGTATCCACTCGGGCTGGATCTGGAGATCCTCTTTTTCTCTATCACGTCTCCAAAAATCAAATCTGAATCTGATTTGGAGGATCTTCAAAACAGCTTTCGAAGATCAGCAGTTGTCCTTTGCAGCAGCGCAGCCTTCTAGCTTTCTGTCGCCTTTCTCTCACCTAGATTGCGCCAACTGAGATCCCAAACTTCTTTGGGCATGGAGAGGAGAGGGAGAAGATGAACTTGGCGTGGAGGAAGAGAGAGGTAGCCTCGGGGCGTGGGAATTGTGTTCTTTCATTCTTCTTCTTGAGTTGGGCGCTGGGTCTTATTTATAGACTATGTGTGATCCAACTCCTCTTCATCCCAACCAATCACAACCCTTTGTGAAATCAGATCTAAATATGATTGGTGGGAATAGAGTTCCTTGGATTCATCATTAGATGGCGCCTAAGATCAGTCAAAGTTGGTTCTTAGGAGTCTAATCGGAATCCAAAAAGGAGATGGAGTCCCTGTCCAACAATTTCTGGCAGTTTCTGGTAGGGGGACAAGCTCGTGCGCCCTCCTCCTTGCCAGTTTCTGACAGGGGGATATGTCTCCACTAGCTCTTCAATAGGTGCGCGACACGTGGACAGAAGTCAAAGTGTCAATAGTCAACATTTGACCAGTCAAAGGTCAACTTTTGACCAAAGTCAAAGGACGAAAAATGGCAGGTGACCAAAAATGGCAGGTATTGTCTTACAAAATAAGACAACTCTTTTCTGACCTAGACGGGCTCCAGTTAGACTAAGTGAAGGTCTCTGATCGAGCACAAACTTTTTGGCTCAGTCAAGACAAACTATTTATGATAGTAAAAGAAGAACGTTAGGTTCAATCGAGTGCTAGCACGATTTTCTTGAACCTAATTGAATCTCATTCAAATCAATTGAACTGGATCAGTTCAATTGATGATCACCAGATTCAAACCTTTGTTTGTGTGACCCAGTTAGGTTCAGTTCTGTATGGTAATGGGATATGTCATGATCTCTATCATCGACATCATCGAAACTCCTTTCGATGGATCAGAACTCTTCTGATTCGAACAGCTAGAATGATCGATCATCTAAATCATTCTAATTACTCCCAAAATCCATCAGTGACACCTAGCAGTATATGGTGGCAACCCATCAGAGCTGAATGCGAACCTCTTGGTGCAGCTACCTGTGTGATTAAGTTCTTCTATCTTGAGCCCCGATCAGATTAGGGTTAAGGTGAACTCGTCAAACCCTAGTCTCTGTCATATGATGTAATCATTCGATTCAAGTCCAATGTGAAAATCTAAATAGAAACTCTTTCTATTATTTCACTCTGCCATGGCCATGGGCTTCTGGACTTGATTCTCATGATCATCATAGGGCTGCTCCTCTACCACCGAGGTAGATAGATTCCATCTTGATGCAATCCAGTTCCTACAATGAACATGCTATAGCCAACATACACCTCAGGATTTCCGATATGGCTAGGAGACCGAGTTATGGTGTAGTCAAACTATAACACCCTCAAGGTGAACTACCGATGCACCTCAGGTCAAAGAACCAGACACACTACTGCAGCATCGAGTCAGTCATTGACGAGAAGGTAGACTTCCTAATGACTACTCGAGGTGGTCACGCTCAGTGCCCTCGTTCTCTAACGAGTACCTGTACTCTCGCTTCGGTGTCTCACACACCATAGACTCAAGACTCATCTACTAAAAAGAGAAGCGATTGTACACCAACCTTTCGGATCAATCACCATCCTCGTGATGATCCTATGGTCGGGAGCATTTTATGAGTTAATAATGATTATTCATGTCTTAAATTTTCAACTCTTGAAAATATGAATTATCATTACCATTAACTCAAAGGATGTATCACAGACACTAAATACACATATGTGATAGAAAATAACCCATTTTATTGATTATAGTCAAAATTATAATTTTGCCCCTAGAAGTGTATTACAAGTGTCAGCCAATTCTGGCTTCTAGGGCACATATATCTAACAATCTTCCACTTGTCCTAAAGCCAATTGGCTACAAGTCTAAGTCCCATCTTCTCAAGGTGGGCTTCGATCTTCTGCTGGCCCAACGGCTTTGTAAGTGGGTCTGCCACATTATCTGCGGAGTTGACTCTCTTGACCTCGACGTAATCCTTCTCGAGGTAATCGCGGATGAGGTGGTATCGCCGCTCAATGTGCTTGGATTTCTGGTGAGACCTCGGCTCCTTAGCAAGGGCTATGGCGCCATTGTTGTCGCAGTATAGAGGAATGGCATCTGATGGCATTACTCCAATTTCTGCAGCAAACTTCTTGTACCAGAATGCTTCCTTCGCAGCCTCTGATGCAGCGATATATTCTGCTTCCATGGTGGAATCTGCTATCACCGTTTGCTTGGAACTCTTCCAGCTGACAGCACCACCATTGCACACAAACAGACTCTCAGATGTCGACTTTCGATCATCTATATCGGACATGAAATCCGAGTCTGTGTATCCCTGGACTTGGAGTTCTCCATTACCAAAGACCAACATCATATCCTTAGTTCTTCTTAAGTACTTAAGGATACATTTCACAGAAGTCCAGTGTTCTTCACCTGGATTTGACTGATATCTGCTTGTGACACTCACAGCATGGGCTATATCAGGTCGTGTACATAGCATGGCATACATGAGGCTCCCTATTGCAGAAGCATAAGGGATCTTGCTCATGCGTTCTATTTCCTCAGGTGTGCTAGGGCACATCTTCTTGGAAAGATGAATACCATGTCTGAAGGGTATTAATCCCCTCTTAGAGTTTTTTCATACTAAACCTCTTTAGTACTTCCTCTATGTACATCTTCTGTGAAAGTCCTAGCATCCTATTCGGTCTATCCCTATAGACCTTAATTCCTAGAATAAAGGATGCTTCACCTAGGTCTTTCATGGAGAATTCCTTGGACAACCTTATTTTGACTGTCGTCAACATGGGAATATCATTCCCAATAAGGAGGATGTCATCCACGTACAATACGAGGAAGACAACAGCGCTCCCACTGACCTTTTTGAAGACACATGGTTCCTCTTCATTTTTGATGAAACCAAACATTTTGATCACATCATTGAAACGAGTGTTCCAGCTCCGAGATGCTTGCTTAAGTCCATATATGGACCTTTGCAGCTTGCAAACCTTGTGATCAGTATCACTGGATGTGAAACCTAGCGGCTGTTCCATATAGATATCTTCCTCAAGATATCCATTTAAGAATGCCGTTTTCACGTCCATTTGCCATATTTCATAATCGAAATAGGCTGCAATGGCAAGCAATGTGCGGATGGATTTTAGCATAGCCACTGGAGAAAAGGTATCCTGATAGTCAATGCCTTCGCGTTGACTATAACCTTTTGCCACTAGTCTAGCCTTGAATGTCTCCACATTTCCATCTGCACCAATCTTTCTCTTGAAGATCCATTTACACCCAATAGGTACTATACCTTCTGGTGGATCTACCAAGGTCCAGACTTGGTTTGAGTGCATCGAGTCAATTTCTGACTGCACATTGCCTCTAGCCATTTCTCGGAGTCGATATCTGATATCGCCTCGTTGTAGGTTTTGGGATCATCACCATGAGCACCATTACCTACGAGGAACATTTTCTCTACTTTCTCTGAAATAATACCTAAGTATCTTTCAGGGGGACGGAAAACTCTTTCCGATCTACGAGGTGGAGGAGGTAGTGTTCTTATTGGCTCAACCTGATTTGGTTCCAATTGGTCCTTAGCTCGTTGTACTTGTGAGACTTTCTCATCAAGCTTAATCTGCTTTCCAATGCCGCTATCTTGAATAAACTATTTTTCAAGAAAGATGGCATGTCGACTCACAATCACATTGTGGTCTTCTGGAATGTAGAAATAGTATCCTAATGACTCTTTAGGATATCCTATGAATCGAGCTCTGAAGGACCTAAACTCTAACTTGTCCGCTTGTTGTCTTTTGACATGAGCCGGACAATCCCAAATTCTGAGATGACTCAGACTTGGTTTCTTACCGTGCCATATCTCATACGGTGTGGTAGGAACGGTTTTAGAGGAAAATCCTATTCAGTAGATAAATTGAAGTTAACAATGAGTGTCCCCAAAGAAAATCAGGGAGGTCTGTGAAGCTCATCATGGATCGAACCATATCCAATAGAGTCCGATTTCTCCATTCTGAAATCCCGTTGAGTTGAGGTGTTCCTGGTGGAGTCCATTGAGAGACTATGCCATTTTTCTTGAGATAGTCTAGGAATTTTCGGCTAAGGTATTCACCTCCTCGATCTGATCGAAGAACCTTAATGGGTTTTTCCAGTTTGTTTTTCTACTTCATGTCTGAATTCTTTGAACTTTTCAAAAGCTTCAGACTTGTGTCTCATAAGATACACATACCCATACCTAGACAGATCATCGGTAAAGGTAATGAAGTAGACAAAATTGCCTCTAGCCGGCACATCAAATGGGCCGCACACATCAGTATGTACTAGGGCAAGGAGATCTGTGGCCCTTTCCCCATGTCCTACAAAAGGAGTTTAGTCATTTTGCCTTGAAGACAAGATTCACAAGTTGGATATGACTCGGAAGTCAATGGACTCAATAGCCCATTTTTCTCCAATTTGTTGATCCTATCTTCTGCTATATGACCTAATCTCAGGTGCCATAGATATCTGTCGTTTGGACTATCCCTAGGTCGTTTGGCATTCACGTTTTGCTCGATAGTTAGAACAGGTACATCAATATGTAGCTGATAAAGACCGTTAATAAGGAAACCATTTGCAATTTTATTTTTTTTTCATAAAGAATGTTACAATGGTCCTTAAAGAAGGTAATCACATAGCCTTCTAGTGCTAAGCATGAAACAGAAATCAAATTCCTGCTAGCTGTAGGCACATAATAACAGTCTTTCAAAACTAAGTCTAAACCAGATGGTAATCGAAGAGGGATATGTTTCCCACGGCTACTGCAGCAACTCTTGCTCCATTACCGATGCGTAGGATCATGTCTCCATCCCTCAGCCTCCTGCTATCCTCAAGATCCTGCATGAAAGTGCATAGATGAGCACTAGAACCAGAGTCAAGCACCCAACTGGATGCAGAAGAAACCGTAAGGTTAGACTCAATAACGAGCATACCTCCAGAAGGACCTTCCTTCTTGTTCTTCAGGGTGGCCAGGTAAGTAGGGCAGTTCCGCTTCCAGTGGCCGTCGCTGTTGCAATGGAAACACTTTCCTTTGACATCGGTCTTCTTCTTCGATTCTGCTTTCTTCTTCTTTCTTCCACCTTCTGCTTTTTTGCAGACTTCCTTTTCTTTTCAGAAGATTTTTCTTTGGAACAAGTCCGTTCCATAGCAAGAACTGAGCCTTTAGAACCTTTCATAGAAAGCTCAGCGGTGACCAGCATATTCATTAATTCGGCCAAGGAATTTTGAAGTTTATGCATGTGGTAATTCATGATGAATTGCCCATATGCATCAGTCAAGGATTGCAGAATAATATCGTTCTGCAGATCCAAGTCTAACTTCACACCGAGCTTCTCAAGCTCTTCCAAGTCCTTGATCATCATCAGACAGTGATCTTGGACTGACTGCCCATCATGCATCTTAGCCTTAAAAAGTCATTTCGTGACTTGATACTTGGCTGCGCGACTCTGTTCACCAAACATCTCTTACAGGTGAGCCAACATTTGGCGAGCAGTCCCGATATCTTCATGTTGGCGCTGGAGCTCATCAGACATCGAGCCCAACATGTAATATCTGGCCTTATTATCTTCGTCTATCCATTTTTTCAGAGACGCTCTCTGTTCAGTGGATGGACGGACTGGTAAGGTGGGAGGGTCCTGGTCCAATACATGGGTTAACTTCTTGGAATCCAAAAAATAATTTTGTAGTTCCTGAGCCAATCTTTATAATTGGGTCCAGTCAGTCTATGTGTGTCTAGGATACGTGCTAATGGGTTGGACGCAGACATTTTTCCTGTAGAGAGTCAAAGATTCTAGTTAGATACTGTAATTATGACTTGACCAATTTGTTTAGAAATTTTATTTTTAAACAAATTAGCTCCCACTATTTTCTCGGATCCCTACACTCCCTCTGTAGAGATGCGAAAATCTCCACGATTAATGATTTCTAGTGGGTGGTGCGGTCTCACCAACTGACTCATCACCTCACCTAACAGTTATTGGTGATGGGTTAGCCAATGAGTGAACAACTCTTGTTCAATGATTCTCTAATCATGGTGCACCCAAACTTGGTCTCTAATTCATGAATCTCACCGTATCTGGAATATTGATCCACTCCTTAGTTAAGTCAGACCCACCATTTGCATAGACTGGATTCCTAATTGAGTCTCTCACCGTATCCGAAATATTGAGCCCAACTCATCCTCCAGCCCATAGCATCCAATGCCTAATAGACATGGTTGCATCTTCCCGGTGCAACTGAGCCACTGTATCCAGCCGAGAACAATCAACCCTGGGAAGGGCCCGCACATCTACAATGGTGGAAGACCTCAGACTTAATCTTTTCTTAGGAAGAATTGATTCAGGTCTCATTAAACTAGACTTATCATAGTCATAACAATTATGACTAACCTAGTGGCATGGGTTAGCTCGGATTATTGACCACCTCAAATCAGAACTGAGTCAACAGATATGGCCAGGTAAGTGAGACCGTGGAAGGGATATGCCATTAACTCGTACAAGAACGCATTCAGGTCGAGTAGCTCCCAATTAAAAATCAGTCGGTCGTATGTGCCAAACTTACCTTAGACACCAAATTGTTGAGCCAGAACCAATTGGGTTAGCCTACAATCCAGACTCTAACCTCTGAGCCTAATTAGGTCTTGCTTGATCGTGACTCGATCTTGACCCAGACTTAATCCTATTAGGCTGGTCAATTTAAAGCATTGTTGATCCCATCTAACCAACTCTTGATTCGGTTTGATCAACCGCTTAGACCTAATTGAGCTACCCAAGCCCGAACCCAGTATTATGAATATGTCTTAGATCTGAAATTCTCAATTTTAGACCTAATTAATATTTCATAATCTTAATTCTTAATTAAGTAGGGTTCATAAACAAAATATGCACAATAAATCCTAGGATTTCAGGATCTAGGGTTTTGTAGAAAGTAAGTTTTGGGTTTCTGATTAAGGACGAACACGCAGCACCCCTACACGTCATAAGAATACCCCATCGGATGGGAGGAGAGGGCCTTTAAACCCTTCTTCGTTCTTATGACCGGACGGCTAAGAGGAACGCCTTAATCAGGAACATGTAATACTACAAAACAGTTTTAGATCTATATCATATATCTCATATACAAATTAGATCTAATCATGGCATATTTTGCATACATCTCATGTATCGAATCATGCATATTTTCAGATCTAAATTATCTCATAATAATCTAAAAAATTATATCAAAATAAACTCTAATCTAGATATTATGTAGAACTATTCTACAACTAGTCTAGATATGCATCAATCATATCTCATATGATGTTAAAATTAAATAATTTTATTTACTATTTTTCAGATGTTATTATAACAATTATAATATCAAAAAATAGTAAATAAATAGATCTAAAATATGATTTAATCAAATTAAAGTGTAAAAATGCAAGACTATTCTATAGAACTATTCTATTTTAGAACTAGTCATGCATATTTTCTAATCTTAGATCCAAATCATTTAATTTTAATTTTGATTTCAGATCTGATCACATCTCATGTGACATCTGAAATCACTTATTTTTTGATTAAAATAAATTTAAAATCAGATCTAAACGCTTTAGAACCTTGGCTCTGATACCAGTTGAAGGAAAATCCTGATTTTTCAGATCAGATTCGTTCAGATATGATCGGATCAAGAGATATATTTCAAAAATTTTTCTCTTTGATCCGAATCAGATCTAGAATGTTTCTGATATGATTTTTATTATTCTAATAATTAAAATAAAATATAGATAAATTAAATCATATTTAATTTATCTTGATGTAGGGTAATCCTATTACCCGTTGATGATCCTATAAGCAGCGGAAGGTTCTGGATCTAGCCACACAAGTGCCTGGCCTCTACTGGTATCCACTCGGGCTGGATCTGGAGATCCTCTTCTTCTGTATCACGTCTTCAAAAATCAGATCTGAATCTGATTTGGAGGATCTTCAAAATAGCTTTCGAAGATCAGCAGTTGTCCTTTGCAGCAGCGCAGCCTTCTAGCTTTCTATCGTCTTTCTCTCGCCTAGATTGCACTAACTGAGATCCCAAACTTCTTTGGGCGTAGAGAGGAGAGGGAGAAGATGAACTTGGCGTGGAGGAAGAGAGAGGCAGCCTTGGGGCGTGGGAATTGTGTTTTTTCATTCTTCTTAAGTTGGGCACAGGGTCTTATTTATAGACTATGCGTGATCCAACTCCTTCATCCCAACCAATCACAATCCTTTGTGAAATTAAATCTAAATATGATTGGTGGGAATAGAGTCCCTTGGATTCATCCTTAGATGGCACTTAAGACCAGTCAAAGTTGGTTCTTAGGAGGAGTCTAATCGGAATCCAAAAAGGAGATGGAGTCCTTGTTCAACAGGGACTTCTGGGCGCTTCAAACTTGGGCGCACGCCACCCTTGGCATGCGCCCTCCTCCTTGCCAATTTCTGGCAGGGGGACAAGCCCCACCAGCTTTCCAATAGGTGCATGACATGTGGACAGAAGTCAAAGTGTCAATGGTCAACTTTTGACCAAAGTCAAAGGACGAGAAATGGCAGGTGATAAAAAATGGTAGGTATTGTCTTACAAAATAAGACAATTCTTTTTTGACCTGGACAGGCTCCAGTCAGACCAAGTGAAGGCCTCTGATCAAGCATAAACTCTTTTGGCTCAGTCAGGACAACTATTTATGATAGTAAAAGAAGAACGTTAGGTTCAATCGAGTGTTAGCACGATTTTCTTGAACCTAATTGAATCTCATTCAAATCAATTGAACTGGATCAGTTCAATTGATGATCATCAGATTCAAACCTTTGTTTGTGTGACTCAGTTAGGTTCAGCTCTGTATGGTAATGGGATATGTCATGATCTCTATCATCGATATCGTCGAAACTCCTTTCGATGGATCAGAACTCTTTTGATTCGAACAGGTAGAATGATCGATCATTTAAATCATTCTAATTGCTCCCAAAATCCATCAATGACACCTTGCAGTATATGGTGGCAACCCATCAGAGCTGAATGCGGCCTCTTGGTGCAGCTACTTATGTGATTAAGTTCTTCTATCTTGAGCTTCGATCAGATTAGGGTTAAGGTGAACTCGTCAAACCCTAGTTTTTGTCATATGATGTAATCATTCGATTCAAGTCCGATATGAAAACCTAAATAGAAACTCTTTCTATTATTTCACTCTGCCATGACCATGGACTTTTGGACTTGATTCTCATGATCATCATAAGGCTGCTCCTCTACCACCGAGGTAGATAGATCCCATCTTGATGCAATCCAGTTCCTACAATGAACATGCTATAG
The DNA here is from genome assembly GCA_006176705.1 of Cocos nucifera. Classification (NCBI taxonomy): domain Eukaryota; kingdom Viridiplantae; phylum Streptophyta; class Magnoliopsida; order Arecales; family Arecaceae; genus Cocos; species Cocos nucifera. The sequence continues at coordinate 590,008 of QRFJ01003397.1, read as the reverse complement.
CCAACATACACCTCAGGGTTCCATATGGCTAGGAGACCGAGTAATGGTGTAGTCAAACTATAACACCCTCAAGGTGAACTGCCGATGCATCTCAGGTCAAAGAACCAGACACACTACTGCAGCATCGAGTCAGTCATTGACGAGAAGGTAGACTTCCTAATGACTACTCGAGGTGGTCACGCTCAGTGCCCTCGTTCTCTAACGAGTATCTGTACTCTCGCTTCGGTGTCACCACACCGTAGACTCAAGATTCATCTACTAAAGAGAAGCGATTGTACACCAACCTTTCGGATCAATCACCATCCTCGTGATGATCCTATAGTCGGGAGCATTTTATGAGTTAATAATGATTATTCATGTCTTAAATTTTCAACTCTTGAAAATATAAATTATCATTACCATTAATTCAAAGGATGTATCACAGACACTAAATACACATATGTGATAGAAAATAATCCATTTTATTGATTATAGTCAAAATTATAATTTTGCCCCTATAAGTGTATTACAAGTGTCAGCTAATTTTGGCTTCTAGGGCACATATATCTAACAACCAGTATGCCTTACCATGCGCATGCTACAGATCTGATCCCTAACTAAATCTCTTCACATGTTGCTTACACATTTTATGTTTTGAAATTTCATCCATGGAAAATATTAATACATGTCGTTGAGATAGCTAAATCCTTTTTTGATCAGTTGATTTATTAAGAAACAACTTGAAAGCATGGTTACCAGTAACTTGTTTTTAGTGCAATTTAGATTTGGATGGAAATGAGTTTGGCAATCACCTTTCATTCAGTTACCAAAAATATGGGAACAGGCAGGAAACATGAGTGGGCTGTAGTCTAGTGGAAACTTGTCCAAATGCTTAGAAAAATTGTGGGGATATCAGTGAGAAAACACACTGCAGATTGGTTTCTTAGTGGCTTCTGCATGTTCCCAATGTTTCTTCTAATATGTTTTAGAAGACCGTTTGCCACATCTGGAATCCAAGTTTCTAAGCCTCATGTCCCACTTCTTTCTCGTGTTTCTTCCTGCATTCATTTCCTTATTGGCAGCTATGCTTCACAATATGAGTCTCTCAGCCCTTATGCAGCAACCTTAATATGTTTCCTGTCATCAGACTGCAAGGTTATTTTTATGCTCGTGTGATTATACTAATGCTACATGCCTATGATCAAATCTGTTATGAATATGCTCTTACTATTTGTGCTGTTGGCATCTTAGCATATTTTGTTGGAAAAATAAGTTATATCCAGCATTCTGCTTGTTGCCATTAAGATATAATAATATAATAACAAGAAACATACATTTAATTGTTTTCGTATTCATTTGTTGGACAGGATCAGCCTAACACTGGAATGAACGACACGGAAGACTCTGAGAAGGAAGTCTTAGAAATTAATGCAAAAGGAGCTATAATTTTTGTTGTAGCAGCATCAGCTTTTCTGTTACTTCTTTTCTATTTTATGTCATCTTGGTTTGTGTGGCTGCTGATTGTGTTGTTCTGCATTGGTGGTACTGAGGTAAGCTGTTCTTTTTAGACTTTTGATTACTTTTTGTTTCGATTATTATATAGTTATTCAACTGATACTTATGGATCCATAGACTGTCTCCTTTTTTGTCTGACTCCGGATCATTTCAGTCTTTGTAACTCCAGCTTTCATTTTACAGGGAATGCATGTTTGCTTGGTGGCACTTATTTCAAGGTTTGTTGACAGACTGATGATCATATTATAATCTGGCTATAGTCCCTTTCTCACTGCTTGCACGTTCTCTGACTTAAAATAATGCTGCTCTACCGAACAGATTATCCAAAGATTGTGGGCAGAAGACTTTATATCTTCCAATTTTTGGTGAAGTCTTGGTTATATCTGTTGTGGTTTTGCCACTCTGTGCAGCCTTTGCAATTCTATGGGCTGCAAATCAGCATGCTTCATATGCTTGGATTTGTCAAGATATTCTCGTAAGATATTTTTTGCCCTGATGATGTTTGGTTATGCTGCTTTAGTTGTTCTTTCTTCTGGTATCTGTCTTCCATGTGTTATCTCGAACCAATATATTCATATGAAAGTTTGCATGAACCAAATTTTATTCAATAGTTGATTTTTTTTAGAAATAAAAATAGTTCCCTAGGATCGTCTACATGAACAACATGGTTAAATCAATAAAAGGAAAGGGTTTTGTCACAAGATTTCATATGTGCAAAATCCTCGTTAGTTCACGCATGATGCTCTTTGGTTCTCCCTAAAGAACTCTATGTATCAGGCATCGGAAAGGCACACACCATGATCACAAGTGGTGACTTTTTTTTGCACTTAACATTCTTAAAAACATATTGACATGTTGCTTTACAAGGGACGTATTAGGGGCATACCATACCGTGTTGGGTTGGAACTGGTACAAAACTCATGTTCAGATCGGTACATGCCCCATTACCAAGGCGTGCCAACTTGTACCGAAGTCTACTGAGATAGAAAGTGGAAAAAATGGTTCGATGGTTGTTTCAGCATGGGATGTGTACCATACCATACCAACTGGTATCATATTGAACCAATAATATGCCGATATGGTACTTGGTACTAGCATTGAGGACCTTGTTTTACATTCTTGGAAGTTATAGAACATAACTTTAGAATGCCCTTTTAACTTCTTTGAAGTTATAAGTGGTAGCAGGAGACTCTTGGTTTCCTACTCTCTCTTTATTAGACAAAAAGAGAGGATGTTGCCTAGGACCCATTACATGTCTCTTTTTTGGACAAGCCTAGTTCTAATTCTAGTTCAACCATTAAATCATTTACGTTAAATATAATGTACTTGGCTTGGTGACTGCAATCATATCCATCTACAGACTGCAATCTTACCCAAGGAATGGAGATTAAAATGAGTACCCCTTGATGTTGTATATTACATAAAAGTCCCTCAACCAACTAATATTCCTTGTAAGCCAACAGGTTTGGGCCATTACACTGCCAATTCCTTGTCTTACATGTGAGTCACTTGAAGTTGTGGACTCTGAAAATATTTTAGAAAATATTTGTAAAATAAATGTATCGATATATGTATGTTAAAACATATGATAAAATATTTTTCTAAATTGACCACAGTCAGATTTCAGTCCAACATGTAAGGGACAATCTAGAATATTGTCTCCTACAGTAGGAATGATGGATCCCTGTTGGCTGTCAACAAATCTACATGTATCTTCTGTGTAGCAACATGTCCATACGTAACCTCCTATTAGTCATCACTGTTTGACAATGTGAAAGCCACGTAAATTCAGCACCAGACTCTGTAACATCCTTAGGTCAATAAGTGCTTCATATAAACTGTGATTGGAAAATAACCGATCACTCATTATGGATTGACAATGTTAAAGCTACATAAATTCAACACTAGGCATTGTAAGTACTTTATATAAACCGTGATTGGAATAACCTTTATCAGAACGGTAGCAGTTGGTCCCAGAGTGTTCTTTAAGTTAGTCTTAATCGGTGTTTATACAAACACCCATGATGTTTGCCACTGTCACATATAGTAGTACAAGCATACAGCACTTGACCATTTATGAATATGCTGTCCTACCTACTCGATGGTTGCGATTACATTTTAGCTTACAAGAAAATTTGAGCATCATCTATCTTAATTAATTAACTCTATTATTAACATGACCTCTATTCAATGTAATCCATGGAGAGATTACGCCGTCTTATGACAATCCTATAAGTATCCATAAATTATGTGCATGTAGTAATAAATTAAAATCTAATTTTATTTATTTACTGAAGAAACACTGGCTTTGGAGGTCATACATTTCTTTCAGTACATGTAAGTCAAATGCATGTAGACTAGAATAGTCACTATTTCAGGTGCTCTAGCATAGACGAGAATCATTGAATTAGGTGATATTTTGTTCTTTTTTTATTCTGTCTCTTCTCCTGCATTTACTAGATGAATTGCAGATGCTGGTTAGATGTTTTTTCCTTCTAATTTTAGTTAAGGGCTCTAGTGACTTTTTGATCAGTGGTATTATTTCTTTTAGCTAATTTTATTACTTCTCCCCTTTTTTTTGGTACATAATTATCTTACTTCTCTGTCATTGTGAGACCTTTCATTCAACTTAGCGTGCATGTGGTCTTTCATCATATTAGATCTGCTTATAGCCTAAATTAATATGCTTATGTTACCAATTTAAATTGGCTCTATGTGCATTACTTACCACCATGAAGAATGCTGTAGTATGTCTTGATTACTTGTATTCTACCAATCCTATAGACTTAATGTGTATCTGTAGTTGTCTGATGTTAACTTGTGGGACAGTTGTTTAAGATCATTAATACAAATGTTTAACAACAATTAGCATGGATATCTAGGTTGTTGTGTGCCCTGCATATCTTAAGATTATATGAAAATTGTGTTTATTCTGTGCCAAAAGTAGTTTAAATGGTTCTATATTTAAAAGTAAATCATGGCAAGCATACAAGCTGTTAAGGAAAACCCAGCACACATATCTGTGCGTATGCATGTTGAGTCCTGAAGATTTGGCATGATAGCCAGCGGTTACGGCCATAATGTTGATACTTTTGTTCCCATTCTCTTCTTTTTCTCTACCTTCTAGTGAACTGAGATGCCACTTGCATGTTTAAGGAGAAAACAAAAAAGTAGGAAGAAAATAAAACTATAAGAAATGAAATTGAATTCACAAAGAAATAAATTAAATTCACAAATTTGAGTTAAAAAAAATGGAAAAAAAATAAAATAAAACTAAAAGAGTAAAAGCACAAAATGCAAATTAGAAAATAAAGCCAAAAAATTGACAATACAGAAAAAAGATTAGAAACATATCAACAGAAAAAAATTGACAGAAACACAAAGTCAAATTAATTATAGCATAACATGAAACATAAAATAGAAGAAACTGAAAATATAAAACACAGAAAATGCAAAAAGGAAATTGAAATCTACATAAATTTATTAGGAAAATAAGAACAATATATATAGTTCAGGGATACATAGTAAAAATATGAAAAAATAGAAATCATAAGTAGAAATGTCAGAAAAATGTCAGTGCAAAAGGGCATGGGGATATCTGCTGGATTCAGAAAGAAAAAATAAAAAAAATATAATTGGAAAAGAAACGAAATTTGCTGCTTTTTTGTTCAAGCATATGTTTTTGTGGCAAAAAAAAAAAAAAAAATGAAAGAGTATGCCTTTGCTGTATCTCTAGATATGCAACCAAAGAGAGAGAGAGAGAGAGAGAGAGAGAGAGTAATGAACAAACTGAAAATGTAAAATGGGCTTAGCCTACTCCTTTTTTGCCCCCCACTATTCATTTTTCAGGTGCAGGAAATATGCTTACCATGTGATCTTGTTAGAGATTCGGGTAAGATCTTGTGGCCAAGTGGGACTGGAATGAGAGAAGATGGGGCAATGGTGGAGGTCGGGGAGAGGTGAAATCATGAGTGTTTCAGGGAAGCTGAGTAAGAGATGGAGATGGGAAGTGTAATCCTGCTAAATAGGGTAGAGAGAGCAATAATACATGGTCAGATTTGTGGATTCTTTATAGGCAAACTGATGGGATTTGTCCAGGGGTGCTAAAATAGGGAAGCGGGCAGTTTATGATGGCCATAAAGGGAGGAGTGTTGCATCATTTTTCATTTAACATATGTGTGAATGTCAATTAGATAGTAATTTGATGATAACTGGAACCTAAGCATAGAAGATGAACCAAGTTCTTTTTTTCTTTTTGGTTTGGAGAGGGATCAGAGAAAAATATCTAATAAATATGATCATTTTCTATTTATTCAACAAGGAGTTGCTGAAGTTCTCTCACCATGCCAGTGGTTATTTTCTTTTGGTTTTCATGCACATGATATAAAAATTTATGACAACATTTTGTGAATCAATGAGAAAATTTATGAATACAATGATCTTCAATCCAGGTAATATCATGTGATAAAGAAATAAGATAAAACTAACAAATGATGAAATAAAGTATTTGTTTCTTAAGATATAGATAATAGATGGTTGAACACTTTAAAAGCTTTGGGGAAAGTAAAATATTTTAAATAGTTCTAGAACCAATCGAAGCAAATATACCGTGATAGAACAAAAGGAGAAAGTAATTAGTTAAAAGAGATTTTCTTAATGGAGAAGAGAAGAGCTAAGAAGAAAAGAGATAGGATAGTGTTTGAGATGCCAGGGAAGAAGAAACTCTTCCTTTATTCCAAAACTCTAAAAGCTGAGGAAGGCATGAAATATGACCCTTTCTAAAAACCCTGAAGTAACTTACTCTTTTTAATTTCCTAAACTACCTTTCATGAGGCATTGGTTACTTTAATGCAAACTGTCATAATTTTAAACAATGGTGTCACAATACTCGGTGTAGTTGCTAATTTGATGGGCTAGTGTGGCTACTGTTTAAAGTTGTGCCTTGTCATTGCCATCTAATATGGTTTTGAGATCACGTAATACCAACTGTAGAATAAAGTAAATGTCCTAAAGACCATAAGTAAGCAATAAACTAAAGAAACTAGACCTGAAAGTAAGGTGAAACTAAATCCACATGTGATGTCAACAATTTGCAGCCCTTTAATGGTTTGGGATGATAGAAGATACTCCTTTTGAGACTATAATCTGTTAGAATAACACATCTCAAACATTTTCATAAAACCAAAGTGTTAAAAAAATATGAAGAGAGAAGCATGCATTTATTAAGATAATTCTCTTAAACTTCATACTGACGTTACCAAACAATGATTTTATTATCTAGAAAAGGTTCCCTTGCACTTCAGTCTTCCATGGTTATGTGCATGTACCTTTTGTGTGTAGAGAGATATATCAGCAACAGAGAAGATCTGGAAGCGGTTAGGTTTTCTATTAAGATTGGGATGGAGTTGCTGCTTCTACTTTTATTACCTTTCTAGTGATACTGTGTGTGTTGTGTGTGTGTGTGTGAGAGAGAGAGAGAGAGAGTTTTGGAGGATAGTTTGGGAGCTCTGTTTTCTGCGATCTAAATGTCGACAAAACAATACATCAATGAGATTTTGATTCAATGAGCTTAGAAAATTCTGCAGTACAGCTATAATCTGCAGCTCTTAATCTAATTTTAGCAATTTGCTTCGAGATGTTCTAACAAGGCATTCTGATTTATGGTTTTCTAATGTTTTATATACTGGTATCTACTGTAAGGCAGGTTCATTGTTTTAATAAGTCTCAACTCTCAAGTAGATGAAAAGAAATAATTGCTTGATTTCTTTCACCTCAATTAATTGAAGGGAATGTTATTGAAAATTACTAATGTTTAAAAATTCTGACTGAAAACATGGTAAACAAAAGTAATGGACACCAATAGTAAATCAGTGCACATACCAACGCTAGCGTATTTTACTTCAACAGTTTTGTCTGGACCTCTTGGATTTTGTTACAAGTGATGCGTTACAACTTGAAGTAATTGACATGTTTTCTGTATTCTGCAAGTGTAGAATGTTACCTATGTCATTCTTGTTATCTATCAACATTAGTTATAATATAAGCACTTGTGGATGTACTATACAGTTTTGATTCCACCCATTTTGTTCTGATAAGGTGCTCATTTTTATTTCCAGGGTATCTGTTTGATGATAGCTGTACTGCAGATGGCTCGATTGCCAAATATCAAGGTAAACATTTTTCAGGGGCCAGATTCCAGCAACAATGTTTTATACTGGGTTTGCCATAGCTGAAATGACTACTCTATTTAATTACAATATCTCTATGCAGGTTGCATCGGCTCTTCTTAGCTGTGCATTTGTATATGATATATTCTGGGTGTTTATATCACCTCTAATATTCCATGAAAGTGTTATGATTGCAGTAAGTCTTATTCTCTTGGTCTTATATCTCAGCATTAATTTTTCTTTATTATTTTTTCCTTTCATTGATGTCATAAGCAAATATACCTTTTGCACCATGAATACTATTGTTCTGACATTTATCCTCGTAAGCTATTATAGCAACACTTAGGATCCAAAATTATACCTCTTTAAAATTTATTGTCTTTTTGTTTTTTGAAGATAAGATTTATCTTTATCAATTCTATTGGTCTAACAGTGAAATGCAATTTCTTTTTTGATTGATACATGCTTGTTTCACCTTTTGTCCCTTGGCTGAGGCCAAATAGTTGGGACAGACATTGATGCTTATGGTCACTGTCTTATCCCTTAAACTGCAAGCTTGTTTATTAAACTTCCAATTTGTTATATACATTTGAGTAACTCAAAGCTTCCTTTGTTAAAGGAGTAAGCAACATTGAAACAACCTGCATTGCATACAATTAAATGCATGGAATTCTGTTTTGCTGCCAATATCTATTCTTTCATTCATCAGTACCACTGTGATGATCATCCTTAATTGGAATTAGACTGCAGAGTCTTACTCTTCATCTTGTTATTTGAATCCGAAGAAAGAGAATATGCATTTTTCTAGTCCTAGTGCATCTTCAGTTATATGCGTCAAGGGTACATTTGAGATGTTAATCTTACTGACAATGTAAGATATGCCATTGTTTTTGAAATTGGAGCCATGACTTGATGTCCTAGTTAGACCAAATAAATTCATTCTATTCCTTTTGCATTTGTGGAAAAACAAGGAATATGTTATATGGCTCAACCGTCAACTTCCAATAACTATTTTACCTAGAATTGAATTGTTTATCTTGTTTTTCATTGCAAAATGCACAAGAGATGGTAGCTTAATGGAATTGATTTTCCAGAGTTCATCTTGCATTAAAAATTTAGGAGTTTATATTATGGCATTTTATATTACTTTGTGAGGAATGAGATCAAAATTAATAAGTGAAGATTATTAGTTAGATAGACAGATGGGATAACAAACTTATGTCATTTTCCTTTTTTGCTTTGGTCTAATGTGGAGCTGGAATTAATGTTAAGGACTTCTAAATCTTATTCTAAATGTTCCTATGACTTAGTGTGGTCTTCTTCGTACTCTTTGCCTCTTCCAGTTGTTCCTCTAGTTTTGCTGAATGCACCTGATGACTTCTTGATGCTGTAGATTGGATGAAATGAGCCATTACCATCATGTTTCATATTCAGTAGGCCCTGGTAGCATTTTCTAAAGTGCTTGGAAGAATCTTGGTTTTTTTTGGTTGGTTGGTAGAATTTTTTTAGTATAATTTTCTTCTTTCATATATCTCTTTATCACCTTCAATGCTATGACTTTTCAGTGGAATCAATTCTTTATTTTTTCTCTTTCTTGTTTTCATCATTCCAAAAAAAAACATATAAACCAATGACTTGTTATATACAAAGACCTAATCTCTGTATAAAAAAATATTTTAGCATTCCTATCATGTTGTGGGCATGCTTCTTGACTGAATCCATTTGCAATTTTCATAATTACTGCATGTGATTTTTTTTATGAGTTTGTTCAGAATTTTACATAATATTCGTCAAATTGAAGGTTTTTGCCATTCTCTAAGACACAATTCCAGCTTTTGCATCCATCACAATTTTCGTAATTTTACTTCATATGAATTTTTTTTCATGAGTTTGTTCAGAATTTTACAGAGTGTTTGTCAGATCGAAGGTTTCTACTTTCTATGATTCTCTGAATAAGCCATTAATCCAGCTTTGCAGAAGTTCTTAGCTACAAAACCTATATCCATGTTCCTCTCCAATGATCTTCTATAAGATATTGATATAAAGATAATTCTGTGGCTTTATCTCAGAATATTAGATCTATTGGAACTTCATCTATATCTTCCGTTGTTATTCTTAACCTTATTCTAAAATTTGTTTGAGTCTGAACCTTAGTCATAGATCAACACAAGGATTCCCTTACTTGTATTCCACACCAACTTTTTATTGCATTTCTTGCCATCTCTTATTTACTTAAAGATTTATCTCAATTCCCATTTAGTCTTTATGCATGATAATCTATGATTATAAAAAAGAAATGATCACTCTCTTAGTTGAACTTATTAATATCTTTGGATAAAATTTGATGATTCTTGATTTCAATTTCCAGTAAAATTGGATAAGCTTGCATTCAGTGTATTTACCTTGTGGGCACAGATACACAAGCCCACATGCACAGGTTCATGGATTCTCGAAATCTTATTCGCTAGCTATTCCACATACTACAAATAAACGTTTGGGTCATAGGGGTAGATTTGAAACAAATTAATCCCCTGAATTCTGTCAGATTTAGTACTGGGATACCATTCTATATGAATACACTTAATGTTAAAATGTTTTTACATCCAAATAAAGGGTATATCATAAGGATGATTTGACAAGAGAATTTATTGTTTATATATTATGAGATGTGCAAGACAACCATGCAGCCCTGTATAGCATTACTGGTCTAGTTTTTCCTCCATATGGAATTATTCTGCCACTAGAACATCTAGAACTGAGATATTTAAGTTAGATGTTTGTACTTGTAAATTATGCAGTAATGTTTTCCACAGTTATCAGAATAATTTGCTCAACAGGTTGCTCGTGGTGACAACGGTGGGGGAGAATCAATTCCAATGCTTTTGAGAATGCCTCGTTTTTTTGATCCTTGGGGTGGCTATGATATGATTGGCTTTGGGGACATTCTTTTCCCTGGTTTGCTTGTTGCATTCAGCTACAGGTATCTTTGTATGATATTGCATGATCGTCTGAAAAGCGGGTTATTTAAATTCATCTCCTAGTTCTGTATATAAGACCTGATGGTTATGCATGTGGTTCAGTCTTTAATTTCTAAGTCCGGTAGTCTAATTTAACTTGCTAGGCTATGCTACTACCATATTTAGTATAGAAGAGTCATGTTATCACTTGCTAGGCTATGCTACTACCATACTTGGTATAGAAGAGTCATGTTATATGGCTACCTCATTTGTTTTTACATTTTTAAGGTTCTAAAATTTATGGTGACCTTGTAAAGGTTATACTGAATGTTCTCATATGCATTACCTTCTAGTGAGGTCTTATGTTGCTATTAACTTGCTACTGATAGCACTTCGATTTATTTAAGGTTGACATATATATATATATATATATATATACCTTCTCCTCTTGACTTGAAATTCGAAATACTAGCTTGACCCAAGCCCAACTATTTACCCCTCTTCTGTCCCCATTACTTTGTCCAAAATAGGGAGCCATGCCTTTCTTTCTGACCTACATTACCTCTGTCTTCCTCCTTTTCTTATCTCATATGCTCCTATTGATGGCATCACCCTTCTTTGATCTAGATCAAAACACATTTAAACTTGGATCTAATATCTAGATTCAACTCAACTCACTTACACAAATGTTAGTAGTCTGGCTTAGGTTGATCATTCTATCTTTATGGTCCAATGGGCAAAGCGCATTGTGTTGGGCTCTAGTCTGGTCCAAGTCTGAACCCATAGTTTCGGGCTTGAATTGTGATCTGGGTTGGGGTTGGTACTTTTTAGGGTAATAGATCTTCTAAATACCAGCAAAAAATAAGTTAGAGTCTGTAAAATTCATGTGCAGGTAAAGAAAACATAATATGTATACTACTACCATCTTAAAAATATTCATCAGACCATTTTGCATTATGGCTATCTCAGATTTAATAATACAAATTCACGAAAAACATGCACAGAGACAGATTCATGGTCATATATCTGTAGACTAATATATATGGGCTGAGCGGGATGTTGGATGGTCAGGGAGTTGTGTAAGCTGTGTCAGACCATATAGCACTCAAGTTTGGTTGGGTTGGAATTGGGTTAAAAAATGGAAGATCCAACCCCAACTTCATAAATGAGTATATATTCAGACTGTATCCGACCCATGAATTTACGTGGGTTGCGTTTGATGAAGTTCTTCTAGGTAGGGATCCAAGTTGGATCTTTAAAAGAACCAACCTATTTGCAGCCCTACCAGCAGCCCGTAGCCACTTCTGAAAGATTTCACCTTAGTGGTCCCACTAGGACCACCAAGCTTGGTTGCATACTAGGCTGCATGACCAATGAGTCAATGACTATTACCTGGTTATATGAGACAGGTGTTAAGCATCCAAGTGTAAAGAAATGCTGGGCACAGGAATCCTCAAAAGATCAGACAAGGGGCATGCCAAATATTGCGTACTTGTGCTTGTAAACATATCGTTGGACTTGAAAAATTCCTACTATGGTCGATTGCTTTAACTTGTCATTGATTGTCATGAAGTGTTCAAATGTCCAAGCACATCATGAAGCATAAATGTTTAAATGCCTGGGTAATGCTACCACTAATAGAGATGTTCTTTAATTAGTGCGATAAACTTAGCTATTATCAACACTTAGACATCTGGCATTTACTTGTGGACTGCCCATAAATAATTTAGATGTAGGGGGCAACACATATGCTAGTATACCTTTTTGGTTATTTCATTTGTTGGGGTATTTAAATTTGGATAGGGATTTATGTTTCACAAGTTGACTTAGTACGATGAGGTCCAATTTTTGACCAAATGTGTGAGACCACCAATTAATGTTGTCAAAGGCACACCTAAGGTGCATGGTGCAGTGAGGTGCAACCTCAGTGCCTTGCCTGCCCCTTAGGTGCTAAAATGGCACTTGTTTTTTGTGCGTAGAAAAAATAGCTTGGGTGCAGAAAAGTGCACCTTTGTTGTATTTAACATCAGCTGTCAACCAGTTGGTTTGATCATGATTTTGGGGCTTTGTGGTCAAAAGAGAGATCTAAAGTGGGAGACACGTGGACAAAAGGGAAAAAGGTGGATCTAGGGCTTTGAGGCAGGCAGAGCCACGTTTTGACTTGGGGGTTCAATTGAATCACATATTATTCAGAAAATTTTATATATATATATAATTTTGAACCCCCATAGTATAAAGAATGTTGGTTAGCTTAGTGGTTTGAACCCCAACCCTCTATCCCCCACGTCCCAGGTTCAAATCCTTACTCTTATATTTTTCCTCTTTTTTCCTCTATCCCCCACGTCCCAGATTCATTTTCACTTAATGTGACGTTATTAAGTTTGTTTTTATTTATTTATTTATTTATTTTAATTTATATATTGAACCTCCAGGATAAAAATCCTAGCTACGCCACTGCTTTGAGGGACAGATTGAGATAAATGGGCAGATCTAGGGCTCCAAGCAGAGCTTCTCCTCTTCCTCTTTCTGCTGCTGCTTTTCTCCATCCTCCTCCTCTTGTTCTTCTTCTTGCAGCAGCAGCTATTCTTCTGTACGTCAGAAACAGAAAACAGGATACAACACTTTATTTATGTTTGGAATCATGTATCCACCATTATTTGTGTATATTATATTTTTGTGCCTGATTTTGTCAAGTTGCTGCTGGGTACCTAGGCTTCAAGAGACTCTGGCACCTTAGTGTGCCTTGAGCCTTTGACAGCTTCCCACTAATTTGATCTCAAACTAATATAGAGACAGCTAGCAAACTTAAATCATAGAAAGTAAAAGCCTTTTTGTGAAGGCTCTTTGAGCTGAGATGCCCCAGACTCTGTTATGTTACAACCCTCCCTATTCCATGTCCTTACATATAAGACTGTTATAAATGTGCCTATTTCATTATACATAGCAAGCAAATAATGAAAGAACCATGTGGCTCATTGGCTAATCCATCTCCTAGTTCTCTCACTAGCAGTGTGCTTAATTATATAATTCCAGGGGATCGAGCAGAGTATAGGTCCTATTGTTAATTCCGGCAACCTTTGTAAGTCAGATTGTGGGGAGTACCGCTGGAGCTGTCACAACATTGTGGTGACACTGCTAGATGGGACAAGGGTAATATGAGGATGGTTGGGGCCTTTGGTGGTGTTGTGAAGGCCACTGCAAGTGTAGGTGTCCCAGGAGTTGTGGAGCCTTGATGAGGGATAAGACAAGAAAGGACAGCACAGTGGAAGAGAGGGAAAGAGAGAAGGTTGTTTGGGCCAATATTTGGCTTTTAACTTGAAAGGAAGGCAAAACAACACTTTCAATTAAATCTTTTGTGCATATCTGAAACCAGGTAGCCTGGACAAAATCTCGGTACCTACCAAGAGGTTAAATGATGACTGATGCTTTAGAGGGTTATCTTAATTTCTTGGATATTATCCTGTAAAAGATATCCCATTGACTAGGTTGATTGGTTAAAAATAAAAAATGGTCTGATGGCTAGAATAGGTCTTTGAATGGTTAGAATTGATTAACTGGTCATACTCTTTGGTCAAAGACCCAATGCGCCAAAAGCTATCTAAACCTAATTTATTCATGTGTTAGGGGTTGTGCTGAACCCAACTGAATCCAAACAAACCATTTGATCTTAACATTTTCCTGTTGATCTCATGTAGTGCAAGCCAATCACTAGATGGTTCTGGTCAGGTTCCTGCTTCCAGACATCTTTAATATCCTTAATAGCTTGATACATCATTATTTTATGTTTATCCTAGCTTTCACACTTAGTGAGTTTGTTTCACTCACTTCAAATATTCTCTGAGAGTTACTTGCACAATGTTTAGGCTCCATATAATGATAGTCCTTGCCTTCGTACCTTTAGCTTTAATGACATGACACCAGCAAGTTATGGCTTTCATATATGATATAAGCTTTTGTCTTTGAACTTGCCTTAGTATCGCAAGATTTTTGCTATTGGGCTTGGTTAGCTCGGCATAAACTAATGCATGTCTCTATATCAAGGTTTTCAATTCCAGTACCGGTGCCTGTTCCGACCAGCCAGCGGCACGATCCGGTATGGTTCTGTACCGGATCGGACCGACATGAACCGAAATAAGGAAAGGATTGGGAATCGGGAGGAGAAAAAGAGAGAGAGAAATAGAGGGGGAGAGGGAGGAAGAAAGAAAAGAGGGAGGGGAAGGAGGTGGAGGGCCCGTCGAACGGCCTCCGATTGGCCGCCGTGGCCGCTGGACGGTGTAGTCCACGTGCGGTGCCGCAAGCGTGAAACAAGGGTGTGCCCCTGTTTCATGGGTTTTTTAAAAAAAAAAAACAAAAACTTAAGTGAAGCCAGCAAATGGTTTGTTGGCTTCATTGTTTAATATATTTTTTTAAAAAAAATTTAAATAATGAAGCCGGCAATCTGATTATCGGCTTCTTTGATTTTAATTTTTTAAAAAAACTTTTTAAACGGTGAAGCCGGCAAATGGCTTGTCGGCTTCACTGTTAATTTTCTTTTTTAAAAAAAAGGCCACGCGTGAATAGGGGTGACAGCTTTTGTTCCGCAACGCCACTCGTGTCGCTTCCGCCGCTTGGTGGCCACGGCGGTCATCCAGAGTCCTCTGGCGGCCTCTCCACCATCCCGTCATCCCATCTTCGGTGGTCTTCCCCCCTCTCTTTTTCTCGCTTGTTGCAGCAGCTCCATCGGGCAAACCAAGCCACGACAGCTTCCACCACCCCACCGTCGGCTTTCGACGGCATCCTCTTCTCTCTCCCTCTCTTCCCCCCTCTCTCTCTGCCTCTATTTTCCTTTCTTTCTTCCTCGGTAATGGCATTTGCCGTTTTCCATGCTGGAACCGTCTCGGTTCCTCGCCAGTCTGGTTCGGCGTGCCCAGAACCACCTGCTTTGGAATGGTTTTGAGAACGCTGCTCCATTATCCTTCTAGCGATAATTAGTATTATGAGCTTGTAATTCTATATTTCCATTATCATAGGTCTATGGCTTCTTCACAATCTTCATCATTACTTAGGCTTCCTCGGAGATCGAATCAACCATAAACTTCTCTCCATTCAGTTTTTCATCACCATCACTTTGATTTTAATCAGTTATGCTTTTTTCAACTCCTTATGGTCTCGGAGTACAAAGCTTCCTTCTTGCTAGCATTGAACCTCTATTGCTTGGCATTGTTAGATCAGGCTGCCATTTTGATCTCTTAAGTCTTAACTATTGCTGTGCATACTTGGACACAGAGGCGGAGCCACGTTTTGACTTGGGGTTCAAATGAACTCTTAAGTTTTGGTGCAATACCCTTAGAGATATGTAAATATTATCCAAAAAAATTTATATATATATATATATATATATATATATATATATAATTTTTAAACCCCCATAGCATGGTATTCCGTATCAGTCCGAACCGGCCGGTACACCCCATACCGTACTGGCGGAGAACCGGAACGGTTCAGGCCAGTTTTTCGGAAAATGATTTAAATCAGATCGAACTGGTAGGTATGGTACGGTATGGGCCTGTACTAGATGGTTTGGTCCGGTACAGTACATGGCAATTTTTTTTTGGCTATTGGATGGGATTTATTTTGGCTATTGATGGTATAGGATGGTACGGTACGGTACCATACCGGCCGACTACCGGCATGGGTTTCGATACCGAGTCCATAAACCTTACTCCATAGTATAAAGAATCTTAGTTATTTTAGTGGTTTGAACCTCAACCCTCTATCCTCCACGTTCCAGGTTCAAATCGCTACTCTTCTATTTTTCCTCTTTTTTCCTCTATCCTTCACGCCCTGGGTTTGTTTTCACTTAATGTAATGTTGTTAAGTTTGTTTTTATTTATTTATTTTAATTT
Organism: Cocos nucifera; assembly: GCA_006176705.1. Lineage (NCBI taxonomy): Eukaryota > Viridiplantae > Streptophyta > Magnoliopsida > Arecales > Arecaceae > Cocos > Cocos nucifera. Next base: position 573,505 of record QRFJ01003397.1, on the reverse strand, counting down.
ATATATTGAACTCCCAAGATGAATATCCTGGCTACGCCGCAACTTGTGGACACCAGTTAAGTTTTACTGTTATGTTCATCGTGTTAGCAACTTATTCATCTTGGGACCATAGCATTTATACTACCTTTACCATGCTATGCTTTACCTATCCACAGATGTCTGTTGTTTTGGATATTGGTATTGGTTGAGATTGTTAGCATATCTATATTTTTAATGGCTAATAGCCATTTTGTTTAACAAGAAATGACTACTTCATAATGCAGGTATGATAGAGCTAACAAGAAGGGCACCTGGAATGGCTATTTTCTTTGGTTGACGCTTGGATATGCATTTGGTAGGTGGCCAATGTTCCCTTAGTATTTCTTCTCTCTTTTTCAAATAATCTATAATCCTGTAAAAGCCTTTGGATTGTTAATAGAGAGAATGTTATCACCATGGATTTGGCATTAGACATGGTCTTTTGGTTTATCATTTAATATGTGTTGGTTTTTATTTTAGCTGATTAGAAATTTATCTTCCATAAGCGGAATGACATATAACTTGCTTCAATATTGGGACTTGAGTTTATGTCCGTTTGATTATCTCCTAGATGTTCAGTGCCCGCATATCACTATTACCATAGACTGGTAAAGGCCGTGGCTGGCCTAAAGTTCTCCTGGAAGTCAATACATCAAATGGTGATGTTTGGTGATTATCAGTTTTGCATCAGTTACACTTTCTAGTGAAAGAAGATACATGTATTGCTTACCAATCAAAGTGCACAAACATGAAAGGGACAGTGAGAAACTTGAATTCAACAGTGAAGGAAGATCTGCAAAACTGTTCGTGGGAGCATCTCGAAAAAATCTGTGAAAATGCTTTATGTCATTGCTAAGAGAGCTGAGTTCTGGAAAGACACCATAATTTCTGTAAACTGCTAAAAATAGTGGCAGTTGATCAACATACAAAAAACAGAATACAGATTCTTGTTCATCATCTAGTGACAACAACAACATGGTATAATATGTTGCCTAGGGAAGAGTAGCATGTAGGTGGTGTAATCAACTTCACATACCATATGCATTTTGATAATCATGTTATGAACAAAAATCTAGCTTATTTTCAGCTTAAGAAAACACATGTTTCTCTTTCTTCCATCATCATAATGTACGTCATCCCTTCCAATGGAGGATCATGTGCATAGAAATTTTGGGCTTTCATGCATGATTATCGGATTAGTTGGTGCAATATCATAATTGATCAGTAGAAGCTAACCTGCAACTTCTTATGAGCCTCATTTTTGATATTTTATTTTTCCTCTCTTTTGGGAGGGGGGTTTAAAGAAGAATCGTCATGCTGAAGATGAAGATGCAAGCAATGAGATGATGGTACTTATTTCCATAAAAAAAAGATGGTTTTTATTTTGTGGACCTCTTTGTCGGGTTTTATGATGAATACCTACTGTACCGATATTTTCTGATTCACATTTGTGAATAATTTCAGTTAATTTTTCTTGGAGGCATTTCTATGCTAGGGCTCTTGAGCAACACCACTGTTAGGCACTCTACAGTGTACATGGATCCCAAATGTGGCTACCCAGGTCCCTAGGCTGCATCTAACAACCACCTACTGCTCAGGATGGTGCCTTAACATGTAAAACATAACCTATAACTCAATCACAAGCTCTCATATAGTTCTTAGATATTTAACCCACATCTTTATGCTATATTATTGTAATAATGTTCTTTTAGTAAATCAACAGATTCTATAAGTACACTTTTTTTTAATGAATTCTTCAAGCTATTTTATGTAGAATTGGTGGAACCATAACCATAAGCTTCAACTCCTGCTCCAACTATTTTAGATTGGCTTAGGAATTATGTTAGTCCAACAAATAAACAGAAGATTATATAATTTAATGAGGATTATTAACAGTGTCATTATATATTTTTTTATAAAAGCTAACTGACACATCCGCAATTATTATATCTGTATGCGAAAATATCTTACAATATGTATGTATGAATGTGGTAAATTATTTGGTAAATATAATCTCAGGGGGCCACCTAGGCATGAATGTGGTAAATTATTTGGTAAATATAATCTCAGGGGGCCACCTAGGCATTGCAACCATGCCTTGTAAGGGTCCAACCTTCTAGGGCCACCCATGCAGTATGACAGAGTTGTGCCTGGATCAGTTTTTGGTTCCTCCAATGCATTGTTCAATGTCCTAATTGTAAAATTAAGTGTTATGCTTATCATAATATGGACCATTGTCCCTTAAGTGACAGATGCATTCTACTGTCTTGCTTCTTAACATATAATTGTAATATTACTCTCTTTTTTCTCCCTTTTTAAGTTTAGTATATGCCCTGGCTGCTATTATGCTACCACTCCTAGTAGATGGAATCTTCTTTGGGTGATGCAACCATTCCAGAATCTTCCTAGAAACTTGAACCTGCATCAGCTTCTCTACTTAATGTGTTTCTAACCTATCCCCTTCCCTGCACTCACACCCATTCCCTATTCTAGCGACTAAGCTACCATTAGATAGTTGATTATCCTGTTCAGGTTTTGCAGTCCATGAACCATAACATCTGTATAAACAATAATTCAGCCATGTTTTCGTGCAAATCAGGGTTGGTACATGTAGTGAGTAACACTTTTAGGTATTTGTCTTCCATGGTGGCTTAAATTCCCTACACTCCAGTTGCTGTTCTATCAAAAATTGTGCAAGACCCAATCCATGCCTGTTTTCTTAATGACTCAAATAGACCAGCAGATCTATACATTTCCAAGGTGTTTATTACTTTAATTTTGTTTTGTAACATGAACATTTTGTATGAAAGTGGTTTTTCTTTTATTTATTTATTTTTGTTGGGTGCAGGTCTCTTTCTCACCTATCTTGCTTTATATCTGATGGACGGACACGGACAACCTGCCCTTCTATACCTGGTTCCATGTACTTTGGGTACGGATCTCAATCTTCTAATATGCTGTAAATTTTGAACCTTGTATTCTTGTGGTCTAATCGCTACCTGGCTTACTGATGCCGACTTTCTATGACCTTGACAACTAGGTCTTATTGTTATATTGGGTTGGGTGAGAGGAGAATTGAATGATTTATGGAATTATGGAAGAAGTCGATCAAGTACTGGTCCTGCTTCAGAGTGATGAGCGGAGTATCCGTGAAATCTCGTAAGAGATGCTGACGAGGTTCCTTCAGATATTCTCATACCATCTTCACAGGCGATCGACTGGAAACATTTGAACTGTATACTACAAATCATCGGGGTTGCCTGAGATAAGGAAGATGGATAAGTAACTAATGAAATTGCTGGAGACATGGAAAACAGAAGTCATGACGCAAGCCTCCCCATCATTCAATTGTAAACTACCATCTTTTAACCAAAAGGAAGACATCAGTCACTTCTTTCATCTGTATGGTAACCATTCTGTTGCTCTTATCCAACAGCAGCTTATCGTATTACAACTTATTGTAATATTATATTACGATTCTGTAGTGGCTTCCGGGGCCTTGTTGTGTGCAGGAACTTCCTCATTAGCAACGGTAATGTAGCCAGCAACTCTTTGATTATTTTCTGCAGATTTGGTTCATCTTTATTTTGATTTTAGTATTTTTCCTGAAACGGTTTTTTCTCTTTTTTTTTCCCCCATTATGCTAGAATTCAATAATGTGACTCAATTTACGGGTTGCATGTGGATTATATGGGAATAAATCCGACTTGAAATTAATGTAATATTGTTGTCTTCATCTGGATCCTTTGAATAGGAATTGAAAACAAATGAACCACTAGTTACCATTCATGTAATCTTCTCTCTAGCATTCCAGACTTATCGTGTCTCCCCAAACAGACCATTCATATGATCTTTTTATATAATTAACTGACAGGAGTGACAAACATCCGCTTTCCAAAATTTACGGAAGTAGGGAAAAAATTTAAAAACAATCAGATTAGGGTCACACCATCTCTTTTCCTTGATGTATTATTAGATTCTCTCTCTTCCTTGGAGATTCTATGGTACTTTATCTAGACCTTTTCTTTTTCATGATTGCTGTAATTGTAAGAGCTATGTGATTACGAATTTTAAGCATCAAAAGCTCTCAACTTTTCGTTGGACTCATTTTATTTTTCTTTTTGGCCCATCTGAATGAAACATGAATGTCATTTATATTCACAAAGTCTAAAGAACTCTCCCAATCCTTTGAGGTTTATGTTAGACATTTTCTATTGTCATAATTAGAGATTGAGTCTATCAATGTAGTTTTTGGAAGTATTATATAGATTTAACTAGCCGAAGATCTTTGCACGGAATAGATAATTATGATAATATAATTATTAAAATTTTTTAATAATAAATATTTTTAATAAATATTTTTTATTTTTTTGATATTTTATTTTATTTATTTATTATATATATTATATTATATATTATTTTATAAAATAATATTTTATTATTTTTTTATTCTTATATCTTCTCCATGTTCGTTAGTGTTGTTCCATTTCTTTTGTCATCCTACCACGGCTCTTCTTCTAACGTATACAAAAAAAAATATTTTTAATAAATATTTTTTAATTTTTTAATATTTTATTTTATTTATTTATTATATATATTATATTAAATATTATTTTATAAAATAATATTTTATTATTTTTTTATTCTTATATCTTCTCCATGTTCGTTAGCGTTGTTCCATTTCTTTTATCATCCTACCATGGCTCTTCTTCTAACGTATACTTCTAACGTATACAAAAAAAAAAAAAAAAAAAAAGATTTTAGTGATCAAAAGATTGATTGCTAAAAATTAAAAATTAATTGTTAATAATATTTATGATCAAATTAGTGATCAAAAAAATTAAAAAAATAATTAAAATTTTATAAAATTTTATTTTTTAAAATTGCTCACTAAAATCATTCATAAAATTAATCATTAATTATTTTTAATTTTTTAATTAACATATCGATCGTAAAATTGATCAATAATTTTGTTAAATATTTTTTTATTAATAAAATTGATTGCAAAATTGATCGTTAATTATTTTTAATTTTTTTAATTAAAACATTGATTGTAAAATTGGTCGTTATTTATTTTTTATAATATTTAAATTTTCAAAATTAATTACAAAATCGATCTCTAATTTTTATTTTTTATATTATTTTTATTTTTTATATATTTTATTTTTATAAAATAATAAATTATTAATATTTTTTAATATATTTTTTTTATTATGTTATTTTTTTTTTTACCACCTGCACTGCCTCCTGGCCGTTGCTCACCGCATCCCCCACCATCCTTTGGGTGCTGCTCCATGCCTCTAGCACCGCACCCCAGTCCCTGACTGCTCACGTCACCTTCGTTCCCTTGATGGCCATCCGCATCGCACCCCAACCGCTGCTTCGTTCCTCTGGCACCTCCGCTTCGATCGCTGCTCCATGTCTTTGGTACCGCATCTTGGTTCCTCGATTGTTCGTACCACCCTCGTTCCTTCGATGGTAGAGATCGGCAGTAGGTGGTAGCAAGAAGGAGAATGGGGGCCATCACGAATGGGCCGGTGAGGGGAGGTCGGGGTGGGGAGAGGAGGTTTTTTTTTTTTTTTTTTTTTTTTTTTTTTGTTCTTTCTATCAGGTTTGAATTGATATAACAAAGAAAGTTGAGTTTTGATTATACGTGGTATAAAGGAAGTTGAGTTAGTAACACCAACATACTCCTCCATGAAATCGGAGAGTTTGGCTGGTCCTTTTCCCTTCACTTTATTCTTCTCTTACTTTTTTTTTTTATCTTTATCATCTTACCTGTTTTCTTAATCTATTATTTTCTCCTATGTTTAAATTAACTTAAATTTAATCAGATTTGAGTTTCGCCTTATCCATTTTGTGTCTTAACCTAAGCAAATAGGCCCTTCTAACAATGTATCCTTCTACTTACAAGCTACACCATAACATGAGAGTTAAAATTTACATTAAAATCATCTAATCTTGCTTGGGTTCTATTAAAAAGTTGGCTTATTGGCACGATAGAAACTGTAATCATCCCTCGACGTGTTTTTTGCGGACATGGAGATGAAATAATCGATCACGTTATTTTTTATCGTATAATGTATTTATCCTACCATGTTTGGCCTTTTCTTGGGGCAAAATTTTGAATTTCCAATGCTCCTACGTTCCACAATGCTTTTGCCAAAATGCCCAACGAGAATCGGATGTCTTAAGGATACCATCTCCATGGTTGGTAAACTCTTAATCCTTATCCATGTGTAATTGTTAGCCATCTATGACGTTCATCTTATCTTGGTGTCCTCAGTTGAACAACCGTGCATTTGATGGCCTTGTCAAGTAGAATGTAACCTTTCCTGTTTAAGGCAACACGCGCCACAATCTCGTTCCATGATTACTTTAGTTTAGTGCTTGATATAGAAAGTACATCCGTCCTTATTCAACAAGGATTACAGCATGATGATTACTCTTAAGTCACATTAATAACCTACATAAATTAGGCTAACTTGGGCCACCTTAAATACTTGGACCTTAATCCACATCTATAATTTTGTGGACTGATGCAATCTAGTGAGTCAGCAAGCGTATCCTATATCCTAACAGAACAATATCACTCGTGATGTGGTGGAGCGTGGCACATCAATCTTCTACTACCAAAAAAGTCGTGCTCTTTTCTGTTGAGGATCTAATCTGCTTCTCATAAATTGAATCATCCTTAATCTATATCGGTACCACTTGCAAACCATGCATGATATCCAAACACCATGGCCGCCAACTACGTCAAGACCTCATAGAGAGTAATTTTATCCACCCGATCCGACCCGGCCCAAATAGGATAGGTTTTACCCAATCCAATTGAAATCCAAAGAGGGTATGGGTTTAAAAAAAATATTCGAAGCAGGTTCGGATCGGATATGGATAATAGTATGCCGCAACTCAAATTCGACTCGATATAATTTTAATATATATTTTTTATTCAAAATTATAATGATTTTATATTATTTATATGTATCCGATCCGATTCGATTAATCCCTCTTATATACTCAATCCGATCCGCATCTCTACTTTATCCGATCCGAAGTGGGTATAAGATGGGTATGTGTATAGAATTTTTACTTGCGGGATGGATATGAATATAGGCTGACCCGATCCATACCCAGTCCATTGCCACCCCTAAGACTTTGGTCTATCATCGAGTAAGTATGTCCTGCTCTCAATAGAGAATATATCTGCAAAAAAGTATTCTTGCTAGAATTTATCTGGCGGAGGATCTTCTGATATTTAAGTTAGCCGAAGCATAAGAAACAGTAGAATCATAGAAGTGACAGTGTATTAAGCTAGAAGAAAAGCTTACCTTGGTTCCCCTCTTACCTCCCTTTATATAAGGATGGAGTTTGCTTGGAGTTTGCTGTTATATTGTAACCTCCAACCCTTAGGGTGCAGAAATGTGGGAGTTACCTAATTTAATGTGGGTAGTCGATCCATAATTTTTCAGTTATAAACAATTAATGTCCCGTCATCTATTATAATTGTTCTGACTCCTAATCTTCCAGGTCATGGGTTATGGTTCCTCCATAAATATTTGATTGACATTCGAGTAAGATAATCGATTCAATGCCGACATAATTGTCGAACTAGGAGCATTCCTATTGCTTGATTAGTCTTTGAGCATTATCGGTAGTTGTCCGAGTTGGTAAAGCATAGGTGATTGTTGGTCCTCAACCAAGTAAAAATTTCGGATCTCCACCGAGATCATAATTTTGAATAAATGCCCCAACAGTTACCCCCCACTCTCGAGTCCGAGATGGTCTAAGGATGTTGGGTGAAGGGAGTAAATTATGTTTTCATATTTCAAGCTCGATTTCTAGTGCATTTGCGGCGCATCGCTCCTCCCCATCGTCTCGCATTTATGGTCATCTCAGAAAAAGGTTTCTAGCTATTTTGTCATTTCGTGAATCGTGCAGTAATGATAATTGTAGGTTATACAAAATGATAGTTCATAATTATTTTGGAAGATTGAGCGATTCGAGTGATCATCCTCGAGCTGTTTGCAAGTGGTCATGTATCGATGCGTTGTTAGTCCGAAGACTTTTCTCGAGTATTTGCCTTATTTGGCAAGATCATAGTGGTGGTGCACTGAACGGTCATCAAATTTGTCATTGAGGATTGATGCCACATGTTGAAGTCGCCGAGAAGGGCAGAATTGAAGGTGTTGATCATAGTTGTTAGGCCCATCTATAGATAGAGAGCCCTCTTCCTACAAGACTTTTCTTCTTTTATAATAGCCTCTCCCAACTGCGATTTCATAGTCAAAGAGAACCTCTTTCCCCTCCAGTCGCTCTCCTTCAATTCTATCATCTCCATCGTCATCTTCTTTCATTCTTCCTATCATTCAAGCTTTGTTGAGGATGTTATTTTTCTTCTCCTTTTGCTTCTTCTTCTTGATTTAGTTAAGTGTAGATCTCCTTAGGGCTCATTTTATTTCCTCTTCCTCTTTTGTATTTCTCTACCTTTTCTTCTATCTTTTGTATGTTGTCTTCTAGACATGAATCTAGGGTGAGGACCTTCCGAGAGATCAGGGTTCTCAAGCCCCACCTTTTTGGGATAGAGGTGAGGAAGTTTCCCGGACTACGTCCAAGGAAGTAACCTCTTCCCGATGGGATCAGTTGGATTCTTGGGGATCGAATAGTCCGGTTGCCAAGAATCATTCGAGTTCACTACATGAAAGGTTGGAGTTGATTGAGGTTGATGTCCAATGTTTGGGGGATTGATATCGGGTCCGAGTTGATATCAATTCTCGGTTCCAGGCTGAGATGGTCGGGTGACTTATCCTCCTGATGGTCACCTTGCCATCTATAAATAATTTCTTCAATCTGGACTCTAATTTTCCTTCATCATTTCATTTATAATGCTCTTGATCTTTATCGAGTAGTTCCTGCTCCAAATTCTATTCGGATCCTTTGTTCTTTCATTATTTTCTATGTCCTTCTTCACATCTGCCTAAGAATATTTCTTTTTGAGCTCATTTCATCCTTAAGAAACATCCTCGAGATAGAGAATGGTGGTACTTTGATCCCTGATATCACCGTCAATTCATTAATGGATTTCCATCCATTGTACATGGGTGGAAATAGATTCTTCTACGTTTTAGTTGACCATCCGTGGGGATTCAGCTAGATTTGGAGTACTCCTGATCTTTCTCCAAATAAGAATGATGTTGTCCTCGATGATGAGGATAAGAAGCACTATCATCTACTGCTCGGTACAGAGGTTCTGAAGCAAGTGAAATTACTCGCCGAGCAAAATCTATTTGATGCCAGGCTAAGTCCGGTTAATTCCTTAGGTAGAATTTTATTTTTCTTCTAAATTTTTTAGTTTCTTCGTTAAACTTTTCTACTACTAACTTTGTTTCTCGGTATTGTAGTCATGAAGCCAATTGCTGAGTCGATCCGATAAGTAGTATGGAAGAGGTCGGCTTCCTCTCGAGGAGAGTGTTCTTGGGAATTGATGAAGAAAGCTTGGAAAGAGTCTTTCTCATGAGATCAGAGAACTGCACCACCACCAAGACCGATACTGCCACCAATTCCTCAAATCGAGGCCTCCAACACCACTCCTATTGAGATCAATGATGATTTGGTGATCATCGGGGTTGCACTGACTAGTGCAACTCCACTTGTTCCAACCCTAAGAACATCTGTTGAGCTAGTATCATCTCGGGTTTTGTCTCCATCATTTTGCCACCAATCACCTATGAAAGTGGGCCAATCATCGAGTGCTATCTGACAAAAGGCACCCCAGACTTCTTCTTTGCCAGTCGATCAACCTCTCATTTGGGGAAGGCTACATTGCCTTGGGCATGAGAGTCCAGGCAAATGAAGTTGCTCTCTAGAATCATCAGCTTGCTCGAGAGCTAATGAGGATGATCATGCTCCCAGCCAACTGGGAGGAGAGAAAATCTCGTCCATTGGAGGAGATTATCAAAGGCTTCTATGTGTCACTTCTCGGGATAAGACCGACTTCTTTTTGATGATTGTTCTATTCCCAAACTTCTTAGAAAAAATTCTTCTCTTGCAATTGACGCATGATGCTACCATTTTGTGTGAGGGACTAGCTGGCTTTGGCCATCTTAGTCACTCTGGAAGACAAGGTCTAAGCTGCAGAAGCTCCGATCGAAGTTGCTGAAGAACTTCTCCATGCTGCCAAGCGGGAGAAGTATCAAGAAGACATTGCTCGATTGGATGCCGAGCAAGCCCCTTCTCAAGACAAGATCACAATATTGGAAGCTCAGCTAAAGAAGGAGAAGGAGGAGGTCAGCAAATGTAAAGAAACAATTGCCGACTTAGAAAAAGAGGTTGATTTGGCCGAGATTACCCTCAAAGAGGCCAGGGACAAGCTGGAAGCCATCAAGAAACTAATCGAGCTATAGAGAAGGTCTCCACCACTAAAGCTCGGGCATAAGAGTCAGCTTCCTGGGCAGTCACTAACTTTAAGTCTTCTGAAAAATTTGAAGATAAGATCGTAGAAGAGTTGACTATAGCTTACAAAGTCGGTTTTACATATTGCAAGGCCGCCCTCAATCGTCTTCATCCCGAGCTGAATTTGAGCGAGGTGGAACCTAAAGAGGGAGCTGAAGAGGAAGAAGAAGATGCTCCCACTGAAGTAAAAGCTGCCCTTTCTCCCAATTTAGTTCCTTGATGTTTTTCATTTTCAAAGTTGTTCTATATTTTGCTTTTTAATCTTGGCTCCTACCCAAGCTTGTAAGAACAACTTTGGTAATGCAATTTTTATTTCATAAATTGCTTTGTGTTTTGTTTGAGTTGACAAAATTGCTAAGTGTAGTCTTCAATATGTAATCGAAATATGGTTAAGCATACTCGTCGGCATAGTAAAGTCAGATATTGAAATATTCCGAGTTGCACTTCTTTCTTCTTTTGATTTGATTGAATCATAATCAATTTTCTAAAGGCTACATTAAGCCTTTTCCTTGACTAGGTGTGAACCAACCATTCTTTGTTGAGTGCAAACCGACAATGTTTATGATGTGATTGAGTGCCAGTCCATCACGTTGTTTAGCTAATTACCAAACATTTGGTGTCATGACATAGTCAATTTTTTATTAGTTGAACTCTATCGAATAGGAGTTGCAAAAATGAAATATTTCCATAGTATAACCGATTACAAATGACTTACTGATAATATACACATGATTCTTGGCATTCCAAGTCTAAGGAGCTTCAGTACCATCCAAGTTCTCAATCTTGTGGGCTCCAAGTTAGAGTACCTTGGAGATTCTATAAGGACCATCCCAATTCAAGGACAACTTATTTTGTTCAGTAGGCTTGGAGACTTCAACTCGTCTGAGGACAAGTCTCTTGATCAAAAAATCTTGGACCTTACCCGAGAATTATAATATCAAGCTATATCATTGATACGAAGCCATTCTCAATTGAACCTACCTTTGTGTTTCCTCAAGCAAGTCCAAGTTAGCACATCGTCGATCTGAATTACTTGGTTCTTCATAGTGCTCAACTTTCATTGTCAGCAATTTGACTTCCACTGGAATTATGGCTTCTATTCCAAATGCTAAGTTAAAAGAACTTTCACTAGTTAGAATCCGAGTTGTGCGATAGGACCATAGAACACTATATAATTCATTTGCCCATATCTCATTAGTTTGGTTTAGTCTTGTCTTCAGGCCTTGTAATATAGTTCTATCAGTTAGCTTCTCCATTTGATTGTAGGTGTCCAACCAAAGTGAGCTTGTGAACGATGTGGAGCTCGGCACAAATTCTCTTGAACTTAGCATTGTCGAATTATCAACCATTATCCATAATGATGACCTATGGTAATCTGAAATGGCAGATGATTGATTTTCAAAGGAAATATATCACTTTCTTCTCGATAATTTGCACCAAGGGTTTTGCCTCTATCCATTTTGTAAAGTAGTCAATTGCTATGATGATAAATCTTTGCTGTCCGATTGTTGGTGGAAACGAACCAAGAATATCAATTTTCTATTGAGCAAAAAGGCCTCTATGCCAAAATTGAGATTAAGTGACTGGCTGGTTGTCATTGTATGTTGGCAAACCTCTGATATTGATCACATTTTTGGACTAAATCAGTTACATTTTATTACATAGTTGGCCAATAATAATCCTGTCAAAGTATCTTGTAAGCTAGCGATCTATCCTCCAAATGATTGCCATAAATTCCTTCATGAATTTCTTGGAAGGCATAGTTAGCTTTAGTGGACCGAAGACACTTGAGTAAAGGTAAAAAGAAAGATTTTTTATAGAGTTGTCCTTGTATGAGATCGAGATGATATTTACTCAATTCGTCAAGCTCTGAAGGGTCAATTGGTAAGGTTCCATTAGTTAGGTAGCTGACGAATAGGTTGATCCAACTTAGCTCATGGGCGACTTGTTGGATTTCTTTGGGGTTGTCGATACTCAATTTCTCTAAATGTTCGACATAGACCTTTCTCAACTCGTTGTATCCATTAGTAGCAAGTCAGGATAGAGTGTTTGCTCGGGCATTTTCTGATCTTGATGTATGGAAGATCTCAAAGTATTCGGAACTCGATTTTAGAACTTGGAGTTTTTGGAGATACCTTATCAAAGTTTGGTCTTGGGCTTCATATTCTCTCCAAGCTTGTCCAGTTACCAATTGTGAGTTGGTGAAAACTTTTAATCTCTTCACCCCAAGTTCAAACCTTCAAGCTAGCTATCAAGGATTTATATTTAGCTTGATTATTGGAGGCGTTGAAGGTGAAACGAAGGGCACATTCGGTAATGACTCCCTTCAAATTGATCAGGATAAGACCCACTTCATATCCTTGTGAGTTGGAAGCTCCATCCACATGTAGAATCCATATGGGTTCGGTAGTTAATTCTTTGGGTACTTTCATAGTTGACTTGTCTTCCAAAATTATGCATTCAATAATACAATCAGCCAATACTTGACCTTTAGTTGAAGATTGAGGATGATAGAAAATATCAGACTCACTTAGCTTGATTGCCCACTTTGTTATTCTCTCTTTGGTGTCTGGTCGTTGAAATAGAGCTTTCAAGGGATGGTCAGTTAGAACCACCACAGAATGGGCCTAAAAATATGGCCAAAGTTATCATACCGAGATGATGTGAGTGTAAATTACCTTTTCTATTTTGGAGTATCTTGTCTCTGCATCATGTAGAACTTTGTTTGCATAGTATACTGATTTTTGTACTCCATTTTCATCTTCTCAGATTGATACCAAACAAATAACTTTCGAGGAGGTAGCCAGATACATATATAGCATTTCACTTGTACTCGACTTCGATAATAATGGTGGGGAGCTCAAATAATATTTTAGGTCTTCGAAAGCTTTTTGACATTCATCTAACCAAGTGAAGTCTTTCATGTGCCATAAAATCTTAAAGAATGGGAGACATCACTCTACTGACCTAGAAATAAATTGACTAAGGGCTACAATGCATTTAGCTAGCTTCTGAACTTTCTTTTTGAAGTTGGAGGTTTAATGTCGAGAATTACCTTAATCTTTTTCAGATTAGCCTCTATTCCTCACCTTATCACCATAAAATCGAGAAATTTACTTGAAGTTACTCTGAATACATACTTATTCAGATTTAATCTCATTTGATGTTTTCTTAGGTGTTAAATGCTTCTTCCAAGTTGTAGATATGTCGAGAGGCCTCGTTGCATTTTGCTAACATATCGTTGATATAAACCTCCATATTCTGGCTGCTTTGGTCTTTAAAAACTTTGTTGATAAGCCGTTGATAAGTCACTCTGGCATTCTTAAGATCGAAAGGCATGACTTTATAGCAGTATAGGCCTTTCTCAATGATGAATGTCATTTTCTCCTTACTTTCGAGAGCCATTTGAATTTGATTATAGCCAAAGAAGGTGTCCATAAAGCTCAATAATTGATGTCTCGATGTCGTGTCAATTAATTGGTTAATTCTCAGCAATGGAAAGTTGTTCTTTAGACAAGCCTTGTTGAGGATGCATATTTGCCACTTGCAATTAGCTTTTTTGACCATGATCATGTTTGCTAGCCACTCCAAGAAATATGTTTCTCAGATGAAGTTCACATCTAGCAACTTATCAACTTCTTCATCGATTGCTACCTATCTTTCAAGATAAAATTCTGCTTTTTCTATCGTACTGGCTTGTGCTTTGGATCAACATTTAATCTATGGAAAATTGTGTTAGGGAGAATATCTGGCATATCTGAAGCTGACTAAGTGAAGATATCCGCATTATTCCATAAGAAAACCATGAGATCTTCTCAGAGGCGTTCATTCAATAACGACCTAACTTGTACAGTCTTAGTTGGATCATCCTTCTTAAGTGGAATTAAAATCAATTATTCAGTTGGTTCTCTTTGGCTTTCTTCCTCTCGTAAATCCAACCCATCTATTGGAAGGATTTCTAAAGACTTCTTTCCTTTGATTATTGTCATGTAACATTGCCGGGCCAATTGCTGATGTCCTCACATTTCATCAATTTCATGCCTTGCTGGGAACCGAATGAGAAGATGATAAGTCGAGACAATTGTCCATAGTACATTCAGTCTTGCTCATCCTAATATAACATTGTAGGCCAAAGGCACTTAGACTACAAGGAAGTTGAGAAAGATGGTAGCTTGTCGAGGTGTTTGTCCTATCATGACTAGAAGAATAATTTCTCCTTCCAACTTTACCAAATCACTAGAAAATCCGACTAAAGATGTGTCGACCTTCTTCAAGTGGTCAGTAGATAAATGCATTTGGAAGAAAGCATTAAAAAATAAAACATCAGCAGAACTTTCATTATCTATGAGAACTCTTTTTACATCATAATTAGCTATTATTATGGAAATGATAATAGCATCATCATGAGGAGTTTGGACTCCTTGGAGATCTTCATTAGAAAGGTAAATAATATTTTCTCCTCATTGTCACTTCAAGGAGTTCTCTAAACACTCGACCCCCCAGGTTGTATTTCTCTATAAATCATGTTGACCACTCTTGTCGTTAGTTGATTGTTGATTTCTTTCTTAGGCTGTGATCGAGGTTGCTGGTTGGCAGGTATTTAGGCCGAACGATCACATAGATATTTGCTAAGATATCCCTATTAGATTAGGGCATCTATCTTGTCTTTTAGCTAGATACACTCTTTAGTGTCGTGCCCATGGTCCCGATGAAAGCAGTAATACTTCTTCTTATTATGTGCTATAGGGGAGAGCTTTCATCGATTGAGGCCTATGGAGGTAGTCCTTTCCTTCGATTTTCATGAGGATCAGCATCTGTGGAGCAGAGAGGGGGGTATAGTTATCGAATTTGTAGCCCAAACTTTTTGGCCTTGGGCTTTATCATCGTTGAGGAGCCTCCTTATTGGTGTGGGCTCTGCTAGGCCCTTCTGAGGCTCGCTTCTTCTTTGGATTCTTCTTTTCTATGGCTTGTCGCCGATCAATTGTACCTTCCTCGACATAGACATACTTCTATGCATGCTTGAGGAGTTTGGAGTAGGATCTAGGAAACTTCTTGTTTTGAAGCCCCCTTTTCATGACCAACATGGCCATGGATTCATTGAGATCATGGATCTCTAACATGGTAGTGTTGAAGTACATCACGTAGTCTCTCAAAGATTCCCCTTCTTGTTGGTAGATGGAGAAGAGGTTATCAAAGTTTCACAACATCCTTCTTCTAGTACTGAAGTGTGCCACGAACTATTGCTAGAACTGCTCAAAAGAATAAATGCTTCCTAGCTGGAGTCTAGAGTACCAGATTCGAGTAGTTTTTTGGAGGGTAATCAGGAAAGCCAAGCAAAGGAGGGCATTAGTAGCCTCCTAAATCATTATGGAAGCCTTGTAGCTTTCAAAGTGGTCGAGTGGATTGGAGGAGTCATCGTAAAGCTCTAGTTATGGCATCTTGAAATAAGCCAAAATCGGCTCATCCATGATTCATTGGGAGGAGGATGGGTATTGAATCTGAGGCCATCTGAGGGGCCCGTGTAGTCTCCCAGAAGCTTAGCAAGTCGTCAATCAAATTTTCATAGTTCTCGATCGTAGTCATCCACTTATCATTGGGGCTCATCATGGTGTCGGAAATACCCCGTAGTGGAGTCTTCCTTAGATGAGCTCAAGGATAGTGATGCCACTTCTCCTTCCTTGAATTTTGCCAAGGAGGAGATTGTTGCTTTGGGGGTCGGCATGATGTGAATGCTAAATAGGATCGCATTGCTTCGAAGGCTATTGGGGAGAATGCTAGCTATGCCTAAATGGTGTGGCATATGGTGCCAACTCCTTTGGTTTTCACCTGTTACATGAGCGTGGTGAACTATTGCTGATCTACCATGATTATAGGATGACAAGCATTGGCTCCACGTGTTGAGTTGGATGTTCTTTACATCATGAAGAGTGTCTGACAACGCTTGTGGATGCATTCTAGACTCTCATTCTTGCCATGATTTTCTTTTTCAAAGAGATATTTCCTGCACCCACTACTGGCATGCCAATCTATTGCCTTTAAGCTTCGACCGAAGACCTTGGTCTGTCGTCGAGTAAATACGCCTTACTCTCAATGGAGAATATACCTGCAAAAAAGTGCTCTTGATGAAATTTGTCTGATGGGGGACCCTTCAATACTTAAATTAGCCAGAGTTTAGGGAACAATAGAAGAGCTATAAATGCGAGAGCATATTAAGCTAGAAGAAAAGCTTATCCTGATTCCCCTCTTACCTCCCTTTATATAAGGATGGAGTTTATCGTTATGTTGTCACCTCCATCCCTTGGGCCTTGGGGTGTACGAATGTGAGAGTTACCTAATTTAATGTGGGTAGTGGACAGTTACTCTAATCCATAATTTCTCAGTTATGAATAGTTAATGTCCCCGTCATATGTTATAATTGTTCTGACCCCAAATCTTTTGGATCATGGGTTATGGTTCCTTTGCAAATACTCCGTTGACATCTGAGTAAGACAATTAGTTCGATACCGATATAATTGTCAATCTATGAGCAGCCGTATTATCTAATTAGTCTGTGAGTATTGTCGGTAGTCGTCCAAGTTGGTTTGACAGTATAGGTGATTGTCGATCCTCAACCAAATAAAAAGTTGGGGTCTCCATCGAGATCGTAATTTTGAGTAAATACCCCAACACCTCCTATTGCCACTCCTCGCCGATGTGGGCTATGGCTGCTTACGTCAGGGAGTAGCATGAACCCTGCAGGACTTGCAAGAAAAATCCTCAACACTAGAGAAAAAGGTTGGGGTTTCTCCAGTGTAGGATCCTCTGATGCTTAAGTTAGTGGTGATCTGAGAGGGAGAACATATAGATAGAAGAAGATGGTCAGCAAGAGATCCCAAGATCCTTCTATTTAAATCTGGTACTGCTCTGATACCATATTGTAGGATCACCTTTCTCTATGGTGCCCCATCATAGCACCATAGGGATTAGTGTTTGTTGCCCTTAGAGAGTCCGGATCACCATGGACTCTTGCAGAGAGGGATCCATCACTGGTCTCCTCAAGTCCATGATGGGGAAAGGCGGTCCTACAACATCTTTTTTATTTATCCTTTCTACCTTTTATAGAAGGAGGTGTGCCAGAATTGTTAGGTTGTTGGTTGCCGGAGTTGTGGAATGTTAGAGGCATTTATAGTGCTAGCTTTTAGTGAGTGGAAGAAATATTCACTATCGTAATAAACTGCCATGTCAGCAGGATCCGTGCACACTGGAAGCTTCTTGCACCTTCTATGTGCCAGAAAAATTGGTGAGGAAGTGGAGTGGATCAAGGAGTCATCGGTTAAGTGGCGATAAGGGGGATTCATCTGCTTACTAACCTTTATATGGTTGGTGGAACCCTAAAGTCAGAGGTGTCTCTACGAGTGTTGGGCATCCGCTACTGACACTGCCTAGGTTCCTGTTGGGGAGAACAGTGAATGACTGATGAATGTGGATGATGGTAGATTGGTGAACGATTGATGATATCATTCCATGGAGTGAGTGGTATGAGGATTTTCCATGCTGTCATCTTCGGTTGGTGCAATGTCATCTAAGGTTAGATATGTTATCATGTCGGTGGACTACTATCCAGTACTTGCCTCCCACTTTCTAGCCCGAAGAGCATTTCTTTTGACATATCTCTTTGGAGTTGGAAAGTAGGTCTTTGGTGACTCTCTAAGGATTTTGGCTGATACCTATCTTTGGGAGGAATGTTGCGATGGTTAGCAAGAGATGCTTTTGGGAACCATGGCATCGCTTTGTGAATTGGCCTTCATTTATGAAGATAGACAGATGGGTTGTTGGTTTAGATTTTGATAGGATAAGTCTTTTCTCCTTTCTGTGACTGTTAGCCACATAGCAATGCTTTGTTGGATGGCAAATTGGCTCCAACCATTTGGAGAGTCTATAAATAGGCTGTTCCCCCAACAAGTTTCCACCACCAAAGCCTTGTCCACACTTATGAAGATGAAGTCATCCCCGAAGTCTTTGAAACAAGCCGTTAAGGATAAGATGACTGCCAATCGTAAGAGGCAGTTGTCGGGAAAGAGGGCTAGGAACCCTGAGGCTGGAATAGGGGTAGGGTCCTAGGTCTAGGCCTCCAAGACCCCTCTTACTCCACCATCACCATCGCTACTATCACCTTGGGATTGAGCATGCTTTGCCTAAGGCCGCCTGGGGATCCGTGGCCCAAGGAGGTCAAAGACTCCTCTAACTCCTCTTAGTGGATCCTGGCCACCATCCAGAAGCATTATGTGGAGGCATACTAGTCCTCCGACCCCTTTAAGGAAGAAGCCACTACCGTCATCATCGACGCATATATTCACGGGTTACAAGACTGCAATGCTCGCTTAAGAAAAGAAGTCTCGAAGTTGGACCTACGGTGCCTTTGCCCTGGCGGTAGCGACGACAAGGTTGGGGCATTTTCCTCAAACAAGGATTGAAACCCTAATTTTCATTTCTCCTCTCTTCTTATATGTTTGGTGCTCCTTTTGGACACCTATCAATGTAAATAATTAATGAACAAATAAATTATACTTTTATATTTAACTTGTACTTGGATTTTTCCATTATGAGGGGCCTACAAGAACTTTTTGGCTTGACCCCTAAGACCCGAACTTCATCGGTGTGGCCAAAGTAGTCAATTAGTACTTTGATAACATGCCGATGTTGCACCTCAAAATACCTTCAGGCCTGCCCAAAGCCCAAAAGAATGCACGCACTGCAAAATCTAGTTTCTATCAAGGTCATAATGCCTTGGAGGCATGTCCTTGCATCATGTTAATGCGGACACAGCATACGAGAGGGTAGCCCTGTGAAGTATGATAGCTTCTCCCTCTTTAGGAAGGGGGTCCTAGGAAATTTGCGATGCATCGCTTCCCGACTTGGCTACTTTTATTAGGAGTGGAGCTCGAAGTGTCATGTGGGAGGGCTTCTATGAAGATGGATGCCATATGGGCTTCCTATCACGTGGCTGAGTGTGGTGGGATTCAAAGCATTCTTTATAAGCCATTCGTTAAATTCAGATTGATGAATTCGAGAGAAGCCACTTTGGGGTTGATCAACACCACAGTGGGAGCTCCAAATCTGTTGCTCGGGTAGCAGTTATAAGGAGACAGGGATGTTTTCTTCGGATGATGACCAAAGACTCATATTTCCATAATTTTATACTCGATGCTTTTTCTTCGGCACCTTTTACTATAAATAAATAATATCAATGAATAAAATTAGTTTTTTTGCACTTACTTTATGTTATAGTGCATTATTCATGGAGTGTTGATGGTTGTTGTTATTGAAAAATGTGTCCTAAAGCTAATCATTTAAGTGATAGATGATTAAAATTAGTATATGAATTATCTAATAATAATAGTTATTTGGTTGGTTCATCATAAAAGTTCTATCTTTCTTAAATGAACTCCTAAATTATGATGAAGTCCTTAGAACTATAATCAAACGATAAAGAAGAATTTATCGGATGGTTCTTAAACTATTCACAATCAAATGATAAGTTATTAATAAGAATAATAATTTATTGAGTGTAGGTCATTGTATGCCATATGCATTGATTATCCTCGTAACCAAGTGGTGTGGAGACACTAGTATGACATCCAAGTGAGGTGTAGAAGTACATCTATACTGAACGTGATCAATGTAGCACTCTACTATCAAGAGTAGCTAGCTAAGGTCAATGGATATAAGTATCCCTCTGACCTAAGATCACCACGGTGACTTGCAAGCAACTCACTGTACTTTGGTACTGGACTGCTTATATTTCTAATATAGGTTTGAAAGATTTCTACATATAGTTAAGTACTTATAAAGTTGGTGTATGAGTCAAGATGGGATTAACTACTTCTGATTAACTTCAGAAAGAGAATGACTCATTGTGTTTTAATTTAGCAAAATCTAGGCCTAGGTAATTCTCGTGAGGAGTCACGAAATTTATAAAATTTTGAGACACAATAGAGATAACTTGTATGAGTGTTGACAGGATACTCGAAGTCGTCTTGAGCATTATTGATCATAGAAATGAATTATATGATAACCATGGGCTAGGGTTCTAAGAATGTTGCTTTGAATACATTCGACCTATCCGAATGTTGAGAATCATTGCTAGATGGTTACTTTGATTGGTACAGAAATTGATTTCTATGCTACCAGCTTATGTTCGAATCTATAGGATCACACACATAAGAAATTATAATCTAATCAGATGGTTAAGCAATGATTGAGAATCGTTCTTAGGTTAGACTATCAATACGATTGATGTTTGACCTAATGCAATTATTGTAGGTGGATCGATTAGCAATTAGATTACTAATTAGCTCAATCTAATTAAGCAATTGAATTGAGATCAAGTCTAATTGAACTAGATTCAATTATAATCAATTTGAACTTAATTAGATTAAGTTTAATTGATTTATTATGTTAGGATTTGATGCCTCAAATTCGATCCACAGTAAGAAGAGAATCAATTTTCAGTAGTTGGGCTGGCTCTGATATGCAGTCGAGCCAGCTCGAATTGAGATCGAGCTGGCTCAAATCATAGCTAAGCCGGCTCTTTCAGGCAGACGATAGCAGGAGTTTGGATGAAATGCAGTCGAGCTAGCTCGACTCCTGATCGAGCCAGCTCAACGGAGGTGAATAGAACATGATGGGATTTTTTCTATTTAGACTCGGATTGTCATTAATCTAAGGAATCTACGAGAGTTGCACGTGGACCACAAGATCCAGTGGTGATGGAGGATTGTGGCCATGATCTGAAGGTTGAAAAATATTTTAAGACTCCATTAAGAATATGTTCGACTCATATTAGGAGAACGAGCCTTGTTAGGACTCCTGTGAACTACTGAGAAGAGGATTCTCATCCTATTTAAAGGACTGAGGTACTGTAGAGCAAAAAAAATAGTGTGTGTGGTGTGAGAGGCATGTAAAGAGGCTCAGACAGTCGTCGAGAGGAGCTTGACAGAGCGTCGAGTACGTACAGCCTGCGAGAGAGAGAAGCAATAAGTGCATAGTATCCAGCGAGAAGGCTATGAAGGCAAAGCATCTTATAACTTCTGTGGGTCTTCTTGGAATTCTAAGAGAATTTTTGTGAGGATAGCTTTTAGTTAAAAGAGATTTATGTACGGTGAGTTAAGAGTGGGTGTTCTTCTCTTGTACTTATTTTTCTCTTTCATAATGAAGCTTTGCATGTCCTATGGAGGCGAGCCTTTAGACTGATCCATGTACTTGATTATTTTCTTTTTTTTTTTTTTTATCATAATAATTTGGTACTAGATCCTTAATAAGCGATATCAGAGTAGCTGATATCCCAATAGTCTAGTATCAGAGCGAGTTGATATCACAATAATTGGTATCAGAGCCAGATAGACCGGAGCATAGATTGTGGCAGTGAATAGAGATTGAAGAATACGGAGAAGATAAGTACAATCAAGATGGAGATCAATAGGTTCGATGGCAAGGATAATTTCTTCTTATGGCAAGCAAGGGTAAAGGATGTCCTCATCCAACATGGGTTGATCGATGCTTTCTTATATGATGAGATGCCAGCCACCATAGAGGTGAAGGATTGAAAGCAAACTTAGATGTAGGTGGTGAGCACGATCTGCTTGTACCTAGTCGATGATATAGTGATCCATGTACTTAGCGAGATTTTTTTGACGGCGCTATGGTCAAAGCTCGAGGAGTTGTATATGATGAAGTCACTCACCAACATGCTATTTCTTTGGAGGTAGTTCTACCAGTTATGAATGGATGAAGGTCAGAGCATGCGAAAGTATCTATCCAACTTTCAGAAGATCCTCACCGACCTCCTCAGCATTGGTGAAAAAGTTAAGAAGAAGATCAGGACGTTAGTCTTGCTTACATCGCTCCCTCCTTCATATGATTTCTTGGTGACTGCTTTTTTAGTGAAAAAATGCACCATCAAGATAGACAAGGTCAATGCAGTGATACTCTAGAACGAGATTCTTAGGAGGAAGAATTCAGCTTCGAGCTCAGATGATGGTAGCTTAGCTTTGGTGATTTCTAGAGGAGCAGAAGGCAATAGATGGAGCGGCAGAGAATCGCGAGGAGGACGATCCAGGTCCAAGATGAGAGACCAAAGCAAGATTAAATGCTATAGATGCGATGAGTTGGGATATCGAGTCAAGGATTGCCCATAACTCAAGGATCGGATGAGGGCTACTATAGTGATGGCTAGTAGCAAGTCAGAGGATGATGTTTTGGAGATATCTGATGAGGTATCTAGTTCTTCCCAATAGTGAATTTTAGATTCTACATGCACATATCATGTTTATTATAGAAAGAAGCCGTTTAATTTTTTGGAGAGCAGTGATGGTACTATTTATCTACTAGATGGATTGAGCTGTGTGATTAGAGACATCGAAATGATTAGCTGGGAGATATATGATGATGTAGTGAGGAGATTGGGGGAGGTCCAATACATATCCGATTTTAGATGGAATCTTATCTCATTGAGTAGACTGAATTTAAATGGCTACATGTGGATAGCTGATGATGGAATCCTGAAGATCATGCACAGCGATAGGATGATGTTGAAGAAAAAGAAGAAGATAAGAGAACATTACTATCTGACAGAAAGTTTAGTGCGAGATGGAGCTTCAGGAGCCAGAGGAAGCCCAATGCGACGTGGAGCTCCAAGTGGAGATGGATCGAGCATGAGACGAAAGACTCGGGAGGATAAGAGGCGACGTGGCAGAGTGAAGTTTCTATTACCACAGAAAAATTTTTCGAGCAGATTTTTGATCAAAGTGGATACAGCCCATGATAGAGGTGGGATTGAGCAGCCTGACTCGACTCCCATGTTTGCCTATCTATGATCGGTAGGTGTACCCCAGGGCATAGGGATGAGATGGATTATAAGCTCTCAAAGTTAGGTGGAGATCGAATATCGAATCGAGATGAAGATTGTTAGGATTTGATGCCTCGAGTTTGATCCATAGCAAGAAGAGAATCAATTTTCAGCACAGTAGTTGGGCTGGCTCTGATATGCAGTCGAGCCAATTTGAACCACAGTCGAGCTAGCTCTCTCAGGCAGATGATAATAGGATTCCAAACGAGATGCAGTTGAGCCAGCTCGACCCCTGACCGAGCTGGCTTGATGGAGGTGAATAGAATATGATGGAATTTTTTCTATTTGGACTTGGATTGTGATTAATCTAAGGGGTCTATGAGAGTTGGACATGGACCATAGGATCTAGCAGCCATGGTAGGTTGCGGTCATGATCTGAAGATCAGAAAATATTTTAAGACTTCATTAAGGACATGTTCGACTCATATTAGAAGAACGAGTCCAGTTAGGACTCCTGTGAACTATTGAGAAGAAGATTCTCATCCTATTTAAAGGATTGAGATGCTGTGGAGCAAAAAAGATGGCACGTATGGTGTGAGAGGCATATAGAGAGGCTCAGACAGTCGTCGAGAGTAGCTTGGTAAAGCATCGAGTATGTATAGCCTGCAAGAAATAGAAGCAATAGGTGCATAGCATTCGGCGAGGAGGCTGTGAGGGTAGAGCATCTTGTAGCTTCTATAGGTCTTCTTGGGATTCTAAAAGAGCTTTTATAAGGATAGCTTCTAGTTGAGAGAGATTTATATATGGTGAGTTGAGAGTGGGTGCTCTCCTCTTATAGCTATTTTTTTCTTTCATAGTGAAGCTTTGCATGCCCCGTGAAGGCGAGCCTTTAGGCTGATCCACGTATTTGATTATTTTCTTATTTTACTTCTTCCTTTCTGCTGCAATAATTTGGTACTAGATTCTTAACAAGCAGTATCAAAGTAGCTAATATTCCAACAGTTTGGTATCAGAGCGAGTTGATACCACAACATATTGGATAAGCCAATTGCAATAAAAAAAAATTTCTAGTTGGACTAGGATTTGAGTACACCTAATTTCTAATTGATTTATGATTTAAATCAGATTTAAATATGGTTTAAACCTGACTTAATTGGATTCCTAGTTGGACTAGAATCATCCATAATTAGGCTTGCAGTAATCCTATTTTAATTGGATTCAAAATTATTTTAACCTAGTCAAATAAGAAGAGTCCCAGTTGGACTGAGACTCTCTCACATTTCTTACACCACCTAAGAGCCCACGCCTACTAATTTTATTTCTAGATTTTTTCTAAGATTTTCATGCCTAAGGAATGTTTCCCACACCCCTTATTCTGGAGGTTTTGAATCAAATTTGATTTGAACTATTTTGAAAAGTGGTTTGGGTTTGTTTCCTTTTGAAAGAGTCTCTTTTGACCAAAACACCTCTTTCCTTCTTGCACCAATTTTCTCCACACCATATTTTTGTTTTGTCATCATTTTTTCCTCTCTTTTGTGTGTGGTTTCCTAGTCTCCATGCAAAAAAAATAGGAGAAGGGGCGTCCAAGAGTTGGATGCCCCATAGCTTCCATGTTTGACTAGGTCATTTGATCTAGTCTCCCTTATTTTGTGGTGCCTCCTATTAGATAGGAGGAAGGCATCAGAAACTCCAGCTTTTCCATGGCAAAAATAAGAGAAAGAGAGGTCATGGCATGGAGATTATGGGCACCTACTTCCTTGGAGAAAAAGGTTTCATTAGGATGTGAAAAGTTCATGTCCTGATGAAGACAAAGGTAAGAGAATATTGTTTTCTCTTATAATTTTCTTCCATGTTATTTCCTTCTTATTTTTATATAATTTTTATATGATAACAATTTGAGAGAGAGAGAGAGAAGATGAAGAGGGCATGGAGATCTATGCTCGAAAATGTTTGTTCATGATGATCATCTTTGGACATAATCTGATCATGTCCTGATGAGAGAAAAAGAAGAGAAGAAGGTCTTCTCTTAGGGTTTTCTTGAGAACCCTTCTTCTCTATATTTTTGTGACATTTTTTTATGAGAAAAATTAGAGAGGAAGTAATATGGAAGCATGAAAATTTTTTAGAGGAAAAGTTCTTCTCTTATTTAGTTATGGAGATCCGTTTAGGACATCAACGATTGATGTCCTGAAAAGAGAAGTTGTGTCTTCTCTTAGGATCTTTCTTAACTATTTGTTTTTTAATTTTTTTTAAGATCCAAGAGTTGGATTTCTCCCTTAATCCTCCTCATATTTTTTATCTCTTGGAGTATCCAAGAGATCAAAAAAATAAATTTTAAATTAACCATCCGAAGGAATCCATGAGAAACTAGCACTTTGAGCGGATCTTCATTCCTAATTTTATTGCAGCCTCGTATGGATCACCTATAGAGGTCGGACACGTGTGTGGCTCCAAAGACAACAACGATAATCAACCATGGAGTTCTCAACCCATGTAAAGATAAGAGATTTGATCTCTTCTCTCACCTAGATGCGATCTAGATTTTAGATCTAGAACTGTTCTAGATCTAAGGTATTGATTTGATCGATATTAAATCTTTTATTTTTGGATTTAAGAATGTATTATGATATATTATTGATCCTAGTTGTAAAGTTTAGTAACTTCATTACATGCTTCTGTAGATTAAATAGTTTAATCTATATCTTTCGCAGTATTATATTGAAGGGAAATCCTAATTTTCCGGTCTAGGTTCGTTCAGATCTGATCAGATCAAGAGATATATTTCAAAATTTTTTCTCTTGATCCTAATCAGATCTTGATATATTTCAGATCTGATTCTTATTATTTTAATAAAATAAAATTAAAATATAAATTAAATCAAATTTAATTTACCTGATCTGGGTAATCCTATTATCCTGTTGATGATCCTATTTGCAGCGGAAGGTTCTGGATCTTAGCCACGCAAGCGCCTGGCCTCTACCGATATCCACTCGGATTGGATCTGGAGATCCTCTTCTTCTCTATCACACCTCCAAAAATCAGATCTGGATCTGATCTGGAGGATCTTCAAAACTCTTTTGAAGATGAGCAGTCGTCCTTTGCAGCAGCGCAGCCTTCTTATTTTGATCGCCTTTCTTTGATCTGAATCGCACCAACCAAGGTCCAAAACTCCTTTTGGACGTGGAGAGCAAGGGGAGAAGAGACTATGGCATGGAGAAGGAGGGGAGAGGTAGCCTTGGGGCGTGGGGTTTCTCAATTGAATTGCTTTGAATCTGAGTTGGGCGCAGGGTCTCTTTTATAGACTAAGCGTGATCCAACTCCTCTTCCTCCCAACCAATCACAACCCTTTGTGAAATCAGATCTAAATCTGATTGGTGGGAATAGAGACCCCTGGATTCCTACTTAGAGGGCGCCTAAGACCAGTCAAAGTTGGTTCTTAGAAGAACTCTAATTGGAATCCAAAAAGGAGATGGAGTCCTTGTCCAACAAGGACTCCTAGGCGCCTCCAACTTGGGCACACGCCTAGGGTGGCGTGCGCCCTTCTCCTTGCCAGGTTCTGGCAGGGGGACAGGCCCCCACCAGCTCTCCAATAGGTGCATGACATGTGGTCAAAAGTCAAAGTGTCAATGGTCAACGTTTGACCAGTCAAAGGTAGACTTTTGACCAAAGTCAAAGAACAAGAAATGGCAGGTGACCAAAAATGGCAGGTAGTGTCTTACAAATAAGACAACCTTTTCTGACTTGGACAACCTCCTGTCAGACCATATGAAGGCCTCTGTTTGAGCACAAACTCCTTTGGCTCAGACAGGACAACTTATTTATGATAGCAAAAGAAGAACGTTAGGTTCAATCGAGTGCTAGCACGATTTTCTTGAACCTAATTGAATCTCATTCAGATCAATTGAACTAGATCAGTTCAATTGATGATCACCAGATTCAAACCCTTGTTTGTGTGACCCAGTTAGGTTCAGTTCTGTATGGTAATGGGATATGTCATGATCTCTATCATCGACATCATCGAAACTCCTTTCGATGGATCAGAACTCTTCTGATTCGAACAGCTAGAATGATCGATCATCTAAATCATTCTAATTGCTCCCAAAATCCACCAGTGACACCTAGCAGTATATGGTGGCAACCCATCAGAGCTGAATGCGAACCTCTTGGTGCAGCTACTTGTGTGATTAAGTTCTTCTATCTTGAGCCCCGATCAGATTAGGGTTAAGGTGAACTCGTCAAACCCTAGTCTCTGTCATATGATGTAATCATTCGATTCGAGTCCAATGTGAAAATCTAAATAGAAACTCTTTCTATTATTTCACTCTACCATGGCCATGGATTTTTGGACTTGATTCTCATGATCATCATAGGGCTACTCCTCTACCACCGAGGTAGATAGATTCCATCTTGATGCAATCCAGTTCCTACAATGAACATGTCATAGCCAACATACACCTCAGGGTTCCATATGGCTAGGAGACCGAGTAATGGTGTAGTCAAACTATAACACCCTCAAGGTGAACTGCCGATGCATCTCAGGTCAAAGAACCAGACACACTACTGCAGCATCGAGTCAGTCATTGACGAGAAGGTAGACTCCCTAATGACTACTCGAGGTGGTCACGCTCAGTGCCCTCGTTCTCTAACGAGTACCTGTACTCTCGCTTCGGTGTCTCCACACCGTAGACTCAAGACTCATCTACTAAAGAGAAGCGATTGTACACCAACCTTCCGGATCAATCACCATCCTCGTGATGATCCTATGGTCAGGAGCAATTTATGAGTTAATAATGATTATTCATGTCTTAAATTTTCAACTCTTGAAAATATGAATTATCATTACCATTAACTCAAAAGATGTATCACAGACACTAAATACACATATGTGATAGAAAATAACCCATTTATTGCTTTTAGTCAAAATTATAATTTTGCCCCTAGAAGTGTATTACAAGTGTCAGCCAATTCTAGCTTCTAGGGCACATATATCTAACATATATTTCAAAAAAAATTAAAATTCATGCATGAAATTCTACATATTTATCAACGGTGGTATCAGAGCATCCAAATTCTTTTATAACATAATCATGTTTGTATTAAAATAAATCTAAAAAATAAAAATAATGATCGCACAGACTGTAGGTTTTTTTGCTGTAAGATTTATTTCTTATAGTGGAGAGGTTGTCCTAGTATGTTGTGATCTTGAAAATTGATCATAAAATTTTTAGATTAGATCTAATATTTTTTATGATGTATTTAAAGAATTTAATCTAAATTTTATCATGAATTAGTGTTTAGATTAGAGTTAAATAATTTCATGATTTTTATGTAGAGTACATAATTTTAGATTAAATCTGAACAGGATCTTAAAAAGGATTCTGTTCATCGATTGAGCTAGCTCTCTCAGGAATTGAGCCAACTCGACCAATGTGCCAGTCATGATACGATTTTTGGATGATGTTCTAGCCAACTCGATCAAGAATCGGGCTGGCTCGAATTCATTTCGAACCAGCTCAGATGGGATTCGGGCTTGCCCGATGGAAATAATGGCCTTCCAGCCTTTTGCCTGAGTCGGTTGTCTCAAAATCGAGCCGGCTCGGCTTTTACTCAGGCCAACTCAGATGAGATTCGAGCCAGTCCAACTAAAAAGTTGGCTGAATATTATAATTGACTGATTTTATATGATCAAATCTATATCTAGTATTTGTTTATGAAATAAGCTGATCTATTTTTGAAATGAGTCGACCTATTTAATGAAATGGTGCTAGGGTGTAAAGAACTTTTTAAAATTTAAAAAATATTTTTGAAATACGGAACTTCAATTCTCAATCTTAAACTTAATTAAGAATAAAGTGATTGTTTAGGATCTAGGTTTGTGATTTAAAGATCCTAAGATAATTTCATAAAATATGGGTTAAAGGATAATGGATTAGCTTTGATCAAGTCCTTAACTAGATTAGACCTAGGATTAGATTAAATATAAACTTAGTTAAGAAATTGATCAAACCTAATTAATGATTAATTAGGATTAGGTCATTTCTAGAGATCACTTCAATAGTTATAGTTGATCAAAGTTCATACATCTAACAAATAGATACTGATCGTGGTTCAGTTGTCGAGTCCGAGTCTTTAGGCAAACCAAATCAAAATTGATAAATTGATTGATATCTAAGATAAGTTTGGCATCCCAGACTGATAATTTTTAATTGGCAGTCCGCTTACTTGGCCATTTCTAATGGTGTCTAAGACAAGCCTTGGCAGACCCTCCCATCGATCTCACTTACCTGACCAATGTAGTTAATCAGGTCTTGATTAGGTTACTCATTGATTCGTGCTAACTCATGTCACATAGAAAATCAGTGAGACTGATTTTATTTAGTGAGATTGATCTAGGTGCCCATGGACCGATGTTGATCCTAGTCCTTGAAGATGATTTGAGTAATCAGTGAGAGAACTTGACTTGGTGAAGTTAGTGAAAGCAAATTGGTCCATGTTCTTTCTATCCTTAAATTATAAATAATTTAAATCTTCTAAAATTATTAAGTCCTTAAAATGATAAAGTTATGGAGATAACTGAGTCATAGCCTCCCATTATGATGGATGATAATGGAGCCATTAATTTAATAATCATTGGAGGCCCAAAGGCCTAGTGCTTATTGACTAATGGAATTATCATTCATAATATGATAACTTGAAAGTATCTCTCTAATAGTGGTTAGGTTGGCCAACCAAAGTTGGACTTAATCATTCATTGGTTAGATACACCAAGTATGGTCATATTAATGATTGGACCTAATCGGATCCTTACAGTGGAGGCCAAAGCCTACTGATTAGATTTTTAGGATAAAATTAAATTACTAAAAGTTGTTTGAAAAAATAATTGGTTAATGAACCTACCTGTAAATGCACATGGATTGATCGACCAAAGTTAGACTCGTGTGTAGTCTATGTGGATTCTAGTATCTATTAGAAAATTAAAGTAATTTTTTGAATTAGAGGTAGAGGCTACCAATTTGAATAAAATAGTGGAAGAACCTTAAAACTAAAGTCCAAATCTCTAGGCTTAAAATCATTCATAAACTTAGGTCTATGTTCTCTTTTCTCATAGAATAAGGCTAAATTCTAATTGCTCCAATCATTGTCAGACAATGATGACTTATGGGATCCAACTTTAATAATTAGTATCGAAAGTTGAATTTGATTCAGTAGTATGAATTGGTTCGTATTGGGGCTTCTAAGTCTAATCAAAATAATTAGTCTAAAATTGATCCAAATCAGGCATGGTGCTTCTACTATTAGAAATAGGGTCATAGAAAAAAAATTGTCTTGCTTTCCTTAACCATAATAGGCTGAGCAAGAGAAAGAAGCAAGAGTTGCTTATCAAGGATGTTATATGATAATTTCTTAAAATTTTTCTATATGTGATTCTACTACCTGGGTATTAGATACCAGTGGTCTTATGCAATTTATTGCGAAGACTATAGATAAGTAAAATATTTAAAAATGATGAGAAATACCTGAACTTTGGAAATGGAAGTCCTATTCCAATCCTAACTTTAGAAATTATAAAGTTTATTTTCAAAAGATGTCATTTTGAGTGATTGTTACCATTGTCCATCGTTTATGATTAATGTAATCTCTGTTAGCTTTTTGGTCAGAGATGGTTATCATTTATCCATAAAAAAAATTATTATGATATTATTATGAATAATATTACAATAATACATGGATAATAAAAAAATACTATTTAATATTTATACAGTCTGTTAAATATAATGTACATATTTAACAAATACCCAAGTTAGATTATGTTATGGATGTCTACATTTGACATTATTTGCTTAGTCATCTTAATAAGAACAAGATAAATAGGTTAGCTTGAGAGAAAAATCTCGATATCAATGATTGTAAATTATTGATAACTTATGAGTTTTATTTTCTTGGAAAGATGACAAAGTCATATTTTACTAGAAAAGATGGAGCTGATAAAGTTTTAAGTCTCATATATAGTAATATATGTAGATCTACGAACTTAAGTACCAAAGGAAGATATTAATATTTCATTACAGATGATCTATCTAGGTATGGGTGCATCTGGCTTGAATCATTTGAAATATTCAAATGATTCAATAATGAAATAGAAGAACAAATTGGAAAAGATATTAGAACTCTTCGATCAGATCGATGAGGCGAATACTTATCCAATAAGTTTGTGACATATTTAGGAGAGA
This sequence comes from Cocos nucifera, assembly GCA_006176705.1. Taxonomy (NCBI): domain Eukaryota; kingdom Viridiplantae; phylum Streptophyta; class Magnoliopsida; order Arecales; family Arecaceae; genus Cocos; species Cocos nucifera. The sequence continues at coordinate 541,975 of QRFJ01003397.1, read as the reverse complement.
ATAGGATTCTCTCTCAGTAGATTTCTTTTTGGAACATAATGTATCTGAAAGGAGAAGTTGAACTTTGTTAGACATAGTTCAATCCACAATAGGATTTATATATCTGCCTATTTTAGGGTTGTGCTCTTGTGACTACCTAATTTTACTCTAAAAATATATTGAGTAAATCTATTGTAAAGACTCCATATGGGATATGAAGCGGACATAGACCTAGACTCTCTCATCTTTGAGTTTGGAGTTGAACAATCTATGTCAAAGGTTTGCATATAGATAAACTTGGATCCTGATCGAATTGGTGTTGAGGGTTATTAATTCTACCATACTGAAGAACATAAGATGTTCATTAGCAGTAGGATATTCCTTTTGTAAAGAAATTTCTTAGAGAAGGAACTGATGTCTATCAAGTTAAATTTGAGAAAGTTTGACTGATAGAAAATGAATCGATATAATCTAATAAACCTATAGAACCAGATTTGATCAGATCAAATTTAGAGTCCATTAAAGTAGCATCTTTAAGAAGATCCGGTAGAGTACCGCATTAACTGGATAGATACTTTAGTGTCTAGATCCAAGATGGCGATTCTGTTGAGCTCAATGAGAACAACAAGAATTTGATCACCTATAGGGATGCAATGCAGTGGTCTGACTCTGGGAAGTAGCTTGGAGCCACATAATCCAATTTAAATTCCATTGAAATCAATAGTGTGTGGACACTAAAAGATTCACTTGAAGGGATAAAATCCATTGGGTGTGAATGGATTTTCAAAAGGATCAGAGTAGCACAGATGGGAAGGTAAAGACTTATAAAGCCCGTTGGCTATTTTCTCAGTTTTGGAACATACATTTTGAACATATGTTTTTGTTATGAACAAAGACATTCCCTACATTTATAGTTGGGCAAAATATTCTGTAGTGTTATTCCTTATATTGTTTGTGGATGAAATTTTCTTAATCGAAAATGGCATTCCAGCATTGCAAGAAATAAAGATTTGGCTATCATCTATTTTTTTAATGTTCAAAATCAGATATGGTATACTCACTAATGATAGTAAGTAGATACCAATCTGATCTAAGTAAGAATCACTTGAAGATTGTATAGACAACTCCTAAGTATTTAAAAAATACTAAGGTTCAGTGACTCAAATATGAAAATACTGACTTAAAACATGTAAATATTTAAATTTCAGTCAAAACAAGATGACAATAAGAGAATGTTAAGTCATAACCTAATTGCTGGAGCAATCTGCTGGAAATGTTCCAAGTAAGATACTATAGCCTATTCAATTAGTAATGTAGAGTATATCGTGGCATATGATGCTACTATGTAAGCTGTGTAGTAGCTGAGGTTCATTAGCAGGTTAGGAGTGGCACCCTTCATTGATGGTCCAGTCCTATCATAGCACTAAAGTCATAGCTCAGACTAAAGAATCAAAGGACCAGCATATTCTGCATCACTACCATCTTTGATTTTAGATCAGGATGACATCGATTTTTGGAAAATCGATGAAAATGGAGAACTTGACTAACCCATTTGCTAGGACCTTAGAACTAAGAAGTTCTACGAACTCAAATAGAAGATAGGATATTTGATATCATTTTGATTGGCTTTAGTTCAAGTGAGAGTTGCTGGAATATATGTCTTAAAGCTAATCATCTAAGTAATAGATGATTGAAATTAGTATATGAATTATCTAATAATAATAGTTATTTAGCTGATTCATTATAAAAATTCTATCTTTCTTAAATAAACTTCTAAATTATGATGAAGTTCTTAGAACCATAATCAATCGATAAAGGAGGATTTATTGGATGGTTCTTAAATGGTTCACGATCAAATGATAAGTTATTAATAAGGATGATAACTTATCAAGTGTAGGTCGTTGTATGCCATATACGTTGGTTGTTCTCATAACTAAGTAGTGTGGAGATACTAGTATGACATCTAGATGAGGTATAGGAGTACATTTACATTGAACATAACTAATGTAGCACTCTACTATCAAGAGTAGCTAGCTAAGGCTAATGGATATAAGTATCTCTCTGATCTGAGACCACCATGGTGATTTACAAGCAACTCACTGTACTTTGGTATCGGACTGCCTGTATTTCTAATATAGGTTCGAAAGATTTTTGGGTACAGTCAAGTACTTGTGAAGTCAGTGTGTGAGTCAAGATGGGATTGACCATTCTTGATAAACTTTAGGAAGAGAATGACTCATTGTATTTCAATTTAGAAAAATCTAGGCCTGGGTAATCCTCGTGAGGAGTCACGAGATTTATAAAATTTTGAGACACAATAGAGATGACTTGTATGAGTGTTTACAGCATACTCGAAGTCATCTTGAGCATTATTATTCATAGGGATAAATTATATGGTAACCATGGGCTAGGCTTCTAAGAATGTTGCTTTGCATACATTCGACCTATCCGGACGTTGGGAACTATTGCTAGATGGTTACTTTAATTGATATAGAAATTAGTTCCTATGCTATCGACTTAGGTTCGAATCTATAGAGTCACACACATAAAAAATTATAATCTAATCATATAGTTAAGCGATGATTGAGAATTGTTCTTAGGTCAAACTATCAATACGATTGATGTTTGACCTAATACAAGTATTGCAGGAGGATCGATTAGCAATTAGATTGCTAATTGGCTCAATCTGATTGAGCAATCGAACTGAGATCAAGTTTAATTGAATTAGATTCAGTTAGAATTAGTTTGAACTTAATTAGATTAAGTTTAATTGGTTCATTGGATCAATCAATTGCAAGGAAAAAATAATTTTTAGTTGGACTAGGATTTGAGTGCACCTAATTTCTAATTGAGTTTGGATTTAAATTAGATTTAAATATAGTTTAAACCTAATTTAATTGTATTTTTAGTTGGACTAGGATCATCCATAATTAGGCTTGAACTAGTTCTATTTTAATTGGGTTCAAAATTATTTTTACCTAGTCAAATAGGAAGAGTCCCAATTGGACTGGGACTCTCTCACATTTCTTGCACCACCTAAGAGCCTAGACCCACTAATTTTATTTCCAAATTTTTTCTAAGATTTCCATGCCTAAGTAATGTTTTCCCAAATCCCTTATTCTAGAGGTTTTGAATCAAATCTGATTTGATCTATTTTGGAAAGTGATTTAGGTTTGTTTCCTTTTGAAAGAGTCCCTTTCAACCAAAACACCTCTTCCATTCTTGCACCAATTTTCTCCATGCCATATTTTCTTTTTGTTGCCCATTTTTTCTCTCTTTTGTGCATGATTTCCTAGTCTCCACATAGAAAAAATAGGAGAAGGGGCGTCTAAGAGTTGGATGCCCCATAGCTTCCATGTTTGACTAGGTCATTTGACCTAGTCTCCCTTATTTTGTGGTGCCTCCTATTAGATAGGAGGAAGGTGTCAAAAACTCCAAGTTTTTCATGGCAAAAAGAAGAGAAAAAGACGTCATGGCATGGGGATTATGGGTGCCTACTTTTTTGGAGAAAAAGGTTTCATTAGGATATGAAAAGTTTATGTCCTATTGAAGACAAAAGTAAGAGAATATTATTTTCTCTTGTAATTTTCTTTCATATTATTTTTTTATTATTTTTATATGATTTTTATATGATAAAAATTTGAGAGAGAGAGAGAGAGAGAAAGAGAAAATGGAGATCTATGCTCCAAAATGTTTGGGCATGATGATTATCTTTGGACATAATCTGATGATATTCTGATGAAAGAAGAAGAAGAGAAGAAGGTCTTCTCTTAGGATTTCCTTGAGAACCCTTCTTCTCTATATTTTTGTGAGATTTTTAAATCAGAGAGAAAGTGATCTGAAAGCATGAAGATTTTCTAGAGGAGAAGGTCTTCTTTTATTCAGGTATAGAGATCTGTTTAGGACATCAACGATTGATGTCCTGAAAAGACAAGATGTGTCTTCTCTTATGATCTTTCTTAACTACTTATTTTCTAATTTTTTGGAAGATATAAGAGTTGAATTTATCTCTTAATCCTTCTCATATTCTTCATCTCTTGGAGTATTCAAGAGATCAAAAGAATAAATTTTAGCTTAACCATCTGGATGGATCTGTAAGAAGCTAGCACTTCGACCGAATCTTCGTTCGATGAACCTCTGATTTTGTTGCAGCCTCATATGGATCATCTGTAGAGGCCGAACGTGTGTGTGGCTTCAAAGACAATAACGACAATCAACCATAGAGTTCTCAACCCATGCAAAGGTAAGAGATTTGATCTCTTCTCACCTAGATGCGATCTAGGTTTTAGATCTAGAACTATTCTAGATCTAAGGTATTGATTTGATCAATACCAAATCTTTTATTTTTAGATTTAAGAATGTTTTATGATCTGTTATACATCCTAATTGTAGGATTTAGTAACTTGATTACATGCTTCTGTAGATTAAATAGTTTAATCTGTATCTTTTATTGTATTATATTTCAAAAAAGTTTTGAAATTCATGCATGAAATCCTACATATTTTCCAACAATTATTGCATCCATGGTCACACACGGGCGCTAGGCTTGCCCAGACTTTTGACTTTGGTTTGAAACTGTCGAGCATCTAGTGCTCCTGCAGGATCTGATGATGACCCTTGGGTTCCCATGTTGAGGAAAATGCCTTTAATTCTTCCATAATAAGTCCACAGCAAGGTTCAAGATGATGAACGAAGTCCAACGAGCCTAGGAATAGCCCAATAGAATCCAACGAAGGAGATATACACAAGAGAGCATGCGGGACCATCGGAGGGGGCCCATGGGCCAATGTAGGCCGGTGGGATGCCAGGGCCAAACACGTGGCATGGGTTGGCTGTGAGGGCATAGCCTAGCGCAAGGGCATGCGAGCGTGCGCATTGGCATAGCCCAGGCCCAGGCGGGCCTACCGTAGGTGAGGCCCAGTATGAGCATGCCATGCATGGCCCAGCATGGATGCACGCATCTGCGGCCTAGCAGGCACCCATGGGTAGGCCGTGAATGCACGCACGTGGTGCACACTGGTTGATGCGGTCCATGGTGGACCAGCATCACACATGGTCTGCCATGGACCTTTAAGAGGTTTACGGCCATTTTACGTGACGTACGTGCAAAATAGGCCTAGGCGGCATGTGTGGTGTGCGGAGACTAGCTTGGGTTCATGATGCGATTGGTCCACAAGTGGTGCACTATGCCAAAATGCACGATCCAACGATCAGAAACCCTTGCGGTAGTCATCAAAGGGTTAGCAGGGTATGTTTAAGTTGTACTCGGGATCGGAATTCATCAAGGATGTTGAATAAACTCCGTCAGACATCTACAAAAGGGTCTGTGGCCCTATGGAGCAGGCGGCAGATGGTAGAGACCGAGAGCAGGTCCCGATGAGTAGTGGGCAATCGATAGATTCCTGAAATGTGATGAGAGCGCCAGTAGACAGTAGGAGTAGGGACTTCGGATAGATAGATAGGTAGTAGACTATGGTCATTTCAAGGGGTTTCTAAGAGAGAGCTTTGTAAATATAGCTTTTAGTTGAGAGGATTGTATATGAGTGTTGAAAGTAGATAATCTCCTCTTTTATTTATTTCTTTTTTATACTGAAGCTTTGCATGCCTTGTGGAGGCGAGCTTTTAGAATGATCCATGTACTTGATTGTATTCCTTTTATTTCTTCTTTTTCTTTGCCGCAATATTCTAGTCTGAGATTCCCAACATCCCACCGATTGTCCACCCAACTTGCTTCGTCAAATGCTCTGATTGGTCATTCTTGCTGACTTGCCGTCTGTTAATGAAGGTGTTCCAAAGTGTGGTCTGGAGGCATTGGCTGATGTATGATGGCCCAGGAAGGTTCTGACTTGGGTCAGGGGGGCTTCTTATGGTTGGTGTGTCATCGATCGAGGATTCCAAAGACTTAGTTACAAGTGAGGCTTTTCGATCAGGTGGTCCTCTAGCACCACTAGCATGGCTCAAACCTTCGTTCGAATGCCTCAAAATCATGCTTGGTGCGTTGCCATCCTCGTTGTTGCAGACTTGCAAGATATCAAGTGTTGACGGGTTGTATTCCCTAGATCACTAACTATGCACCATTTCTCTATGGTAATGGCTCACCAAAACCAAGAGTGCAGTCTGCTATGCTCCCTCACAACATCACTTGTCGCATTATGAGATGGAGTAGGGAGTGATGCTAGGCCCAAAATCTCTATAAAAAAGATGGGGTGGACCTGGAGCACCAAAAACTACCATCCATCGCTTCTCCTAGATGTCACAGTGGCATCACTTGGCTCATTGTCATGAGATCATCGGCACTGTTCGCTGGTTAGGTGGGTCTCCATCTGCCACTGAGCGGTTGGATGATGCTTCTACTTTCGGAGGATATGATGTCAAGGAGTCCACCTTCGGCTTGGGAGGTATTGGAAAGTGCCGTTGGACCGGAGATAGGGCAGGAACAGTAGGGGGAAGGGGTAGCTTACACTCAGGGCTTCCATGGAGAGGTCTTGGATCTCTCCTGGAATAGTTTTGCATCCCGACATCCCATGGATTTGCCTTCCTCTTCGAAGGCGCATCATGAAGGCAAATGCGCTCCTTTGGGAGATGCCTCCCCTGGTTTGGTCAGGGAGCACCGACGATGAAAGTAGAGGGATGGTCATTGGAGGTCCCTTTGGCATCCCACCCCACTGGGGGCTCTTAATCCTCGATCTTTAGAGGACTATTCTGCCCTCAGGAGGGCATGTTTGCCTATATAGCACATCTCTGACCATGGTGGAGCTATGTTGTCATCGTCCCCGCATGCAGATGAAGGGAAAATATCCAATTCTCTGAGTCATCTCAAGATTTACAGTTATCTAGCCCATGTCAAGAGATAGCAAGCAGACAAGTTAGAATCTAGGTCCCTTAGAGCTCGATTCTTCAGCTATCTTAAGGAGTCTTTAGGATATTACTTCTATCTTTCGGAAGACCACAATATGATTGTGAGTCGATATGCAATCTTTCTTGAAAAATAGTTTATTCAAGATGGTAGCATGGAAAGATAGATCAGGCTCAAGAAGAAAGTCTCCAAAGAGCAACGAGCTAAGAAACCTAAGGAATCCGATCAGTTTGAGCCGATTCATGCACTATCTTCTCCACCTTATAAGTCTAGTAGGATTTTCCATCCTTCTAAGAGATACTTAGATATTATTTTAGAGGATGTAGAAAAAATATTTCTCACAAAAAATAAGGTTCATGGAGATGTCCCAAAATCTATAACAAGACGATATCAGATATCGACTCTAAGAAATGATGAGAGATAATGAAGTCAGAGATTAACTCGATGCGCTTGAACCAAGTCTGGATCTTGGTAGATCCACCTGAAGCTATTTTACCTATTAGATATAAATGGATCTTTAAGAAAAAGATTGGTGTAGATGAATATGTGGAGATATTCAAGGCTACATTAGCGACGAAAGGATATAATCAGTGTGAAAGCATTGACTATCAAGATACCTTCTCGCAAGTGGCCATGCTACAATCCATTCGCGCACTACTTGCCATTGCAGCATAATTTGATTATGAAATATGATAAATGGACATGAAAAAGATATTCTTAAATGGATATCTTAAGGAAGATATATATATATATATATATATATGGAGCAGCAGCTTGGTTTCATTTCCAGTGATAGTAATCACAAGATCTACAAGTTACAAAGATCCATCTATGAACTCAAGCAAGCATATCGAAACTGGAATGCTCATTTTAATAATGTAATTAAATCATTTGATTTTATCAAGAATGAGGAGGAGCCCTGTATATTTAAAAAGATTAGTTGGAGCACTATTATCTTCCTCGTATTGTACGTGGATGACATCCTCATGATTGGAAATGACATTTTCATATTGACCTTGATCAAAGTATGGTTGTCTAAGGAGTTTTCTATGAAAGACCTAGGAGAGCATCCTTCATTTTGGGGATAAAGATTTATAGAGATAGATCGAAAAGGATGCGAGGTCTCTTACAAAAGATGTACATAAAGGATGAGCTGAAGAGGTTCAGCATGGAGAACTCTAAGAGAGGACTTGTGCCCTTCAGATATGGTATTCATCTCTCCAAGAAGATGTGCCCCAACACATCAAAAGAGATTGAATGCATGAGCAAGATCCCTCATGCTTCGACAATAGAGAGCCTTATGTATGCCATGCTGTGTACATGACCTGATATCGCCCATGCTATGAGTATCACAAGCAGATATCAATCGAATCTAGGCAAAGAGCATTAGACTTCTATGAAATGTATCCATATACTTGAGAAGGATATATAGACTCAGACTTTATGACTGACATTGATAATCCAGGCAAAGAGCATTGGACTTCTATGTAATATTTTTGATTTTTGGTAATGGAGAACTCTTGGTGCAGGAATATACAGACTCAGACTTTATGACTGACATTGATAATCAAAAGTTGACATCAGGTAGTCTGTTCTTGTGTAATGGTGGTGCTATAAGTTGAAAGAGTTTCAAGCAGATAGTGATAGTAGACTACACCATGGAAGCAGAGTACATCATTGCCTCAGAAACTATGAATGAAGCATTCTGGTTCAAAAAGTTCATTACAGAGCTTGGAGTGATGCCATCTGATGTCGTTCCTTTGTACTGTGACAATAATGGTGCCATAGTCCTAGCTAAGGAGCCGAGGTCTCACCAAAAGTCCAAGCACATCGAGCGATGGTTCCACCTCATATGTGATTATCTCGAGAAGGGATACGTCAAGGTCAAGAGAGTCGATACCGTGGATAATGCGACTGATCCACTGATGAAGTCTTTATGTCAATAAAAGATCGAAGCCCATCTTAAGAAGATGGAACTTAGATTTGTAGTTAATTGGCTTTAGATCAAGTGGAAGTTTGTTAGATGTATGTCCTGAAAGTTAGATTGGCCGACACTTATAAATACTTTCTAAGAGCATTTTTATAATTTTGACTTATAATTAATAAAATGGTTTATTTCTTCTATTATATTTGTATACTAAGTGTCTGTGATACATCCATTAGATTAATGGATATGATAATACATATTCTCAAGAGTTGAGAATTTAAGATATATGTTGTCATAATTAACTTATAAACTACTTTCGATTGTAAGATCATCATGAAGATAGTGATCGATCTGAAAGATTGCTGTACGATCACTTTCTTAGGATAGATGAGTCTTGAGTCTATAGTATGAAGATAGCAGAATAAGAGTACCAGTGCTTGTTGAGAATAAGGGACGGAGCGTGACTACTTCGAACAGTCATAAGGGAGTCTACCTTCTCATCGATGACTAGCTCAATGCTGCAATTGTATATTTTGTTCTTTGATCTGAAGTGCATTGGCAGTTCATCTTGAGGGTGTTATAGTTTGACTATACTATAACTCGGTCTCCTAGCCATTTGGAACCCTGAGATGTATGTTGGCTATAGCATGTTTATTGTAGGAATTGAATCGCACCAAGATGGGATCTATCAACCTCGATAGATGAGTAGTTTTATGATGATCATGAGATTGAGTCCTAAAATCCATGGCCATTGCAGTATGAAATAATAGAAAGGAGTTTCTATTAAGATTTTACATTAGACTTGAATCGAATGATTCAATTATATGATAGGTCTTAGGTCTGATGAGTTCATCTTAACCTAAATCCTATCGGAGCTCATGATAAAAGAACCCAATTATATAGTTGGCTACATCGAGAGGTTCGTATTCAATTCTGATAGATTACCACCACATACTGCTAGGTATCACTGATGGATTTTGGAATCAATTAGAATTATCTCGATGATCGATGATTTTAATTGGGCAAATCAGAAAGAGTTCTAGTCCATCGAAAAATATTTTGGTAATATCGACGATAGAGGTCATGATATATTCCATTACCATACAGAATTGAATCTAACAGGATCACACAAATAAGAATTTAAATCTAGATGTCATTAATTAGGCTTACATGATCCAATTGATTTGGATTAGATCCAATTAGGTTCAAGAAAATTGTACTAGCACATGATTGGACCTAACTTTCTTCTTTTATGGATTTTCTGATTGGTCTGGACTCAGTCAAATTGGATTTGGCTCGTCCAAGAATTCTATATGGATTTATCTTGATCTAACTAGATAATATCCTGATCAGATTTGAGCTTGTCCTAATCTGATCAGGCCTTGTCCTGGTCTCAGCTGGAAAGGATCAGGACAACCTATTTTGACTTGATCTTTGTAAGAAAGAAAGGATTAGGAGCATGCACCCCCTGGAGTTTTTCTTGGGGCACGCGCCCAAGGTAGTTTCTGGAGAGAGATGGTGCATGCCCCATCTTGGCGTGCACCCCTAGTAGATAAGCTTTAGGAAGTTAGGAGATTGTCCATTCAAATTAATTTGAATGGGTCAAATAAGTTTGAAATAGTTCAAACTACTGGAAAGAGATTGCCTAGCGCTAACACCCTTATCTAGATAAGGTGGTGATAAGTACCATAAATTTATCTATAAAAATATTAATTTACTAATTAATTTATATTTATTTTTGAGAATTAATAATTAATTGATACATATTTTTAAAAAATTCATATTTTTTACTAATTAAAAACTAATTAAAAAATAATAAAAATTTAAAAATAAAATTTTATAATTAATGGAAAGAGCTTTTTTTTTATCACAATGAAATAAATTTCATGCAAAATAGAGCTAAAACGAAGAAGATATGAATTTCTAAAAATATAAAATAAATAAAAATTAAATGAAAATAATATGTGGCTTAGCTGGCTCAAGCCGCCGCGGCATATCAGCCGGCGTGTCCAAATGCTCTGAGCCAAGCCGACGAAGCCAAAGCATCCAAATGCGCTGAGCCAAGCTACGAAAGCCATCAACGAGTCTATAATCCAAGCGTGGACCGTCAGCTCAGTAGAAACTGACGAATCACAAAGCGACACGTGGTGGACCTAGATCCTTAAAGAATTCATAGAAATCTATCGCAGCTTATAGGATATTTTGGACTTTTCACTCAATGACAGGAGGTGCTGATTGGTTGTGGTGTACGGTGCAGTCGATCCATGCAGTCCATGGGAATAGTAAAGGCATGATCGAATGGCTGCAGTCGCTTACGGTCAAGATCGGACGATGGAGGTTTAAAACTGAGTTTGATTCGAACTTAGCTTCATGCGGATCGCCATCCAATGATAGTGCTCGATCCAGAGGATGATCCAACGATCCAAAACACTCCCGACGGTAATCAGGACTCCCAATGCACAATCAGCAGCCAGATTTTCTCCATCAACACATGATCAATGGCCAGAATTTAATCCGATCTGATCTGGACTGATATGCATCCAATTTTGATGATTTTTGATCCATTGGATTCCTATTGAACGGCTAGATTTCACCAGACTTACCAGATTCATATCAGAGCTATTTTAATCTAAATTTTACTCAGATTTCTTTATATTTTGATGATTAAAAAGGCTCTTAGTCCCACATTGCCTCCAAAAAAAATCTCCAGCCCTCCTAGCTTTATAAAAAGGATCCCAGGCCTCCAAAAATTAATAGATCTGGTGAGAGAAAAGCCAAGGTACAGGATGGAAGCCAAGCTTAGGATTGAAGGTTGCTTCAAAGCTACAGTGCTGAGAAGAAGAGCCAGTCTTCTACGCCATCGCCACGCCTATGCTAATCTACGATCTCCTTCGAGTTTTTTTCTCTTTTCTTTTCTTTATTTTCTTGTATTTAAATTCTATATTTGAGTTTTAATAAAGAAAGCTTTATTACTCTTTTCAATTCTAGCTCTTTAAATTAATTGTTCTTTTCTTTTGCTCTTTAATTTTATCACAAATAGTCGCTAAGATCTAAATAGTGGATCTCAGTACCAAGTTTATTTTTTTTTGTATAATTTGAATTCTACTTTTATTCATAAATCTATTTTTTGACTTTAATTTTCTTTTCAAAAACCCTTCTTTTTCTTTTTTTAAAAAAAAATCAAAAATTTTAGAATTAAATCATTGCCTCTCTATGGATTCGACCTGACTCACTACTCTCTTCATAACTTTTAATTAATTTAAAAAATTAGATTTAAACTGATAAACACAGTGTTTTAATGACAACATCGCATTCTTATCAAATTTTTGATGTCGTTGTCGGAAAGGCATAAAAATTAAAAATTTTCTCATTTCTTTGATTTTTTATTGCCTACTAATTATTTTTCATATTTATTTTATAGAAAAAAAAGAGAAAAGAATAAAGAAGATTAGGGCACGATTCGATGAGATCATTCCTAAACCCTAAATCTCTTTCCTTATTTTTAATATTTACTTTATTTTTAAATTAATTAAAAATTATCTACTAAAATCTAATTAAAAATCTCATCACAAGATTAGAAATCCTAATTATTTAGAGCATCTATCATATTAGTTTTATTTTTGATGATTGCTGGAGGCAAGGTAAGCTATTCAAAAATTCAATTAATTAATATATCTAGTTTAATTGCATAGAATCCCTTGCTTGAAAATTTGAATATGCATATTATATTGAATCAATTTAAGGACATAACCCATTAAACAAAATAAGGTGGGGATTTGATCACCCTTTCTTGGCCTACAAACAACCAACCCTCATATTGCATTAACCCAAATCTTAACTCTTAAAATCAATTAGACATAAACCCTTAAGGATATTTCGAGCTCAATAGAACAAGAAAACCTTAGAGTTGAAATAGGTTAGGATTAATTAATTTAACTGGTGTCTAGGAAAGTGGTTCAAGGATGACTGGATCTAAAGAAAGGTGGTTACTTAATTAGTTTCGTTTGCTTATCTGGTCAAGCATAATTGGTGTCTAAGACAAGCAACGGGGGGACTCCCACTGATCTTACACTTATCTGACTAGTTGATTGGTTGATCCTACACTTAGAGTGCTCGAAGGCTGACTTGGAATAGTTAGGAGCTGTCTAGGTCTAGGCTGATCTTAGGTTAGGATTAATTTAATTGAAACTTATTTGAAAATAATTTTTTTTTTACTTTAGGTATTCTCAATCTCTATTGCCCTGACATAAGGTAGCCCTGGCATAACAGAAAGTTATGTTGCATGGTTGTCCTAGGGTATGAAAAGGTTGAATTAACTTAGAACTTTAAAAAAAAAAATTGAGGACATTGAGAATATAGTAAATTCTCCAACACCCGTGTGGAGAAGGATTTCAGGTCGACTAGTCAAAACAGATTTAATTCCAATTTCAAATCCTACAATCTTAACATCCACAATGGATTTAGCAAATCAGCCTCAACCTCAAATCCTTAAGGACTTATGTTATCCAGTTGGTTCCGTCCAATCCTCTTGTATCAGGTTGCCCCAACCCATAGCAAATAATTTTGAAATTAAATCTCAAATCATTAACATGCTTCCAAAATTCACGGGAATAGAGGATGCATATATATTCATTAGGAAATTTGAAGAGGTTTGTGCAATCATGAAACTACAACAATTATCAGAGGATGAAATTAAACAAAGATTAATTAATTTTGCCCTTAAGGATAATGTCAAAAAGTGGCTTTATAGTCTTCCAAATCAATCTATCATGACCTGGGAGGGCTTTGTGAGAATATTCTTAAAAAAAATATTTTTCTCATCATAAAATAGCTAGAATTAGAAATGAAATAAACAAATTCTATCAACTAGCTAGTGAATCATTTTGGAAATACTTTAACCGATTCAAAAATCTCTTGACCCAATACCCACACCATGGAATAGAAACTTGGAGGCTATGCCAAATAATTTATGAAGGGTTAGATTCAAATTCTTGAATAATACTAGAGTCCATGTTGAAGGAAAATCCTGATTTTTTGGATCAAGTTCGTTCAGATCTGATCGGATCAAGAGATATATTTCAAAAATTTTTTTCTTTGATCCATAATTAGATCTGGGATGTTTTAGATTCAATTCTTATTATTCTAATAATTAAAATAAAATCTAGATAAATTAAATCAAATTTAATTTATCTTGATGTAGGATAATCCTATTACTCGTTGATGATCCTATAAGCAGTGGAAGATTCTGGATCTAGCCATGCAAGTGCCTGACCTCTACCGATATCCACTCGGATTGGATCTGAAGATCCTCTTCTTCTCTATCACGTCTCTAAAAATTAGATCTGAATCTGATTTAGAGGATCTTCAAAATACCTTTCGAAGATCAGCAGTTGTCCTTTACAGCAGCGCAGCCTTCTAGCTTTCTATCGCCTTTCTCTCATCTAGATTGCACCAACTTGGATCCCAAACTACTTTGAGCATAGAGACGAGAGGGAGAAGATGGATTTGGCATGGAGGAGGAGGAGAGAGGCAGCCTTGGGGCATGAGAATTTTTAGATGAGATGCACCTTGAGTTGGGCGTAGGATCTTATTTATAGACTATGCGTGATCCAACTCCTCTTCTTCCCAACCAATCACAACCCTTTATGAAATCAAATCTAAATCTGATTGGTGGAAATAGAGTCCCTTGGATTCCTCCTTAGATGGTGCCTAAGATCAGTCAAAGTTGGTTCTTAGGAGGAGTCTAATCGGAATTCAAAATGGAGATGGAGTCCCTATCCAATAGGGACTCTTGGGTGCCTCCAGCTTAGGCACATGCCAAGGGTGGCGTGCGCCCTCCTCCTTGCCAGATTCTGGTAGGGGGACAAGCCCCCACCAGCTCTCTAATAGGTGCGTGACACATGGATAGAAGTCAAAGTGTCAATGGTCAATATTTGACCAGTCAAAGGTCAACTTTTGACCAAAGTCAAAGGATGAGAAATGGAAAGTGACCAAAAATGGTAGGTACTATCTTACAAAATAAGACAATCCTTCTTTAATCTAGACAAGCTCCAGTCAGATCAAGTGAAGGCCTCTGATCGAGCACAAACTTCTTTGGCTCAGTCAGGACAACTATTTATGATAGTAAAGGAAGAACGTTAGGTTCAATCGAGTACTAGCACGATTTTCTTGAAGCATAAAGGAAGAACGTTAGGTTCAACGTTAGGTTCAATCGAGGCTCCCTATTGTAGAAGCATAAGGGATCTTGCTCATGCATTCTATTTTCTCAAGTGTGCTGGGGCACATCTTCTTGGAAAGATGAATACCATGTCTGAAGGATATTAATTCTCTCTTAGAGTTTTCCATACTAAACCTCTTTATTACTTTCTCTATGTACATCTTCTGTGAAAGTCCTAGCATCCTATTCGGTCTATCCCTATAGACCTTAATTTTCAGAATAAAGGATGCTTTACCTAGGTCTTTCATGGAGAATTTTTTGAACAACCATATTTTGACTGTCGTCAACATGAGAATATCATTCTCAATAAGGAGGATGTCATCCACGTACAATACGAGAAAGACAACAACGCTCCCACTGACCTTTTTGAAGACACATGGTTCCTCTTCATTTTTGATGAAACCAAACATTTTGATCATATCATTGAAACGAGTGTTCCAGCTCCGAGATGCTTGCTTAAGTCCATATATGGACCTTTGCAGCTTGCAAATCTTGTGATCAGTATCACTAGATGTGAAACCTAGCGGCTGTTCCATATAGATATCTTCCTCAAGATATCCATTCAAGAATGCCGTTTTCACGTCCATTTGCCATATTTCATAATCAAAATAGGTTGCAACGGCAAGCAATGTGTGGATGGATTTTAGCATAGCCACTGGAAAAAAGGTATCCTGATAGTCAATGCCTTCGCATTGACTATAACCTTTTGCCACTAGTCTAGCCTTGAATGTCTCCACATTCCCATCTGCACCAATCTTTCTCTTGAAGATCCATTTACACCCAATAGGTACTATACCTTCTGGTGGATCTACCAAGGTCCAGACTTGGTTTGAGTGCATCGAGTCAATTTCTGACTGCATTGCCTCTAGCTATTTCTCAGAGTCGATATCTGATATCGCCTCGTTGTAGGTTTTGGGATCATCACCATGAGCACCATTACCTACGAGGAATATTTTCTCTACTTTCTTTGAAATAATACCTAAGTATCTTTCAGGGGGACGAAAAACTCTTTCCGATCTACGAGGTGGAGGAGGTAGTATTCTTATTGGCTCAAACCTGATTTGGTTCCAATTGGTCCTTAGCTCATTGTACTTGTGAGACTTTCTCATCAAGCTTAATCTGCTTTCCAATGCCACTATCTTGAATAAACTATTTTTCAAGAAAGATGGCATGTCGACTCACAATCACATTGTGGTCTTCTGGAATGTAGAAATAGTATCCTAATGACTCTTTAGGATATCCTATGAATCGAGCTCTGAAGGACCTAAACTCTAACTTGTTCTGCTTGTTGTCTTTTGACATGAGCTGGACAACCCCAAATTCTGAGATGACTCAGACTTGATTTCTTACCGTGCCATATCTTCATACGGTGTGGTAGGAACGGTTTTAGAGGAAACCCTATTCAGTAGATAAATTGAAGTTAACAATGAGTATCCCCAAAGAAAATTCAGGAAGGTCTGTGAAGCTCATCATGGATCGGACCATATCCAATAGAGTCTGATTTCTCCGTTCTGAAACTCCGTTGAGTTGAGGTATTCCTGGTGGAGTCCATTGAGAGACTATGCCATTTTTCTTAAGATAGTCTAGGAATTTTGGCTAAGGTATTCACCTCCTCGATCTGATCGAAGAACCTTAATGGGTTTTTCAGTTTGTTTTTCTACTTCATGTCTGAATTCTTTGAACTTTTCAAAAGCTTCAGACTTGTGTCTCATAAGATACACATACCCATACCTAGACAGATCATCGGTAAAGGTAATGAAGTAGACAAAATTGCCTCTAGCCGGCACATCAAATGGGCCGCACACATCAGTATGTACTAGGGCAAGAAGATCTGTGGCCCTTTCCCCATGTCCTACAAAAGGAAGTTTAGTCATTTTGCCTTGAAGACAAGATTCATAAGTTGGATATGACTCGGAAGTCAACGGACTCAATAGCCCATTTTTCTCCAATTTGTTGATCCTATCTTCTGCTATATGACCTAATCTCAGGTGCCATAGATACCTATCATTTGGACTATCCCTAGGTCGTTTGGCATTCACGTTTTGCTCGATAGTTAGAACAGATACATCAATATGTAGCTGATAAAGACCGTTAATAAGAAAACCATTTATAATTTTATTTCTTTCATAAAGAATGTTACAATGGTCCTTAAAGAAGGTAATCACATAGCCTTCTAGTGCTAAGCATGAAACAAAAATCAAATTCCTACTAGCTGTAGGCACATAATAACAGTCTTTCAAAACTAAGTCTAAACCAGATGGTAATCGAAGAGGATATGTTCCACGGCCACTGCAGCAACTCTTGCTCCATTACCGATGCATAGGATCATGTCTCCATCCCTCAGCCTCCTGCTATCCTCAAGATCCTACATGGAAGTGCACAGATGAGCACTAGAACCAGAGTCAAGCACCCAACTGGATGCAGAAGAAATCATAAGGTTAGACTCAATAACGAGCATACCTCCAGAAGGACCTTCCTTCTTGTTCTTCAGGGTGGCCAGGTAAGTAGGGCAGTTCCATTTTCAGTGGTCGTCGCTGTTGCAATGGAAATACTTTTCTTTGACAGCAGCCTTCTTCTTCGGCTCTACCTTCTTCTTCTTTGCTCCTTCCATCTTCTGCTTTTTTGCAGACTTCTTTTTCTTTCCTAGAAGACTTTCTTTTGGAAGAAGTCCATTCCATAGCAAGAACTGAGCCTTTAGAACCTTTCATAGAAAGCTCAGTGGTGACCAGCATGTTCATTAATTTGGCCAAAAATTTTGAAGTTTATGCATGTGGTAATTCATGATGAATTGCCCATATGCATCAGTCAAGGATTGCAGAATAACATCGTTCTATGCAGATCCAAGTCTAACTTCACACCGAGCTTCTCAAGCTCTTCCAAGTCCTTGATCATCATCAGACAGTGATCTTGGACTGACTGCCCATCACGCATCTTAGCCTTAAAAAGTCATTTCGTGACTTGATACTTGGCTGCGCGACTCTGTTCACCAAACATCTCCTATAGGTGAGCCAACATTTGGTGAGCAGTCTCGATATCTTCATGTTGGCGCTGGAGCTCATCAGACATCGAGCCCAACATGTAATATCTGGCCTTATTATCTTCGTCTATCCATTTTTTCAGAGATGCTCTCTATTCAGTGGATGGACGGACTGGTAAGGTGGGAGGGTCCTGATCCAAAACATGGGTTAACTTCTCAAAATCCAAAATAATTTTATAGTTCCTGAGCCAATCTTTATAATTGGGTCCGGTCAGTCTATGTGTGTCCAGGATACGTGCTAATGGGTTGGACGCAGATATTTTTCCTGTAGAGAGTCAAAGATTCTAGTTAGATACTGTAATTATGACTTGACCAATTTATTTAAAAATTTTATTTTTAAATAAATTAGCTCCCACTATTTTCTTCGGATCCCTACACTCCCTCTGTAGAGATGCAAAAATCTCCATGATTAATGATTTCTAGTGGGTGGTGCGGTCTCACCAACTGACTCATCACCTCACCTAACAGTTATTGGTGATGGGTTAGCCAATGAGTGAACAACTCTTGTTCAATGATTCTCTAATCATGGTGCACCCAAACTTGATCTCTAATTCATGAATCTCACCGTATCCAGAATATTGATCCACTCCTTAGTTAAGTCAGACCCACCATTTGCACAGACTGGATTTCTAATTGAGTCTCTCACCGTATCCGAAATATTGAGCCCAACTCATCCTCCAGCCCATAGCATCCAATGCCTAATAGACATGGTTGCATCTTTCGGTGCAACTGAGCCACTGTATCCAGTCGAGAACAATCAACCTCGGGAAGGGCCCGCACATCTACAATGGTGGAAGACCTCAGACTTAATCTTTTCTTAGGGAAGAATTGATTCAGGTCTCATTAAACTAGACTTGTCATAGTCATAACAATTATGACTAACCTAGTGGCATGGGTTAGCTCGGATTATTGACCACCTCAGATTCAGAACTGTGTCAACAGATATGGCCAGGTAAGTGAGATCGGTGGAAGGGATATGCCATTAACTCGTACAAGAATGCATTCAGGATCGAGTAGCTTCCCAATTAAAAATCAATCGGTCGTATGTGCCAAACTTACCTTAGACACCAAATTATTGAGTCAGAACCAATTGGGTTAGCCTACAATCCAGACTCTAACCTCTGAGCCTAATTAGGTCTTGCTTGATCGTGACTCGATCTTGACCCAGACTTAATCCTATTAGGCTGGTCAATTTAAGCATTGTTGATCCCATCTAACCAACTCTTGATTCGGTTTGATCAACCGCTTAGACCTAATTGAGCTACCCAAGCCCGAACCCAGTATTATGAATATGTCTTAGATCTAAAATTCTCAATTTTAGACCTAATTAATATTTCATAATCTTAATTTCTTAATTAAGTAGGGTTCATAAATAAAATATGCACAATAAATCCTAGGGTTTCAGGATCTAGGGTTTTGCAGAAAGTAAGTTTTGGATTTCTGATTAAGGACGAACGCGCAGCACCCCTACACGTCATAAGAACACCCCATCGGATGGGAAGGAGAGGGCCTTTAAATCCTTCTTCATTCTTATGATCGGACGGCCAAGAGGAATGCCTTAATCAGGAACATGTAATACTACAAAATAATTTTAGATCTATATCATATATCTCATATACAAATTAGATCTAATCATGGCATATTTTGCATACATCTCATGTATCGAATCATGCATATTTTCAGATCTAAATTATCTCATAATAATCTAAAAAATTAGATTTAAATTGATCTTATCAAAATAAACTCTAATCTAGATAATTATGTAGAACTATTCTACAACTAGTCTAGACATGCATCAATCATATCTCATATGATGTTTAAAATTAAATAATTTTTATTTACTATTTTTTAGATATTATTATAATAATTATAATATCAAAAAATAGTAAATAAATAGATCTAAAATATGATTTAATCAAATTAAATTAAAAACATGCAAGACTATTCTATAGAACTATTCTATTTTAGAACTAGTCATGCATATTTTCTAATCTTAGATCCAAATCATTTAATTTTAATTTTTTCTGATTTTAGATCTGATCACATCTCATGTGACATCTAAAATTACTTATTTTTTAATTAAAATAAATTTAAAATTAGATCTAAATACTTTTAGAACCTTGGCTCTGATACCAATTGAAGGAAAATCCTGATTTCTCGGACCAGGTTCGTTCAGATCTGATCAGATTCAAGAGATATATTTTTAAAAAAATTTTTTTAATTTGATAATTAGATCTAAGATATTTTAGATCTAATTCTTATTATTTTAATAATAAAAATAAAATTAGATAAATTAAATTAAATTTAATTTACCTTGAATGTAGGGTAATCCTATTACCCATTGATGATCCTGTAAGCAGCGGAAGGTTCTGGATCTAGCCATGCAAGTGCCTGGCCTCTACCGATATCCACTCAGGCTGGATCTGGAGATCCTCTTCTTCTCTATCACATCTCCAAAAATTAGATCTGGAATCTGATCTGGAGGATCTTCAAAACACCTTTTCGAAGATCAGCAGTTGTCCTTTGCAGCAGCGCAGCCTTCTAGCTTTCTATCGCCTTTCTCTCATCTGGATTGCACCAACTAAGGATCCCAAACTCTTTTGGGCATGGAGAGGAGAGGGAGAAGATGGACTTGGCATGGAGGAGGAGGAGAGAGGCAGCCTTGGGGCATGGGAGAATTTTTCAGATGCTCTTTGAGTTGGGCGCAGGGTCTTATTTATAGACTATGCTGTGATCCAACTCCTCTTCTTCCCAACCAATCACAACCCTTTGTGAAATCAGATCTAAATCTGATTGGTGGGAATAGAGTCCCCTTGGATTCCTCCTTAGATGGTGCCTAAGACCAGTCAAAGTTGGTTCTTAGGAGAACTCTAATCGAAATCCAAAAAGGAGATGGAGTCCCTGTCCAACAGGGACTCCTAGGCACCTCCAGCTTGGGCACACGCCAAGGGTGGCGTGCGCCCTCCTCCTTGCTAGGTTCTGGTAGGGGACAAGCCCCCACCAGCTCTCCAATAGGTGCATGACACATGGACAAGAAGTCAAAGTGTCAATGGTCAATATTTGACCAGTCAAAGGTCAACTTTTGACCAAAGTCAAAGGACGAGAAATGGCAGGTGACCAAAAATGGCAGGTATTATCTTACAAAATAAGACAACCCTTTTCTGACCTTGGACAAGCTCCAGTCAGACCAAGTGAAGGCCTCTGATTGAGCACAAACTCCTTTGGCTCAGTCAGGACAACTATTTATGATAGTAAAAGAAGAACGTTAGGTTCAATCGAGTGCTAGCACGATTTTCTTGAACCTAATTGAATCTCATTCAGATCAATTGAACTGGATCAGTTCAATTGATGATCACCAGATTCAAACCCTTATTTGTGTGACCCAGTTAGGTTCAGTTCTGTATGGTAATGGGATATGTCATGATCTCTATCATCGACATCATCGAAACTCCTTTCGATGGATCAGAACTCTTCTGATTCGAACAGCTAGAATGATCGATCATCTAAATCATTCTAATTGCTCCCAAAATCCACCAGTGACACCTAGCAGTATATGGTGGCAACCCATCAGAGCTGAATGCGAACCTCTTGGTGCAGCTACCTGTGTGATTAAGTTCTTCTATCTTGAGCCCCGATCAGATTAGGGTTAAGGTGAACTCATCAAACCCTAGTTCTCTGTCATATGATGTAATCATTCGATTCAAGTCCGATGTGAAAACCTAAATAGAAACTCTTTCTATTATTTCACTCTGCCATGGCCATGGGCTTCTGGACTTGATTCTCATGATCATCATAGGGCTGCTCCTCTACCACCGAGGTAGATAGATTCCATCTTGATGCAATCCAGTTCCTACAATGAACATGCTATAGCCAACATACACCTCAGGATTTCATATGGCTAGGAGACCGAGTTATGGTGTAGTCAAACTATAACACCCTCAAGGTGAACTGTCGATGCACCTCAGGTCAAAGAACCAGACACACCTACTGCAGCATCGAGTCAGTCATTGACGAGAAGGTAGACTTCCTAATGACTACTCGAGGTGGTCACGCTCAGTGCCCTCGTTCTCTAACGAGTACCTATACTCTCACTCCTGGTGTCTCCACACCATAGACTCAAGACTCATCTACTAAAGAGAAGCGATTATACACCAACCTTTCGGATCAATCACCATCCTCGTGATGATCCTATGGTCGGGAGCATTTTATGAGTTAATAATGATTATTCATGTCTTAAATTTTCAACTCTTGAAAATATGAATTATCATTATCATTAACTCAAAGAATGTATCACAGACACTAAATACACATATGTGATAGAAAATAATCTATTTTATTGATTATAGTCAAAATTATAATTTTGCCCCTAGAAGTGTATTACTAGTGTTAGCCAATTTTGGCTTTTAGGGTACATATATCTAACACATATGCCAGGGATAATTTATGTACAAAGAACCAAATGAAGCCTGGCAATTTTTAGAAGACCTAGTCAAGAAAAATTTATAATGAAAAATAACTAGAAAATCAGAAAAATCTACACCTTCAAGAGATGGAATATACTAAATTCAAACCTTCCTAGCTGCAGAAGCCAAAATTGCAACATTAACACGTAGGTTAGAGGCCTTAGAACTTTAGAGACCAGCCAGTGTGAACCAAGTATCTGCACCCATGTGCAATGGGTGCAATGCACCAAACCATGTCCTTGAGGAATGTCCCCTCCCAATAAACCAATTAGATAATAGATGTGCACAAGTGAATGCCACATATCAGAGACTTTTGAACAATCCCTATGCACCCACTTAAAATCCAGGTTGGAGAAATCATCCAAATTTTTCGTGATCATAAAACCCAAATGTAGACGATCCAAGTTTCAATCAATAGAACCCAAGGCCTAATCCTGTGATAAACACCCTACCACCAACAGGCTTTAATATTAATGAAAAGAAACTTAGTTTTTTAGAGAAAAGCCTAAAAACCCTAGCCAAGTCTAATGCTAACACCAATACCATCTTAAGCAATTTCATGCAAACCATGGGCCAAATTCTGAATTCAAATTCTCAGGCCATAGCCCGCTTAGAAATGCAAGTGAGTAAGCTAGCATCTACCATAAGTGAATATGAACGAGGTAGGTTACCTAGCCAACCTGAGTCCAACCCAAGGAATCATAATGGTAGACCATCCCAAGGAAATCAGGTTAATCAAGTTAATGCTATTCATTCCTTGAGATCAGAAAAATAAGTGGATAATAAGGTAAATATACTTAACACTAGAGAAGACTTGAGTACTAAGTCTATTGAGCCACCTAATGAACAATCTATCTTACAAATTCAAGCTCCTGAAATTGATAGTGTACTAAATCAGATGCCCACAATCTTTAAAGCTCCTTTTCCAAATTGATTAAGGTCTAAAAATAATAAAAATATTTAGATAAAATTTTAGAGGTATTTAAGCAAGTTCAAGTATGTTAGATATATGTACCCTAGAAGTCAGAATTGGCTAACACTTGTAATACACTTCTAGGAGCAAAATTATAAGCTTTTTGACTAAAGTTCATATTTGTTAAGTCATATGCCTATAAAGTACAAGAACCTGGGTTATCTAATAATTTCATGTGTCATAGGAGAAACCCACATTGAGAAGGCATTACTTGATTTAGGGGCTAGTGTAAATATTTTGCCCTATTCAGTTTATAAGCAATTATGATTGGAAAAGCTTCAGCCAACAGGGATCACATTACAATTAGTAGATCGATCTTTTAGAATCCCCAAGGAAATGGTAGAAGATGTTTTGATTAAGGTTGAAAGTTTTATCTTTTCAGTCGATTTTGTCATTTTGGAGACTGAGCCAATATCAAATCCTAAGGATCAAATCCCAATGATTTTAGGAAGACCATTCCTAGCTACTGCTAATGCAGAAATCGATTATCAAAATGGACTTATGAAACTATCTTTTGGAAATATGACTATCGAGCTGAATATTTTCAATTTGGAATAGGAATCTGCTAAGCATGCTAATGTAAGTATAGTCCAACATGAAATTTATGAACCCAAAGATATTAGCGATGAGGAAGTCGATCTTGAATCTAGTATCTGGCCAATCCATGAATGTCAGAACCTAAATAAAATACTTGGAGATAATAAAAATGGCCAGAGATGGGAGCCTTCTGAAGGGAAAATCCTGATTTTCTAGATCAGATTTGTTCAGATCTGATCGGATCAAGAGTTATATTTCAAAAAAAAAAAATTTAATCTAGATCAGATCTGAAATATTTCAGATCTGATTCTTATTATTTTAATAATTAAAATAAAATTAAGATAAATTAAATCAAATTTAATTTATCTTGATGTAGGGTAATCCTATTACCTATTGATGATTTTGTAAGCAGCAGAAGGTTTTGGATCTAGCCACGCAAGTGCCTAGCCTCTACCAGTATCCACTCGGACTGGATCTGGAGATCCTCTTTTTTTCTATCACGTCTTCAAAAATCATATCTGAATCTGATCTGGAGGATTTTCAAAATACCTTTCGAAGATCAGCAGTTGTTCTTTGCAGCAGCATAGCCTTCTAGCTTTCTGTCGTCTTTCTCTCGTCTGGATTGCACCAACCAAGATTCCAAACCACTTTGGGCATGGAGAGGAGAGGGAGAAGGTGGTTTGGCATGGAGGAGGAGGAGAGAACCAGTCTTGGGCGTGGAGAATTCTTAGATCAATTATACTTTGGGTTGGACGTAGGGTCTTATTTATAGACTATGTATGATCCAACTTCTCTTCTTCCTAACCAATCACAATCCTTTATGAAATCAGATCTAAATCTGATTGGTGGGAATAGAGTTTCTTGGATTTCTCCTTAGATGGCGCCTAAGACCAGTCAAAGTTGGTTCTTAGGAGGAGTTTGATTGAAATCCAAAAAGAAGATGGAGTCCCTATCCAACAGGGACTCCTAGGCACCTCCAACTTGGGCACACACCAAGGGTGGCGTGCGCCCTCCTTCTTGCTAGGTTCTAGTAGGGGGACAAGCCTCCACCAGTTCTCTAATAGGTGCGTGATACATGGACAGAAGTCAAAGTGTCAATGGTCAATATTTGAGCAGTCAAAGGTCAACTTTTGACCAAAGTCAAAGGACGAGAAATGGCAGGTGACCAAAAATGATAGATATTATCTTACAAAATAAGACAACCCTTTTCTGACTTGGACAAACTCTAATCAGACCAAGTGAAGGCC
>QRFJ01003397.1:388123-515739 GCA_006176705.1 Cocos nucifera | reverse complement strand
CTATGATGATCATGAGAAATCAAGTCCAGGAAGCCCATGGCCATGATAGAGTGAAATAATAGAAAGAGTTTCTATTTAGGTTTTCACATCGGACTTGAATCGAATGATTACATCATATGACAGAGACTAGGGTTTGACGAGTTCACCTAAATCCTAATCTGATCGGAGTTCAAGATAGAAGAACTTAATCACATAGATTGCTGCACCAAGAGGTTCGCATTCAGCTTAGATGGGTTGCCACGATATACTACTAGGTGTCACTGATGGATTTTGGGAGCAATTAGAATGATTTAGATGATCGATCATTCTAGCTGTTCGAATCAAAAGAGTTCTGATTCATCGAAAAGAGTTTCGATGATGTCGATGATAGAGATAATGACATATCCCATTACCAAACAGAGCTGAATCTAATTGGGTCACACAAACAAAGGTTTGAATCTGGTGATCATCAATTAAACTAATCCAGTTCAATTGATCTGAATGAGATTTAGTTAGGTTCAAGAAAATCATGCTAGCACTCGATTGAACCTAACGTTCTTCTTTTACTATCATAAATAGTTGTCCTGACTGATACAAAGAAGTTTGTGCTCAATCAAAGGCCTTCACTTGGTCTGACTGGAGCATGTCCAGGTCAGAAAAGGGTTGTCTTATTTTGTAAAACAATGCCTGCCATTTTTGGTCATCTGCCATTTCTCGTCCTTTGACTTTGTTCAAGAGTTGATCTTTGATTGGTCAAATGTTGACCATTGATACTTTGACTTCTGTCCACGTGTCATGCACCTATTGGAGGACTAGTAGGGGCCTGTCCTCTGTCAGAACCTGGCAAGGAGGAGGGCGCACGCCACCCTTGGCGTGTGCCCAAGCTGGAGGCGCCCAGGAGTCCCTGTTGGATAGGGACTCCATCTCCCTTTTGGATTCTGATTAGACTTCTCCTAAGAACCAAGTTTGACTGATCTTAGGCACCATCTAAGGAGGAATCCAAGGGACTCTATTTCCACCAATCAGATTTAGATCTAATTTTATAAAGAGTTGTGATTGGTTGGGAAGAAGAGGAGTTGGATCACGCATAGTCTATAAATAAGACCCTGCGCCCAACTCAAGGAGTATCTGAAATCTGAGAAAAGAGTTCTCCACACCCCAAGGCTTCCTCCCTCTTCCTCCTCCATGCCAAGTTCTACTTCTCCCTCTCCTCTCCACGTCCAAAAGGAATTTGGATCTTGGTTGGTGCAATCCAGATGAGAGAAAGGCAACAGAAAGCTAGAAGGTTGCGCTGCTGCAAAGGACAATTGCTGATCTTCGAAAGGTGTTTTGAAGATCCTCCAGATCAGATCCAGATCTAATTTTTGGAGACGTGATAGAGAAGAAGAGGGTCTCTAGATCCAGCTTGAGTGGATACTGGTAGAGGCCAGGCACTTGCATGGCTAGATCCAGAACCTTCTGCTGCTTACAGGATCATCAACGGATAATAGGATTATCCTACATCAAGATAAATTAAATTTAATTTAATTTAGATTTTATTTTTATTATTAGAATAATAAAGATCAGATCTGAAACATCCCAGATCTAATTAGAATCAAAGAGAAAAATTTTTAAAATATATCTCTTGATTCGATCAGATCTGAACGAACCTGATCCGAGAAATCAGGATTTTCCTTCAAAGTAAATATTCCTCTAATAGACATGATCCAACAAGTTCCGACTTATGCCAAATTCTTAAAAGACCTATGCACCAAGAAAAAGATGACTAACGTACCAAAGAGAGCTTTCTTAGCAGTAAGTGTGAGTTCATATTTGTTAAGTCATATGCCTATAAAGTACAAGGACCTAGGTTCTCCAATAATTTTATGTGTCATAGGAGAAATCCATATTGAGAAGGTGTTACTTGATTTAGGGGCTAATGTAAATATTTTGCCCTATTCAATTTATAAGCAATTAGGATTGGGAAAGCTTCAGCTAACAGGGATCACATTACAATTAGCAGATCGATCTTTTAAGATCCCCAAGAGAATGGTAGAAGATGTTTTGATTAAGGTTGAAAATTTTATCTTTCCAGTTGATTTTGTCATTTTGGAGACTATGCCAATATTAAATCCTAAGGATCAAATTCTAGTGATTTTAGGAAGACCATTTCTAGCTACTATTAATGCTGAAATCAATTATCCGAATGGACTTAAGAAACTGTCTTTTGGAAACATGACTATCGAGCTGAATATTTTTAATTTGGAATAGGAATCTACCAAGCATGTTAATGTAAGTATAGTCTAACATGAAATTTATGAATCCATAGACATTAGCGATGAGGAAGTCGATCTTGAATCTAGTATCTGACCAATCGATGAATATGAGAACCTAAATAAAGTACTTGGAGATAATAAAAATGGCTAGAGATGGGAGCCTTCCACTGAACCACCCATAGAAATGACATCACCTAAGTCATCAAAAGAAGAGGCATCCAAAGTAGAGTTGAAATCTCCCCTTGAGCACCTCAAGTATGTATATTTAGGTCTAGAGAAAATCTTGTCTGTAATTATTGCATCAAACCTAAATCCTAACCAAGAAGAGGAATTATTAGCGATCTTAAGAGAGAACTGAGAAGCAATAGGTTGGACCATAGCAGACATTAAAGGAATAAGCCCTTCTATAGTTCAACATAGGATACATCTAGAGAAAGAGGCTAAACCAACTCGAGATGCCCAAAGAAGATTGAACCCAACCATGAAGGATGTAGTCAAAAAAAAAATTCTAAAGTTGTTGGATAATGGAATTATTTATCCCATTTCTGATAGTTCGTGGGTAAGCCCTGTACAAGTGGTACCAAAGAAATCTGGGATAACGGTAGTCTAGAATGAAGCTAATGAATTTATCCCAACTAGGATCCAAATGGGGTGGAGGGTCTGTATAGATTATAGAAAATTGAATGCAGCTACAAAAAAAAAAGATCACTTTTCTTTGCCATTTATTGATCAAATATTGAAAAAATTAGTCGGACAAGAATTTTATTATTTTCTAGATGGATACTTTGGTTATAATCAGATCTCCATAGTCTCTAAAGATCAGAAAAAGACCACATTCACCTACCCATTCGAAACCTTTGCTTATAGGCATATGTCCTTTGGACTATGTAATGCTCCAGCAACCTTCCTGAGATGTATGATCAGTATGTTTTTCGATATGATTGAATGATTTCTAGAAATTTTTATGGATGACTTTTCTATCTTTGGACCTAGCTTCTCTGAATGCTTAAACCATCTAAGACTTATTCTAGGAAGATATAAGAAGAAGCATTTAGTTCTTAATTAGAAAAAATGTCAATTCATGGTCAGAGAAGGTATAGTTCTTAGCCATGTAATTTCGAAAAAAGGAATAGAAATTGACAAGGCTAAAGTTGACCTGATTGCAAGTCTTCCACCACCCAAGATTATTAAAGAAATTCGTGCATTCTTAGGACATGCTAAATTTTATAGAAGGTTCATACCTGATTTTAGTAAAGTGGCTCTCCCTTTGACAAACTTGTTAGCAAAAGAAGCAAAATTTGAGTTTACTTTTAAGTGCCTTGAGTCTTTTGAATTTTTTAAAAAGGCACTCATTTCAACCCCCATCATTCATCCACCTATCTGGATCGAACCTTTTGAGCTCATGTGCGATGCATCTGATCATGTTGTAGGTGCAGTCTTAGGTCAAAAAATCAACAAGCTACCGAGAGTTATTTATTATGCAAGCAAAATATTAAATGATGTGTAGCTTAATTACACTACCATGGAGAAGAAATTCTTAACTATTGTCTTTGCCCTAGAAAAATTCAGGTCCTATTTGGTTGGATGTCATGTTATTGTCTATACCAATCACTCAACCATTAGACATCTCCTGGTAAAGAAAGATGCTAAGGCACGTTTAATTCGATGGATCTTGCTCCTTCAAGAATTTAATCTGAAAATTAAGGATAAGAAAGGGATAGAGAATGCAGTTGCTAATCACTTGTCCTGAATCATAGTTGCGCCATCTAACAAACCACCTGTCAATAAGTATTTTTCAGATGAACAACTCATGTCAGTGTCCACTGAACCTTGGTATGCAGATATTGTGAATTATTTAGCCATTGGTAAAGTGCCTTCTCATTGGACTAGTCAAGATAAACATAAATTCTTTTCTCAAGTAAAGTATTTCATTTGGGATGATCTATATTTATTTAAATAGTGTCCTGATCAGATCATTAGGAGATGTGTCCCTAATAATGAGGTTAAAAGTATTCTATCATTTTGTCATGACCAAGCATGTGGTGGTCATTTTGCATCTAAGAAGACTACTGCCAAAGTACTTCAATATGGATTTTATTGGCTTAATTTATTTAAGGATGCACATGTGTACTATAAAAGTTATGATCGATGCTAGCAAATGGGTTGGATTACAAAGAGAGATATGATGCCACTCAATCTAATCTTGGTAGTTGAAATTTTTGATGTCTGGAGAATTGATTTTATGGGACCATTTTTGAATTTCTTCAAAAATGAGTATGTCTTAGTGGCTGTTGATTATGTTTTCAAGTGGGTAGAAGCTATTCCATGTAAGTCCAATGATAGCAAAGTGGTTGTTAAATTTCTTAAGAAAAATATTCTCTCTCGCTTTGGTACTTCTAGAGCAATTATTAGTGATCAGGAAATACATTTTTGCAATCGACCCTTTATCGCATTAATGAAGAAATATAATATTACCCACAAATTAGCCACACCATATCATCCTCAGACTAGTGGGTAAGTTGAAGTGTCAAATAGACAAATCAAACAAATCTTGGAGAAAATTGTTAATGCCAATAGGAAGGATTGGTCTGTGAAATTAGTTGATGCACTTTGAGCCCACCGCACTACCTACAAGACCAACCTAAGAATGTCTCATTATAGGATTATGTTTGAAAAATCATGTCACTTGCCTGTTAAGTTAGAGCATAAAGCCATGTGGGCAATAAGAAATTAAATATGGATCTAGACGTAGGCGGAAACCATAGGAAGCTTCAGATCAATGAATTAGAAGAACTGAGAAATGAAGCTTACAACAATGCCAAGGTATACAAGGAATGGATGAAAGTATTTCATGATCAAGCAATTCATAGAAAATCTTTCAATCCTGAATAAAACATTCTTTTGTATAATTCAAGGTTACATCTTTTTCCTGAAAAGCTTAGGTCTAGATGGACAGGACCTTTCTTTATTAAAAAAGTTTTTCCATACGGGGCTGTAAAGATTAAAAACCCAAGCAATGGTGTTGTTTCTAAAGTTAATGGTCAACGATTGAAACCATTCTTAGAATTACCCATAGAATCTATGGAGGAAGCCATGGTTCTTTATGAACCAACATATCTCAGTTAGTCTGTTATCGCTGTTTAGTCTAGCTGAAGACTTTAAACTTAGCACTTGTTGGAAGGCAACCCAATATTTCTTGAATCTAATTTTATTTTTTAGGCTAAGCTGGAGAAGGATTAAAAGCTTCACGACCCATGCTAAATGAATAAACATAATTTACATCCTTTTATTTGTTCTTCCTCCCCATTGAGGACAATGTCAATTAAGTTGGGAGGTAAAAATAAAAAATCAAAATTTAAAACTATTTTAAATTTTTTTTGGATAAAACTATATTTCAGGAAAGAGAATCTTAAGCAAAATAAACTAGAAAAAGTAATAAAGTTAGAAAGTATTAGATAATAATGGTAGCAAGTTAAGAAGTAAATTACTTGGTCAGACCATTAGCAGTCTACTTAGATCATTTAAAGGCTAACAGCACTTCTAATTGCACATGCACACTAATGAAGCAAAGTAGGTATTGATTATAAGGCTAATTGAGGATTCAATTATCACTAAAAATTGATGGTTTTTATATAACTCAATTAAAAAAACTTGAATTTAAGGAAAGAGCTACCTGCTTAAAATAAAAAGTGTAAAATATAGAGTATATGTGGATTGTCCTAAACTTAGTAACTGAATCTCTGCACCTAAGTGTGGAAGTTCACATCAAACGATGAAAAAAAGGTTAGGATGCTCAGCACTATTACTCTTTTCAAAAAAAAAAAATGCAGTGTGAAAGCTACCTTAATTCATGCACTTAACTTAGGAGTATATAAAAAAATTAACCAAAATAAGTGATAAAAGAAGATTTATTTGTCCTTTGAATTAACATCCAAATGCTAAGTTAGCATTCACGAAGTGCTGAAAATCTTTAGATGAATTTTAAAAAAAATTTTGATTAATCTACCATGAAATTTGCTTCTGAAACTCAATACTTAGTTAGTAATACTATCTAAACTTTTGATCTTAAATCTTAGACCTATTCTTGTGAAGAAGGATCTCAATGAGACATGGTAATCTAAACTAAATTCTTTCTTTACTCGAGGATGAGCAAAGCTTAAGTTGGAGAATATGATAAGTATCATAAATTTATTTATAAAAGTATCAATTTATCAATTAATTTATATTTATTTTTTAAAATTAATTATAAATTGATACATATTTTTTATTAATTAAAAATTAATTAAAAAATAATAAAAAATAAAAAATAAAATTTTATAATCAATGGAAAGAGCTTATTTTTTTTATCATAACAAAATAAATTTCATATAAAACGAAGCTAAAATGAAGAAGATATAAATTTCTAAAGAAATAAAATAAATAAAAATTAAATAAAAATAACATGCGGCTCAGTCGGCTCAAGCCGCCGTGCCATATCAGCCGGCGCATCTAAATACACTGAGCCAAGCTGACGAAGCCAAAGCATCTAAACGTATCGAGCTAAGCCACGGAAGCCATCAGCCGATCCACGATCCAGGCGTGGACCGTCAGCTCAACAGAAATTGGCGAATCATAGAGCGACACATGGACCTAGACCCTTAAAGGGTTCATAAAAATCTATCATGGCTCATAGGGCATTTTGGACTTTTCACTCAGTGACAGGAGGTGCTGATTGGTTGCAGTGTACGATGCAGCCGGTCCACGCGGTCCATGGGAATAGTAAAGGTGCGATCGAATGGCTGCAGTCACTTACGGTCAAGATCGAACGGTGAAGGTTTAAAACTGAGTTTGATTCGAACTTAGCTTCACGCGGATCGCCATCTAATGGCAGTGCTCAATCCAGGGGATGATCCGACGGTCCAGAACACTCTCGATGGTAATCAGGACTCTCAATGCACGATCAACGACCAGATTTTCTCCATCAACGCGCGATCAATGGTCAGAATTTAATCCGATCTGATCTGGATCGATATGCATCTAATTTTGATGATTTTTGGTTCATTGAATTTCTATTGAATGGCTAGATTTTACCAGACTTACCAGATTCATATCAGAGATATTTTAATCCAAATTTTACTCAGATTTCTTTATATTTTGATGATTAAAAAAGCTCTTAGTCCCACATTGCCTTCAGAAAATCTCCAACCCTCCTAGCTCTATAAAAAGGACCCCAGGCCATCAGAAATTAATAGATCTGGTGAGAGAAAAGCAAAGGTATAGGGTGAAAGCCAAGCTCAAGGTTGAAGATTGCTTCAAAGCTATAGTGCTGAGAAGAAGAGCCAGTCTTCTACGCTATCGCCACGTCTATGCTAATCTACGATCTCCTTTTAGTTTTTTCTTCTCTTTTTTTCTTTAATTTCTTGTATTTAAATTCTGCATTTGAGTTTTAATAAAGAAAGCTTTTTTACTCTTTTTAATTCTAGCTTTTTAAATTAATTTTTCTTTTCTTTTGCTCTTTAATTTTATCACAAATAGCCGCTAAGATCTAAATAGTGGATCTTAGTACCAAGTTTTTTTTTTTGGCACAATTTGAATTCTGCTTTTATTTATAAATCTATTTTCCAACTTTAATTTTTTTTCAAATTTTTTTTTTCTTTTAAAAAAATTAAAGATTTTAGAATTAAATCATTGCCTCTCTATGGATTCAATTCGACTCACTACTCTCTTCATAACTTTTAATTAATTTAAAAAGTTGGATTTAAAGGCCTCCATAAATTAATAGATCTGGTGAGAGAAAAGCCAAGGTACAGGATGGAAGTCAAACTCAGGATTGAAGGTTGCTTTAAAGCTACAGTGCTGAGAAGAAGAGCCAGTCTTCTATGCCATCACCACACCTATGCTGATGTGCGATCTCCTTCTAGTTTTCTTTTCTCTTTTCTTTTTTTTAATTTCTTATATTTAAATTATATATTTGAGTTTTAATAAAGAAAGCTTTATTACTCTTTTCAATTCTAGCTCTTTAAATTAATTATTCTTTTCTTTTGCTCTTTAATTTTATCGCAAATAGCCGCTAAGATCTAAATAGTGGATCTTAGTATCAAGTTTATTTTTTTTTGCATAATTTAAATTCTACTTTTATTTATAAATCTATTTTTTGATTTTAATTTTTTTTTAAAAATTCTTCTTTTTCTTTTCTTTTAAAAAAAATTAAAAATTTTAGAATTAAATCATTGTCTGTCTGTGGATTCGACCCAACTCACTACTCTCTTCATAACTTTTAATTAATTTAAAAAATTAAATTTAAACTGATAAACACGATGTCTTAACGACAACATCGTGTTCTTATCAGGTGGCGCCACATTTCTTCTCATTTTGTGTGATAAAATGAGATGAGAAATTAGAAGTGGAGCATGAAGGCTTAGAGAGAGTCTTTCTACTTTAAGCAAATTGACCCAGTCAATTGCTTAAAGCCCTAGGACTCTTAAGTACCCTATTTTGTCTATAAAAAGGGACCTAGGTTAAAGAGTTTGGCAATTTCAGATCCCACATCCAGACCTTGTCCTTCTCCTCCATGCCTTCTCTCTCTTCTCTTCTCCCTCTTATCCATGCCCAATAGTTCGACCGACCTACATTCTGAGCATTGAGGTGCTATCAGTGCAAGATCGTATCGAAGATATTTTGATCGTATGTCGATCGAATTGTTGCCAGAGATAAGATCAAAGGCATGCTAAGGAGATCCAGGTTTTGATTTTCTGAGATCAGATCTAGAAGGAGAAGACCTTCAGATCTAATCGAAGTGAATGCTGGTAGAGGCCGAGGACGTGCGTGGCTCAAGTCAAATCTCGGGACAGTGTTTTGATCATCATTGAGAGTGAACGGTTCACTCAAATCAGGTGGTATTTGATACCTAATTTTTATTTGTAATTTCAAATCTATGTAATTAGATATGAGAACTCTTAGATTTGATCAAATCAGCAAAATAAAAATTTTAAATTTTGCTGCTTAACCTATTTCGATCAGGGCAATCCTGCAGTTCCTTCATAGATAATGTTGCTCGAGATCGACGGACCCTCGGGGTGATTAATACCATCTTTGGTTGACCTACAACTAGATTGATGAGCTCATTAGCTCAAAGGACCAATGCTTGAATTGCTTAAGTATGAGATATGGTTCTGAAGAGGTTGAGGACTCAGGAGGTCATTTCCTTCTCGAATGTTGACCTTAAGGGAGTGCAAACCCCCTACAACGATGTTGCTATTATCTTTTTCACGGTGATAAATTATGATGTAAGAAGAATTTTTATAGATATTGAAAATTTAATAGATATTTATTCTATGATACTTTCTAGAGGATTAATCATAGTATTTGTGATTAGATTTATGGTACTTATGATAGGTTTGGACCCCTAGCTTGATAAGGATGCTAGGTATTAATGGAAAAGGCATGTGAGGATGTGTATTATCATGTGTTTAGTCCTACATTGGCAATGCATTATGTAAATCTTGTGTATTTATACAGAGCTAAAGAATCCATATAATATCTTTAGGCTAGCCATTTTAGTTGAGGTCCTAGGCTGTGACAAATGATTTTAGAGCGAACCCAACCTATAGCCCTTGTGGACTAGATGATTTTGTAGCACGGGCCTATTGAGGTTGACCATGATTGATAATGGTGTCTGTGATTGAATTTGAATGGATTTAGATCCTTAATCTAGTGAGGATGTCTAGGCTTAAAATAGGAGTATGCGAGGACCCACATAGGTGAGCGTTTAGTCCCATCTATGCCATACATTATGTAGATTTTGGGTACTTGTACAAGGCTAAGGAATCAAAATAAAACTTTATGGTTAGCTTTTTTGGGTGAGGTCTACCTTCTTTGATTCGAAATCTACTTTCCTTTGTAAGCTTGGTCTATCAAAATGTATGATTCTGAATGAAAATTTCAATTCCATGTCACTAAAGGTGCACTCTTGAATTCTCTAAATTTTAATTTTTGATCCACCCTCTATTTTTACCTTTAAACCACATACCAATTTACAAACAAAAGAAATCACTAGCATGAGTGTAACTTCTTTCCATAAAATAGGTTTTTCTAATTCTATCTATTGCTCCAAGAATTGATTTTGATGATTACAAAGCATTTGAAAAGATTACTAATAAATTTGGCTTGAAAAAAAACTTTTTTTATTTCAAGGATAAAATCATAATTTTCTCAAGTTTTGATCTGAGAGCCTCAAGAGCAAATATAAAAGATTTTTGATCCTTTGAAGATAGTTCCATGATTTTTGGATGCATATTTTGAGAAAAAATCAAGTTTGAAGCAAAAGGATCGATCCCTAGGTCTATCCCTATTGAAATGGACTGTTTGGCACACTGTTTCTATGCCAAGGGTTGACCTCTGTTGTTTCGAAGGTCAAAAATATAGAATGGTTGATTTTTTGGATTCTATCTCAGAGGTCAACCTCGAGACCGACTTCCGTGCCAGAGGTCGACCTCTGTGATGGAAATCTTCTGCAATGACTAGTTTTATCCCATTTTGACAGCTTTTAATGATTTCTTTAAGATTTTTATCAGCTACAAATCTTGTCCAGGATTCTCTCCTCCATCCATTGAAGATTTAAAAAGCTATAAAAAGAAAAAAAACATAAGAGATTTCTGGAATTCAATTCAGTCCTAAGCAAAAAATCATCTTCAAATAAAGAAGCTTTCATTTCAAGTTCACCAACCTCTTAAGAGCTCATTCAACTCTCTAACAATCTTGAAAAAAATTAGAAAAGCTTCCTCCATTATTGTAAAAAGCATTCTTAAGATTTTATTTGCTCATTAAAGAGCTAAATTTATATTTGATTATCATTAACTCTTATACTCTGGTTTATTGTTTTGATTCAAGTTTTGGAAGGATTCCAAAACTTGGGAGGATTGATCCAAGCCTTAAATCAGAGTATGTAGGATTGGTTTGTACCCATGAAATAAGTATACTAGCTTGGGTAACTAGGGTCAGAGGTACCAACGTTGTATTCTGATTGAATATGTTTAGTGGTTTTGAATTTTTAAGTAGGAGCTTGGAGAGTGAATGTGGATGCAAGAAAAGCATCAAACTACTATAAATCTTTATTATTTATGGTGTACTTGCTATCTTTCTTTTCTTAGTTTATTAAATTCTTGCTTTCTAATCTTTTATATATTTATCTAACCTAAATTACTTCACACACACTACTTGCATATCATCATTCAATCTTGACAACTTTAAATTAGCATTAAAATTTTAAAAATCCAATTCATCCCTTCTTGGGTTGCATAGCTAGGCAACAAGTGGTATCAGAGCTAAATGCTCTAGCCCTACTTTGATTTAACCATTAAAGAGCCAAAGATCTATGGCAACCTAAGTTAGTATTTCTCTAGTCGAGGGGCAGTCTACAAACCGACCTCCATTTTTTAATAGATCAAACTGTATCTATTGGAAAGTTTGGATGAGAATATTCATACAAATACTTGACTATGATATGTGGAGTATCATAGTTAATGGACCATACACACCTACTAAGATAATTGATGGTGTGGAATCAATCAAACTCGAAAAAGAATGGGATAAGATAGATAAGAAAATGGCTTAACTTAATGCAAGAGCCATGAATATTTTATATTATGCTTTAGATGCTAATGAATTTAATCGCATTTCAACATGCATGTTGGCTAAGAAAATATGGAATAGATTAGAAGTAACTCATGAAGGCACTAATCAAGTTAAGAAGTCAAAAATTAACATATTTATGCATAAATATGAACTTTTCAAAATGGAACATGATGAGTCAATAACAAAAATGTTTACTAGATTTATGGATATTATAAATGATCTTAAAAGTCTTGGCAAGTTTTATTCTAATAGTGACCTTATGAGAAAGATTATTAGGTCTTTGCTAAGAACATGGAAGACCAAAGTGACTGCAATCCAAGAAGCCAAAGATCTGAATATTTTATTCTTGGAGGAGCTTCTAGGATCACTAATAATGCACGAGTTAAGCATGAAACAACATCAAGAAGAAGATGTCAAGAAAAAAAGATGATAGCCCTTAAATTCACCACTCAACAAGATGAGAAATCCGATGAAACGGAAAATGAAGAACAAGATGAAGAAATAGCCCTCATCATAAGAAAATTCAAAAAATTTTTAAAGAGAAAATAAGGGATGAGGAAGAGGCTACCTACCAAAGGAGAGCATAGCAAGGAAAAGAATAGGGAGCAGCCTCTTATTTGCTATGAATGTAAGAAGTCAAGGCACTTTAGGTCTGAATATCCTCAACTTAAAAAGATTTCTAAGAAATACAAGAAAAAGGCTATGGTGGTAATATGGAATGGCAGTGATGACTCAAGTTCCGAAGAGGAAGAAGCTCATGAACAAGCCATCCTATGCCTTATGGCACATAAAAATATGATAAATATTAAAATCTTAAATGAATTTATATTTGAAGAACTTCAAGAAGTATTTTATGATTTAGTAGATAATTTAAAAAAATTAAGAACTAAAAATAAAGATCTAAAATTTAAGAATCAAGTCTTACTAAAAGAAAATAAAATTATCTTAAGTAAAAAACTAGTCTTAACATAAGAGAACCTAAACTTGAAAAATAAAATCGACAAGCTAATTGATAGTTAAAAAATTTACTTTAAATTTAAATAAATTTTATATGATTCTTGAAAATCAAAAGATTATTTATAATAAGGCCATTCTAGACTATAACCCCTTAAGAAAATAAAAATTTTTGAAAAATATTTTTGTAGATTCACAAAGCAAAAAAATTTTAAATGTTACTTGCTTTAAATATGGTAAACTAGGACACAAATCTTATACATGTTTCTCTAATAATTTAAATATAAAAAAAATATGAGTTTCAAAAGGAATCATTGTGACAAACCTCAAAGGATCCAAGAAAATTTTGGTACCTAAAGTAAGAACTTGATTTTACATGTAGGTGTGTCTTGCATCTAAAGAAGAAAATCGAAGATGGTATCTTGATAGTGGATGCTTAAGATAGATGATTAGTGATGAGTTTCAATTCATCACGTTTGATGCTAAAAGTAGAAGAATGATCATCTTTGGAGATAATGGCAAAAAAAAGATTATCTGTATAGGTAACATTGGTATCACTCCCTCTAAGTATATTGAAAATATTTTATTTATAGATAGTTTGAAATACAATCTCTTAAGCATTAGTCAACTTTATGACAAGGATTATAAAGTTATTTTTGAATCTTCATTATGCATTGTAACTAGTCCCAATGATGATGGCATTAAGTTTGTTGGACATAGACATGGTAATATTTATATAGTAGATTTGAATAATTTTTTTATGATAAATATGCAATGTCTAGTAGCTATGAATACCAAAATTAATGAGACTAGTTGGCTTTGGCACCATAGACTTGCACATATTAGTATGCATTCACTTTCAAAATTTATAAAAAAGAAATTAGTTATCGATTTATCAAAATTAAATTTTGAAAAAGATAAAATTTGCGATGCATGCCAACTAGATAAATAAACTAGAGTTTTATTCAAATCTAAGAACATTGTTTCAACTTCTAGGCCATTGGAACTATTGCATATGGATTTGTTTGGTTCTACAAGAATAACAAGCTTAGGCAAAAAATATTATGGTTTTATAATTATCGATGACTACTGATGATTTATATGAATTTTCTTTCAGGCACATAAAGATGAAACTTTTTATTTTTCTCTCAAAGTTTTATCAAAAAGTTATAAATGAAAAAGAATTTTTAATTCAAAGCATTCTAAGTGATCATAGAATAGAATTTGAAAATCAAGAGTTTGAAAAATTTTATAATGAAAAAGGAATAAACCATAATTTTCAGCACCTAGGACACCCCAATAAAATGGGATGGTAGAAATAAAAAATAAGACTCTAGAAGAAATGGCCCATACCATGCTATGTAAAAGCAACCTCTCAAGATACTTTTAGGCAAAAGCAATTAACACGGCATGTTACATCTTAAATCATGCCCTAATCAGATCAATTTTAAAGAAAACATCTTATGAGCTTTGGAAAGAAAAAAATCTAACATTGCACATTTTCATGTTTTTGGTTGTCGATGTTTTGTTTTGAACAATGGTAAAGAAAAACTAGAAAATTTTGATGCAAAATTGGATGAAGCTATTTTTCTTAGTTACTCCTCTTCTAGTAAAGCTTTTAGAGTATTTAATAAAAAAACTTTAGTCGTAGAGGAGTCAATACATGTTGTCTTTGATGACATTAATGATCTTCCATCAAAGAAGAGTAAGAATATTAATGATACAGATCTCCTTATAGAAGGGATGAAGAAGATCACCTTAAAGATTTCAACAATTCAAAATGAAGAGGAAAACAAGCAAGAAAATGAAAGTGAAGGATAACAAGAACAACCTCAAGGTATAAATGATCTTCCAAAAGAATGGAGGTATGTTCACAATCATCCCAAAGAACTAATTATTGATGATCCTATACATGGGGTAAGAACTCGCTCTTCACTTGAAGATGCATATAATCATTTTGCTTTATTTCTCATTTTGAACCTAAAATCATAGATGAAGTCGAAAAGGATTATAATTGGATAAATACAATACAAGAGAAACTTAATCAATTTGAAAGAAATAATGTATGGACCTTAGTATCAAGATCTAAAAATCATCCAATAATTGGTACAAAATGGGTATATAGGAATAAATTGGATGAAAATGAAAATATAATTAGGAATAAAGCAAGATTAGTTATAAAGGGTTATAATCAAGAAGAAAAAATTAATTTTGATGAGACCTTTGCACCTGTTGCTAGACTAGAAGCAATTAAACTTTTACTCGCTTATGCATGCTTTATGAATTTCAAGTTATTTCAAATGGATGTTAAAAGTATTTTTCTAAATGGATATATTGCCAAAGAAGTTTATGTAGAACAGCCTCCTAATTTTGAAAATCATGCTTTTCCTAATCATGTTTTCAAATTAAACAAAGTATTATATGATTTAAAACAAGGACCTGGGGCTTGGTATGAAAGATTAAGTAAATTCTTGCTTAATAATGGATTTTCAAGAGAAAATGTAGATACAATCCTTTTCATTAAAAGAGATCATGATGACATCTTAGTAATATAAATATATATTAATGACATTATATTTGGATCTACTAATAAAACTTTATGTCAAGATTTTGCTAAACTCATGTAGGAAGAGTTCGAGATGAGCATGATGGGTAAACTAACGTTCTTCCTTGGACTTCAAATTAAACAAATAAAGAAAGAAATTTTCATCATTCGAAGCAAGTACACAAGAAAGCTACTTAAAAGATTTGGGATGGAGAACTCCAAAGCCATTGATACCCCCATGAGTCCATCATGTAAGCTTGACAAGAATGAAGGTGGTAAAAGTGTTGATTCAAAGATTTATAGAGGCATGATAAGTTCGTTATTGTATTTAACTACTAGTAGATCAGATATCATGTTTAGTGTTTGTTTATATACATGATTTCAATCTAATTCAAAAAAATCATATTTAAATACTGTAAAAAAAATATTTAAATATCTAAAAAGAACTAAATTCATAGGTTTATGGTACTCTAAGAATTTATCAATCGATTTAATTAGATATTCAGATGCATACTTTGCTGGATGTAGATTAGACAGAAAAAGTACTAGTGAAACTTATTAATTTTTAGGAGTTAACTTAATCTTTTGGTTTAGTAAGAAGCAAAATTTGGTAGCACTGTCTATGACCGAGGTCGAATACATTATAGTCAAAAGTTGCTGTGCACAAATCTTATGGATTAAGCAATAACTTGAGAACTTTGGCATTAAACTAAACAAAACTCCCATAAGATGTGATAATACTAGTGCCATAAATCTAAGAATCCAATCCAATACTCTAGGTCAAAATACATTGAAATAAGACATTATTTCATAAGAGAGCATATTTAAAATAATGACATAATTCTTAACTATGTTTGTACTAAATTGGCTAATATTTTTACTAAGATCTTAAGTGAAGATAAATTTTATGAAATTAGGAGAGAATTAGAAATTCTAGATCCTTTTGCTTAAATATCCTTCTTTTGATCCCAACTTATCCTTTACAAATATTTTTG
This sequence comes from Cocos nucifera, assembly GCA_006176705.1. NCBI lineage: Eukaryota > Viridiplantae > Streptophyta > Magnoliopsida > Arecales > Arecaceae > Cocos > Cocos nucifera. The sequence continues at coordinate 499,399 of QRFJ01003397.1, read as the reverse complement.
GATCAATCCTTGAGATTTAATTTCATTGCTTTAAGTTAAAAATTATCCATCCTTCTTATCTTTTTCTTGTCTATAAGAAGAAAAATTATTTTTGAACTTAATAAAAAAAATTATGGATAAATAATTATAATTTACTTGTTTTATGGATTTATTTGAGAATTCTAATAATTTTGATCATTTCATTCATTTTAAGTAACTATTTGTATTCTTTTTGAAAATTAATTAGTATCAAGAAATTATTTTTGATTTCAAAAGAGGATTATTGATGAATATTCATGTCTTATTCAGATTGATTAATTTTATAAAATGAATTTAAGAAAATACTCTTTTTAAGTTTTTTGATATTGATGTCAAGCAAAATATTTCAAAAAAGCTATCATTTATCTTTAAAACTAAATATTCAAAGAGGACTTTAGTTTTTAATCAATTGATATCAGATAGCTTACCATTTATTTTATATTTTATTGATCTTAATATATATATAATAATAATAAAAGAAAAGAAGAGATGATCCTTGAAAAATTGAATATATCTCATAATTTGCTTTGAATGATCTATTTAAAATCTTTAATCTTTAAAATATTTCATCTCTCTTGAATCTTTAAAGTTCAAAATAATTTTATTTAATGCATTTATTTTATTCAAAAAGAGAAAGATGTGTTTTTAATCCATATTGTTCATAAATAGATTTTTTTTAAAAAAAGAAAAGATATTTATTCTAAATTTATTGTATTCTTTCAAAATGGAGAAGAAAAGCTAAAAGATAAATTTATCCAATAATAATTATGAAAAAGAATGAGAGAAAATATTATGTGATGAATTTTTTGATATTTACTCTTAAAAAATAAGGAAAAAAATGTTTTTTGTTAAATATTATCTAGTTAGCCTCAACTAAATATTCTAATTAATTTGAGTTAAGGACAATGAACTTTGATTATGTTATGATCCTTTTAACTTAAGCCTTCATGTAATTATTCAATTTAAATTTAATTGATTTGATTGCCAAATTATTTTTGATAACTAATTAGAGTTAAAACTAATTTAAAATATATTTTCACTCCAAATAAATTAATTTTGATACATACTTCTAATTTTAAAATTTATTTAAAAATATGAATATAATATAAAATTTTTAATATGTCTTTAGAAATTTTTGTAAAATCATTTTTGCTCTGATACTATCTTTATTTTGCTCGATACATTTCTAATATATATCTTTTTCAAGCTTAATTGACTAAAATTTATTTAAAAAAAGAAAAGAATGAATAATGAATTAAATGTTATGCTTGATTTTACCATTTAAATCTTGGAAAATTTATAATCCTCTTAAAGCTTAAAAGTACATACTTGATAATCTGTTCAAAGAATCATATTTATTCAAAATGGAGAAGAGCCTTTGATATTTGAGTTTAAGCTTTTTTTTTTGTAAAAAAAAATTTAAATGATATTTTTTTAAAAGAGAGCTGATTCATTTGATTTGATTTAATTTTTAAAATTTTTAATTTAATTTTTTAAATTTGATACATCTATCATTTGACACATTCCATCATATCTCTAATTTCTCATCTGATTCAGATGCTTTCAGTCGTAATCTCTACTAGATCTAGTTTAATCAATCTTGTATTAGATTATAATCTAGTATCTTTTAGTTATTTCTATGAGTTATTGATCAAGTCATGATTGATTATATTTTTTTTTTGAATCTAACTTATGGCATTGATATTATTGGCTACTTGGGTCATGGATAGTTATATCCATGAATTTTGTATGTTTTGATGGCCTAACTCTCATGAATGCTTTTTGATATCTTTAGTACTTATATATTTTGATGACTTGATATTATGATTTATTGTATGTGGAATGATAATCATTTGGATATAAATATGTATATATAAATATGATGATGTCATTTGAATGATGTGAAATATAATCTTTGTGAATTAGCTAAAATTCTATTATGATATGCTGAAAACACTGTGTTGTATATAAGCTAATTGAAAGTTTTGTTATAAACTCTTGTTCTAATAGAAAAACATATGAAATAATTTAAAGAAGAGACTTTTTCTTTTTAAATTTTAAAATTTCTTAAGATCTTACTTGATGATGTCAAAAAGAAAAAGTAGAGTAAATAAAATTGGACTATAAGCAAAATTAAAGTAAAATTGATAAAAGAAATAAGTAAGTCAAACTCTTTTGTAAATAATTTGAATGTCTAACTATAAGTAATCTTCAAACTGCTTTTTATGCAATATTTATCAAATAACTGAATATGATATTCTAGTAAATGATGTAGGCTTCTACATGCTTTATTTTTGCTTATACTCAAATATCTTATCATCATTAAAAAAGAGAAGATTGTTGCTCCAAGAATTGATTTTGATGATTATAAAGCATTTGAGAAGATTACTAATGAATTTGACTTGAAAAAAGATTTTTTATATTTTAGGAGTAAAATTATAATTTTATCAAATTTTGATCTAAGAGCCTCAAGAGTAAGTATAGAAGATTTCTGATCCTTTGGAGGTAGTCCCATGATTTTTGAATGTATATTTTGGAAGAAAATTAAGTTTAAAGCAAAAGAATCGACTCCTAGGTCTATCCCTGCTAAAATGGGCTATTTGGCACGCTATTTTTATGCCAAGAATCAATCTTAGGATCGACCTCTATTGTTCCAAAGGCCAAAAATACAGAACAGTCGATTTTCTGAATTTTGTCTCAAAGGTCGACCCATGAGTCGACCTCTGTGACGGAAATCTTCTGCAATGCTAGTTTTATCCTATTTTGGCAGCTTTTAATAATTTCTTAAAGATGTTCAATGGCTATATATCTTGCCCAGGATTTTTTTCTCCATCCATTGAAGATTTAAAAGGCTATAAAAGAAAAAAAATTATCTTCAAGTAAAGAAGCTTTTGTTTTAAGTTCACCAACTTCTCAAGAGCTTATTCAAATCTCCAACAACCTTGAGAAAAATCAAAAAAGCTTTCTCCATTATTGTGAAAAGTATTCTTAAGATTTTATTTACTCAGTAAGAGAGCTAAATTTGTATTTGATTGTCATTAACTCTTATACTCTGCTTTATTATTTTGATTCAAATTTTGGGAGGGTTCTAAAACTTGGAAGGATTGATCCGAGCCTTAAATCAGAGTGTATAGGGTTGGCTTGTACCCATGAAACAAGTATGCTAACTTGGGATAGCTACGGTCGGAGGTACCGATATTGTATTCTGATTGAATACGTTTAGTGATTTTGAATTTCCAAGTAGAAGCTTGGAGAGTGGATGTAGGTGCAAGAAAAGTACTGAACCACTATAGATCTTTATTATTTATGGTGTGCTTGCTGTCTTTCTTTTCTTAGTTTATTAAATTTTTGCTTTTTAATCTTTTATATATTTATCTAACCTAAATTGCTTCACACACACTACTTACATATCATCATTCAATCTTGACAACTTTAAATTAGCATTAAAATTTTAAAAATTCAATTCACCCCTTCCTCTTGGGTTGCATAGCTGGGCAATACTATCATTGTACCCAATTATCCAAACTAGTAGCTTGAATAATGGCATGTAATTAAGAGGTAGATTTGGAAGTATTGAATTGACAAGGGTTTGTTTTTCACAATAGATAGAAACTTGCCCTTCTAGTCAGAAAGCTAGTTCTTAATTCTTCTTAATTCTCCCAATCAACTGAGTTCAATTTTCTTTGGTTAACTTATTACTTAATGCTCTATAGATATTTAGTAGTCATGTGCTCTAGTTTGCAATTCAACATACTGGCAAAACTTTGAGCTATACTAACATGGTCACCTAAGTAGATCAAATAGCTTTTTGGAAAAATTAATATTCAAACTAGAGAAGAGAGTAAAATTACAGAGTATAACCTTCAGGGTATCATATCTCTCTTTGCTTCCAAAAGAGGAGTGTGTTGCATAATGAAGGTCCTTGATACATGCTTGATTCCCTAGAGGATCAATGGTGGTAACAAGTCTTTGATTTCTAGCTCTATTCACTAATGTTGTTAGAACATCCAATTCAAAGTCCAATTTAAATAATAACCCATTGTTGTTGCTTTGCTTGTAGTTATATAGATTTTTTTGTGCACATAGAAATTATTAGTTATATATCATCCTTTGGCAAAACGTAATTGAGCTTTATCAATCAGTCTATCTAGAAAAGGTCCTACTCTTATTGCAAAGACATCAGTGATAATTCTTTGACAATGATTGATGACTTAAAATGCGATGACTTAGTCTGGCCCAGTCCACTTGATTAAATAGATCTAGCTGCAACCTAGCACATGCAATGGAAAATAGATAACTCATGGAATGAGTTTTCTTTCTACTCTCCAATTTCTTTAGGAAGAGTTGGAGCCCTAGGGCCGCTGCAACCTTAGGGCTCCTCCATAATGCCAGCCCCCCTCCCTCCAAGGCACTCCACTACTAATTATGCTCCTCCTCTCATCTTTCTCTTTCTTTCTCCCTATTTTTGCTAGTTTCCTCTCACCATGGCTGTTAAAATCAAGGTCGAAGAAGCTATCAAAGCCTATGATAAGCATCGATTCCCCTTCCTCTTCTCTTTCCTTGGTGATAGGTCTACTTGTTGGCTAGATTTCATTGACAAACTAGTTGTAAATTGACTAAGAATTTACTTTTTCTATTTTCTGACCATTCTCTTCCTTTTTTCGACCACCAATATTGCTGCCTTTTAATATTGGACCTCCGGTCAAATCTTTTAGCCTCTCTATGACCTTTCTTAGTGAAGCTATGGCTATTGTAAGTGTTCAATGGCTAAAAATAAGAAAAGGTCTTGGTTTCTCTATTTTTCGAAGCCTTTTTTTCTATGATTTCTCGCTAGTCAATTATCGTTGCCGATAAGACCCTCCTTTAGAGAGAATGGAGAGGATGAAGAGAAAATGGAGATAACCTTTTTTTTCTAACCTTTTTTTTTGTCTATCCATCCAGCTTATTTTTTTTCTAGAATTTTGCTCTTTCATTGATATGGTAATATTTTTATTTATTTTTTTATCTTTCTGCAAAAAGTCTACCACATCATAGCCCTCTTTAGCCAAATAAAACTCAGTCATACACTTCTTTTTCTCTTTTCATTTTTCAGCTTTATTACTTGGAGCAAATATTTTCATTCTATGCTATTAGATTACTATTAACTATAATATTAGGTTAATATTAATGGTTTGTACTAAAATCATTTAGGTTTAAAATAATGATGCTAGTTATAACAATTATTATAACCAAAAAAACTATGATGAATAACTGAGAAAATAAAATTAAAAAGAGCTAAAAACTACAAGAATTGGGCCCATTCCATTATTGGACATTATAACAACTATAAATTTTGTATTTAGAATACCAATCCAAGGATTGACCTGGAAAATAACACTTGTTATAATGGTCAATAATGGCTCTGATTGGATGTCATTATAACAAGATAATGCCATTGGAGAAATATATTTGCTAAAGAAACTTTTATGAAGTAAATATATATTCATTTGGACCCAACATTTAATTGTCTAATAACATTACCAATTTATTAGTTATATATATATATATATTTTTTTTTTTCCTCAATATACATGTACAAGCCCTATAGCTAATATGGTATGCTGATTGACATATAATTGTAATTTTTTTTTTTTTAATGTTGAAATAGATTGATCTGAATGTGTTACTTATAAATTGGGCATCCTGTAACCGGCGGGCTCATCATTAACCATGGTCCACCGGCATCCGCCTGCTTTCTTTGCCGATCTGGCGACTCGTCTCCGGCAGACCGATTAAAGTCGACGCCCAGCTGAGCGGTGGAGAGAGTGGTGGTGGTATTGGCGGTTGCGGGGGAAGTCATGGTGGTGTCGTCGGCCACCAACCCTTGGGCCAAAGAAATGGCCATCCGTAGGAGGATCGCCAACATGTACTACTTTCTCCTCTCTCTTCTATCTCTCCGTGTTATTCTCAGAACTATTAAATCCATACTCGACCATGCATCGTTTGTGATGTTTCTCTACTTTTATCTGTCACAAGTAAAACAATTACTCTTCAAATGCGAAGACGTTTGATAAATTTCACTGATAAACCCCAATAAGCAAAAACGCTTATTCAATCAAGATATTGATATCGTCATCGTGAATGCAGTCCCAGGTTTCCTTTCCCTTTTTTCCCGTTCTTTTTTAATGTTAGACAACAATTAGGGTACTTCATAGGGGTATTGGACTTGTGCTCGAGTTTAACATACGCAAGATTCACAGTTCAAAAAAGTGATAAAGGGAAGTGATTTGCTTGGTTTTGATAAGAAGAGCCATAACTTTCTATGTCCAATGTGATCTTAAATCTGTGATTTGTGTCTGAAATCTAGCAATACTTCAACTTTCAGGAGAAAGAGTTGGTCAAAATCCACCCTAAATTTTTCATTGAGGTAATGTAGGGAAAAATACAAAATAATGTTCCAGTGGAAAATGAAAAAACAAGATTGTGGGAAGTCTGGTTTAAAAATTTCCAAATGTCTTCCATGCTGTTATCTTTGTTAAATCAATATCAGGGAACCTAGTAGCCATAAGGTAATGCACCCACATTGAAATCATCCTGGAATTTTGAACATGCACTTGCTTACTAACTTCTATTGTTTCTAAAATATCCACTTCCCTTCACCCTGCACCAGCGCCTGCTCCCAATTCTAGCAACTAAGTGAAGGAGTTATGTACTATTCAAAAGTTATCATTGTTATTTGCTAGAGATGATCAACATACAAGCATTCCTTTTGGCCAGTAGCACTAGCAATTAACAGCCATAATTGTATCCCACCTTTTCAATCTAATCTTCTCTCTTCTCCAAATGGTCAAAATATTATTTAGAGAATCATGGAACAATCCTGGCTGAGGTTGTGTCGGAAATGGTAAAAAAATCATTCATATAGATTTAGCAAACCTGCACCGGGGAAATAGATAATTGGCAGGATCCTCATGGATGCTGCAAAAACTACGTATAGGAAATGTTGCTTAGTTTCTCTTCTGGAGTTTTCTTTTCAGCTGCAAGTTTCTGACCAGCCTAGTGAAAATCTTCACCTCTCCAGCATGAAGCGACCCCAAACAACTTTGGCAAAAGTTGAAATGTTACACCTCCATATCAATTGATCTATAAAACCTCTCTGCCCCTCTACCATCCATGGGTTTCTCTTGCATCAGTTAGATGTATACCTTTGAGGATTGACAGAAGTTGTTGGACTCATCTTGAACTTTAGTCTTCAGTCCCCTTTCCCCCAAACAGACACACACACGCACGCACAAAAAAAAAAAAAAAAAAAAAAAAAAAAAGAGAAGGTTTGATCTGCAATTGTTTTGTACTTATTAACGGCCAAATTTTACATGAGGAAAGATATCAATGACGAATCAAATTTTACATGAGGAAAGATATCATAGACAAATCAAAACATTTTACCAAAATCTAATATTTGTCTCACCTCCAACATGAAATCTGACATCTCAGTGAAGAAAGGCTTTTCCACTTTGCGAATGCCTTTCCAAACGGTATTGTCAACAATCTAAGGATCAAACCACTTCATAACTAGGATAACTGAATACAAGATTCGTTGTGCCAATACTAGGGTCTGGACTGGTTGGTCGATAGCACAGTTTCGTACGTCCCGTTATGGACCACCATTCCATATCAGGATTGAATCGACATAGTAGAGAGGGTGGAGGGAGAACATGAGAAAGGAAGAGAGAGAGAGAGAGAGGGAGGGGGGGAGGGAAGGAGATGAAGAGGGAGAGAGCGAACCTCCAGAGGTTGTCGGAGGGCCACTGTGCTTGCTGGAGGACTGGAGGAAGGTTGGCGAGGAGGGGGAAGGGAGAAGGAAATAGATGAAAAGTGAGAGAAAAGGGGAGGAAAGGAGAGTGAGAGGGAGATAGAGCCTCTGGAGGCCTGCCGAGGCCGCTGAAGGGCCGAAGGAGGCCCGATCAAAATAGGGGCAGAAGCCCTTGTTTTATTTTTTTAAATTTTATAGCGCCAAAATAAAGAATTCAGGTTTAAGTAAAGTCGGCACCAATAGAGCCTCCTTTGGCCTTCCAGGAGACCCTCCGGTGGCCTCGGTGGGCCTACGGTAGTCTCTGGAGGCTCTCTCCCTCTCCCACTTCTTTTCTACCTTGCTTTCTTTGTCTTTTCCTCTTTTTTCTTCTCCCTTCCCCCCTCCTTGTCGGTCCTCCTTTATCCCTCCAGCGGGCGCAGCAGCCTTTTGACAGCCTTGACGAGTCTCTAGTAGACTCCAGAGGTTCTCGCTTCCTCTCCTTCTCCTTCTCCTTCCCTTCTTCCCTCTCTCTCTTTTTCTCTCTTTCCTTCACCCTCCCCCTCGCTGAAATGCCCAGCCCATCTTAGTTTGCCACTGGTATGGTTTGGCATGCCCAAACTGGGTGGTTCGGACAGTTCCACAATTATTGATTGAATAATTTCCACCACTATCTGCAAATGCAATGTTGACATTTTTTTTTAGATTCTTGAATCCCAGCCCTCCTTGTCCATACATGGTACTCTTTGATTGGCTAGGCATTAACTACCAATTGTCTCTTAGATTTTCTCAAGACAAAATCTCTTCTATGGCAGCCAATCTTCTTTCTAGCCAATTACAGAGGTGGAGTATGGACATCCAATAAAATGCCATGGCTAAAAGCAGTGATTCCACTTATGTTAGCCTTCTTGTTGAAGAGAGTTTGAATTCTATCCCTCTGGTCTTCTATCTGTTCTATCTATTTAGTTTCATGCAGTCAGCTTATCTTGAGCAAGAATGAGGGAGAATAGCAAGATAGGTGATGAGAAGGTCATGGAGCTGAGACTTAAGAAATTGGCCACTTTTAGGACCTCATTCGGGTGTGCTCCCAAATACACTAGAAGGCTTTTATCAGAATCGATTTTAAGGCTCGCTAGGAGCTGCACTTCGTATGGTACAGCTTTTGAAGCCACTAGCTGATCCCCCCCTTAGCTTAATGCAAAAGTAAAGTAATCTGCAAATTGTAAGTTTACTCTTCGCGCTATAAATTGTTAGAGACTTGGGCCTCTAATAAGGCTCTATTCACTGGCTTTGTTAGGTGTCCTTAAGACATTAGCTACTATTACAAAGAGGCGACAATTTGTAGGATCTCCTTGCTATAATCCTCTATGGCATTGAATCCAGTTATGTGGTTCTCCTTGCAGCACGATAGTTGACTCTCCAAATAAGATTCATCCATATCCTCCATTTTCCGCCAAACCTCTAACTTCCAAGAACTCTAGAAGAACTCTAGCAGGACATTTTCAACTGACCTTGTTGTATGCCTCTTAAAGTCCAATTTCATAAATTGCAATTAGAAATTTTCCTTATAGTTTGCAATAATCTTACCTGAACATGCGCAGCAATCCAGTATAAACAACCCTTAGCCAGCAAAAGTAGTCTAAGACTCTAAATAGCAAGCCTTGTCTATTTTCTATTCTATATGAGGTCACAAATCATTTTCTAGGTCCTTCCCCACAACCTCAGATGTCCCATTAATGAGACTGGCCAGCCTATGATCATTCATTATAGAGGAATTATCTTTCTTCCAATCAATTGTGAAGAAGTAGTAGTATCCAGTTCCAAAATACTAGAATATAGCTTGTTGAACAGAAGATGCATCTATTTTGCAAGATGTTTCCTAAAGAGAACCTAAGAGGTGGGGCGAATTGGGTTTTCTAAAACTTTCACAAACTTAAAAATAGGTATGTGCTCAATTGAATTGTAGTAGGTGAGAGTCCAGTGGAAGCAATGTATCTAAATAAGAAATATGTAGAAGTAAATAGAGCAAAATAGAAGTAAGCAAGACCGCACACAAACATAATAGTTTATAGTAGTTTGGTGCTAAACTCAGTACCGACATCCACTCCCCAAGCAACCTCTTGGGAATTCCAACTATAATCCTTAAGATTATAGTCCAATTGTTTTTCTGGGATTGCAATTAAATCCAGTTGGTTTTCTCTAGGTTCACTAACCAAAACTTTTTCTAAACCTCTCCTAGGCTTATACATAATCCAATTCAAGGCTTGGATGAGCCTATCCCTAAGTTTCAATTCCAATTGAAACTTGTTACAGTAGAAAATTTAAACTACAAGATGTAGCACAAATGAAAAACTCCTTTAGGAGCAAATGAAGCTCAATGTAGCTCAAGTTGAGGAGATGAGGAAGTTTTGTAATCAATGCACCCTATTTTCTTCTAAAAGTCACTTGAAGACTCAAGATGAAGGTGGTTGGAAATTTAATCTCTTCTTGAAAGCTCACTAAATGCTCAAAGTAGTTTTCACTTGATTTCTAGCTTTTTTTTTTTGCTTTTTCTTATGTTCTTCTTTTCTTGCTTCATTAATGCCTTTGGTGCCCATATATCCTTGTTAGAGAGTCCCAAGATGAGTTTCTAGCCATTGGGAGTTGAGAACTAGCAGTTGGAGGGCTTCTATGCAAAACTATAATATCTAAAAAACTAGCCATTTGAGCTGTCAGTCGCAGTGGAGTCAACTTGAACCAAATCAGAAGTTGGCTTGAGATGTCTTTGAGTTGACTCGAGGTCTTTAAGGGTCGACTTGAGAACTGGTCTCAGAAAATATGTTCTCTATCTTCCTAAGAGACTCGACTCAGGTACTTCTTGGAGTTGACTTAAGGTTTGTGCCACCTAATATTTGCATGCCAGAGTCGATTCTTTAAGACTTGGAGTCGGCTCTTGATCTTCTTAACTTGATTTTTCATGGTGTGGCCTTCTTCATCTTTGCTTCTTTGAACTTTTAAGATGGGAACTAAGGGATTCCTTGAAATATTGCTTTACCTTCCTGAAACCTCTCATCAAAAGTTTAAACAACTGGTTAGTATCCAAATATATACTCAAATAGGCTAATAATCTCTCTCTTTTTTATGATGATAAAACTTTGAGTATAAACAAATAATATAGCTAAATAATTGTACAGAAGCCAATTTCAAACAATCTTAAGAGGATGACAATGTAATATTGAAATCAAATTTTGCTTAACATTTTGACATTTTGTCAACACAGCATGATATAGAGATTAATTTTACTTGACATTTCAAAATTTGAATTTTGGGGAGTTGGTTAAGGGCTACGATCCTACAATTGACATTAGAGCACTTAATTCATTCTTATCGACACTTGATTTATTCTGATTTATATTTAATTTAATTATTTGCTTACTTCCATTTATATTGCCCCCCTTTTGTCATTAGGAAATGGATATAACAAAATGTAAAAGATATGAACGAGAAGAAAGTACAATCCATTGCATAAAAGATAAGATGTTTTATATATATGTATTGCATACAAGAAGTTGCCCATAACAGTACATCGAAACAACAGATAATGCATTAATAAAGTAGATAAAGCATAACAACATAAATAAGTAAACATTAGAAGATCTTAAACCAAGATCTGGACCTAATCCTCATTGGAAGAGACCTCTAAAGCAGAGGATGAACTAGTCCTAGAAGTAGAGATCCTAGCTCTCTTGCTCTTGGTCCTGCTAGAGGGGCCAACCACGGAGGATGGAAATTCTATACTTGTTCTAGTGAAGGTCCTAAATGGTGGTCTAGGTGTGGGCTGAGTGGAAGCAGATGGCTAGGAGAAGGGTGGTGGCTGGATTGGCTATGTTGGAATGCCTGAGAAGCTAATCGACTACGTACACTAGAGGGATCCGCTGTTGTTGTTGCCACTGCCGCACCTAGAGGAGCGAATTTCTCCAACTGTTCAACTAGTTATCCGATAGTAATTAGGAGTGACATCACTCCATATTTCTGGGCTGTCCCTAGATTTCTAACCTCATCCTATGTTTGCGCTACTTTGACTCTATCCTTCCCCCGAGATGGGCAGCCTCTTATGCCAGATCAGAGATCTCAAATAGCTCCTCAGCTCTAGCTCTAATCTCCAAAGCTGCCACTCTCTCCATCAATCGGTCCATCTTAGCTCTGAGTCTGTTGAGCTCTGACTACACCAGGGGGTGAAGTGAGATAGGTCTGTCTGTGGTGTAGCTAGACGCTCTCTCTCAGATCAAAATCCATCCAAAACAAGCTCAGCGATCCTCATTTGATCATCGTCTAGTCATACACTGGAGGGTTGAATCGGCTATACTACTACTGCTGGTGTTGGTGCTAGTGGTGGAGTCACTGAAGGAGTATATACATGAGGTGCTGCAGTAGGTGTCTAAGGCTTGGTTGAATGTGAAGGTGGAGACTTAGGCTCTAAATAGGGTTGAGGTCGGCTGGGTCCTTCATCCCTCTATCTCTGCTGCCGCCAGACATCCTGTGCACCCAACGACCATCCAACTTACAGTGCCCCATACGTGCAGGGATTGCTCGTTGTACGAATCGGAGTGCATCAGGGCATAGGTGGTCTCCCCCTCAAGGAGTACTCCAAACTCTCTAAATACTAGAGTCAAGGCCATGCCATAGGGTAGGCATGCCTTTGCCCTCCTAGCTGCCTCTCTAATCTGATGCATCCTTCGTGCCGGGAGATTTAGGGCAGTCCCCCCAATCATGTAGTGCATGAAAACAATGTCCCACTCAGACATAAAATCAAATCTACTTGTCCTCGTGAAGAATATACGTCCTATAATATGGTGAAGTAGCCTAATCTCGACATATAGCTGGTTGGCATAGAATTCAAATATTCCTTCTACATCTAATCGCTTCACAACGTCCTTTAAGGCTTATGGTTGGGTGGATGCGTGGGAGCTGGACCCTATCTAAGGAGGTGTCAAATCCTCTCCAACCTCTGCTTGGTCAACACCAATTGTCCCTTTGATTGTGCACTCAACTCCCCCGGAACCTCTCTTCATAGAACTTTAAAATTCTCTGACCAAGCTTGGATAAATAGGAAGATCCAAGTTGCAGAAGAAGTCCCAACCTTGTTGGTGAATCCATTGCCCTAATCGAAATCCCTCATAGTCTAGGGATCCAAAATCGATTTTCCGACTGGTGGTCACAACATGGTTGCCTAGTGGATCAACTAGGGAAAGAGACGGCATGATGGGTCACTCCTTGCCTTTATGTGACGTTCGGCCTCAATCTCAACACTTAAATGCTTTGAGCGGTAGGCGAGTTGTTTCTGTGGTCCCATGGCACACAATCTAGCTTTGAGTTGAGGGAAAAGGACGAGAGGAGGGTGCCATAAGGGTCAATGGAAGGCTAGGGTATTGTTCTAAGGTGAATAGTGAAAGAGGAAAGTGAAAAAGACAAGGGACGATCCGGTTTATAAGGTGTGGTCCCAACTAGGAGTTGATTCGAGATTTTTGTTTGAGTTGACTCGAACTTAACCTCGTGTCGACTTGAGCTCAGATAGAAAAGAGAGTAGTTTTGGAACAAGTGTAGGCAAAAGGATCACATGCTCCTAATCTTCTCCTAATCATGCTAAATCTTTCCTTACTCAAGGGTTCAGTGATAATGTCCACTAATTGCCTATCAGTGCTTACAAAATCAAGTAATACATCATCATTTTAAACATGATCTCTTATGAAATGATGTCTTATCTTAATGTGCTTAGCTCTTGAATGTTGAATAGGATTTTTAGTTAGATTAATTGTACTTGTATTATCATATTTTATTGGTATCTTATTTAATTTATTGCCATAAGCCTCTAGTTGCTGCTTAATCCATAGGATTTGAGTATAACAACTTTCAGCTGAAATATATTCAGCTTTAGCCATGGATAATGCTATCGAATTTTGTTTCTTGCTAAATTATGAAATTAAGTTAACTCCTAAGAATTGGCAAGTTCTACTTGTGCTTTTTCTATCTAATTTATAACTAGCAAAATCAACATCAGAATCATCAATCAAATCAATAGAAGAGTTTCTAGAATACTATAAACCAAATTATAAGTACCCATTAGATATCCAAGAATTTTTTTGATAGGAAAGAGATGTGATTCCTTAGGGTTAGCCTTAGATCTTACACATATACAAATGCTAAACATTATATCGGATCTACTAGTGGTATGATAAAGATCTAATGATATCTCTATAAAGTTTGTGATTGATACTTTTACTATTTTCATCTTTGTCAAGCTTATATCAAGGGCTCATAGGTGTACCAAGAGGCTTGGTATTCTCCATCCCAAATTTTTTGAGTATTTTCTTGATGTATTTACTTTAATTGATGAAGATTTCCTCTTTAGTTTGCTTAATTTAGAGTCCAAGGAAGAAGTTTAGTTCTTCCATCATGTGTATTTCGAACTCTTCCTGTATTAATTTTGAAAAATCTTGGCAAAGAGATTTATTAGTAGCACCAAATATAATGTCATCTATGTAGATTTAAACAACTAGCAATCTTCATTTCTTTTCTTTAAAAACAATGTTGTATTTACACTTCCTTTTGCAAAATCGTTCTCCAGCAAAAATTTGTTCAATATCTTATACCATGCAGAAGGTGCTTATTTTAAACCATACAAAACTTTATTTAATTTAAAAATATGATCTGATAAAGCATGATTTTCAAAAATCGGGAAGTTGTATGACATAAACTTCCTACAAAATGAAACTATTTAAAAATGCACTTTTAACATCTATTTGATATAGTTTAAAATCTATGAAACATGCAAATGTAAATAATAATCTAGTAGCTTTTAGTCTAGTAATAGGAGGATCAGTTTCATCAAATTCAATTCGTTCTTCTTGATTATAATCTTTAGCTACTAATTTAGCTTTCTTTCTTACAACTAGTCCACTTTCATCTAATTTATTCCTAAATACCCATTTTGTTTCAATTAATGGGTGGTCAATTGGTCTACTTACTAAGATCTATACCTTGTTTCTTTCAAATTGTTTTAACTCTTCTTGCATAGCAATCCAACTAGGGTTATTTTCAGCCTCTTCAATGGATTTGGGTTCTATTTGAGATACAAAAGCTAAATGATTATTGATATTTCTTAAAAAAGAATGAGTTCTTATCCCTTGTGATAGATCATCAATGATAAGATCTTTTGGGTGACCGTAAGCATACCTCCACTCTTTGGGTAGACTCTCACCTTGATCTTTAGCATTTTCATGGCTTTTCTCTTCACCTTCAACTTCCTTACCATTCTCTTTATCATTTTGAACTAAAGATTTCTTGAGAGTGAGTGTTTCTATTCTTTTGTCTATAATTTTTGCATCATCATCAACAATATCTTTTTTCTAGAAGATAGGTCATTAGTTTTATCAAATACAACATGAATAAATTCTTTAACAATGAGTGTCCTCTTGTTGAAGACTTTATATGTCTTGCTAGATGTAGGTATCCCAAGAAGATACGTTTATCCAGTTTGGCATCAAATTTTTAAATTTTATTTTTTTCTATTATTTAAGATAAAACATCAACAACCAAAAATATAAAAATAACTAATGTTCGGTTTTCTTTCTTTCCAAAGTTCATAAGGAGTTTTTTTTTTTTTTAAATCGATTAAATTAAAGCATGATTTAAAATGTAACATGTTGTGTTGATAGCTTCCTTCAAAAAGTATCTTAGGAGATTACTTTCACACAGTATGGTATGGGCCATTTCTTCCGAAGTTCTTTTTTTTTCTTTCTATGACCCCATTTTGTTGAGGTGTTTTAGGTGTAGAAAAATTATGCTCGATGCCTTTTTCATTGCAAAAGTTTTTGAAATGCTGATGTTCGAATTTGATTTTATGATCACTTCTAATGCAAACTACGGCTAAATTCTTTTCATTTGAAACTTTTCAGTAAAACTTAGTGAATGTTGGAAAGGCTTCATCTTTTTGCGCTAAGAACAAAACCTAAGTAAATCTAGAGAAATCATCTATAATCACAAGTCCATATCTTTTTCCTCCTACGTTTGTGGTCATAGTGGGTCCAAATAAGTTAATGTAAATGAGTTCTAAGGGTCTAAAAGTTGAAACTAGATTTTTAGACTTAAAAGAGGTCCTAGTTCGCTTTCCAAATTGACAAGCATCACAAATCCAATTTTTTAAAAAATCTAGTTTTGGTAATTCTTTAACAAGATCTTTTTTAATTAATTTAAAAATCAAATCTATGCTAGCATGCCCTAATCTACGATACCATTGACTTTGGCATTCATTGCAACTAAATATTGGCCATTCTTCATGGGATGACCATTTAGATCCACCATGTAGATATTGCCATGTCTATATGTGTTGGTGCAGAATCTGGTTGACGCCGGATCGAGCTGGAGTTGGAGAAGAAGAGGTCGCCGTCGGTGACCTGCAAAACAAAATTCCGTCCGGAGTCGGTGGTGGTGGTGGTTCCGGTAGGATCCTCCAACGATCAAGTCAGCTCTTCTGGCCAACAGAAATGGAGTGCTCAGGCAAAAATTCAGTAGAGTTTTGGAAAGGAGAAGAGAGCTTAGAGAAAACGTATCTGAAGGATCATTTTTTATAGACAGAACCTATTGTAACCGTCCGGTAGTGAGGTCGCCTGTAGTAGACTGATAATGACAGTCGTAACCGTCCGATGGTGGGATTGTCTGTTCGTTGAGATTTAATAGTCGAAGTCCGGAGGAAGCAGGCATTGGTTGGTGAAGAACTTTGACATATATCAATTCTAGAGGACTTCGGACTTCTAAAGAGAATACGGCTAGAGAGGATCATCTGGTAGGAATACTACTTGAAATTTGAAAGTAATCTATTGGAGGAATCCAGATGAAGTTTGGCTGAATCCGACTGAAGGAGGCATCCGGAAGGAGTTCGATTTCTGTAGAAATCCGATTGAAGGAGAGGATCGGAAGGAGTTCGGCTCCTGGAGGAATCCGATTGAAGGAGACGTTCGGAAGGAGTTCGGCTTCTGTAGAAATCCGACTGAAAGTAGCGTCCGGAAGGAGTTCGGCTTCCGTAGAAATCCGACTGAAAGAGACGTCCAGAAGGAGTTCGGCTTCCGTAGAAATCCGACTGAAGGAGAGGTCTGGGAGGGGTTCGGCCGCTGGAGGAAGTCCGAGTGCTTGAAGAAGTTTGGTTGGGGTTCGGTCGCTGGATGACTTCGGCTGCTAAAGAAGTTCGGCCAGGGTTCGGTTGCTGGAGGAAGAATTTCTAATCGAAGCTCTTTCATGATTACTAGTCGCATTAGGCTAAGCATCAGACTGGACTTCGACGGGAGCGGAGTTTATCCCCAACAATAGTTCCCCCACTTTCGAGTTCGAAATTCGAAAGAAGGGAGTACAAAAAAGACGACTGCCGAAGTTCTTTTCCGGGCCCTGCACCTGTTCGGATTGAAGCTCGGAGGAGATCTTATCTCCGACTGAGGTTGAAGGAGATCTTATCTCCTGTTGACGTTGAAGTTGAAGTTCGGAGGAGATCTTATTTCCAGCTGAGGTTGAAGGAGATCTTATCTCCTGTCGACGTTGATGTTGAAGCTCGGAGAAGATCTTATCTCCAGTCGAGGTTGAAGGAGATCTTATCTCCTGTTGACGTTGATGTTGAAGTTGAAGCTTGGGAAGATCTTATCTCCAGTCGAGATTGAAGATCTTATCTCCTATTGACGTTGACGTTGAAGTTGAAGTTCGGAGGAGATCTTATCTCCAGCCGAGGTTGAAGGAGATCTTATCTCCTATTGACGTTGAAGTTGAAGCTCGTGGAGATCTTATCTCCAATCGAGATTGAAGATCTTATCTCCTGTTAACGTTGAAGTTGAAGCTCGGAGAGATCTTATCTCCAGTCGAGATTGAAGGAGATCTTATCTCCTGTTGAAGGGTTAGAGCTCGGAGGAGATCTTATCTCCAGTCGAGGTTGAAGGAGATCTTATCTCCTGTTGATGTTGGTGTTGAAGCTCGGGGGAGATCTCATCTCCAGTTGAGGTTGAAGAAGATCTTATCTCCTGTTGAGATTGAAGTTGAAGCTCGAGGGAGATCTTATCTTCAGCCGAGGTTGAAGAAGATCTTATCTTCTGTTAAAATTGAAGGAGATCTTGTCGAGATCTCTCCTCTCACCTCGTCTAAAATAAACGAGGTCTTCAACTTTGCTCACGTTAGGACGAGGCTCTCCTTCTGTTCCTAACAGGCTGTAGGGGCACTTAAGGGCCGTTGTTAGGGCCTCTCTCCTCATCTCGTTTAAAATGAATGAGGACTCCGATTTTGCTCACGTTAGGACGAGGTTCTCCTCCTGTTCCTAACGGGTTGTAGGGACACTTAAGGGCTGTTGTTAAGGCCTCTCCCCTCATCTCGTCTAAAATGAATGAGGCCTTTGACTTTGCTCACGTTAGGATGAGGTTCTCCTCCTGTTCCTAACGGGCTGTAGGGGCACATAAGGATCGTTGTTAGGGCCTCTCCCCTCATCTCATCTTAAATGAATGAGGTTTTCGATTTTGCTCACGTTAGGACGAGGTTCTCCTCCTGTTCCTAACGGGCTGTAGGGGCACTTAAGGGCCGTTGTCAGGGCCTCTTCCCCCATCTCGACTAAAATGAACGAGGTCTTCGATTTTGCTCACGTTAGGACGAGGTTCTCCTTCTGTTCCTAACGGACTGTAGGGGCATATAAGGGCTATTGTCAGGGCCTCTTCTCTCATCTCATCTAAAATGAACGAGGCCTTCGATTTTGCTCACGTTAGGACGAGGTTCTCCTTCTGTTCCTAACGGACTGTAGGGGCACATAAGGGCTATTGTCAGGGCCTCTTCCCTCATCTCATCCAAAATGAACGAGGCCTTCAATTTTGGTCACGTTAGGACGAGATTCTCCTCCTGTTCCTAACGGACTGTAGGGGCACATAAGGGCCGTTGTCAAGGCCTTCGATTTGCCGAGGTTAACATGGCTATTTTTGATTGCTTCTTTCATTCTCAGATTTTCTGAATTCTAAGGTTGTGGGAGCGTTGTTCCTCCGAGCTCCTTCAGACGATAAGCTCCGGGCCGAACGACCTATATTTAATACGGGCCTTCCCAATTTGGGGTAAGCTTCCGCTGGCTCTGAGGCTAAGAGATGGCGGCTCGCCGAAGCACTAAGTCCCCCAGAGATAGTGTTGATGATGTCGAGAGACGGCCGATCTTCTTGTTGTTTCTCACTCCTTGGTGGTTCTGGCTGTGGCAGTGCCTTCTATCGATCTTCTCTTACTTCAGGCCGACGTCTGTGGAGCATTGAGGGGGGCGTAGTTGCGAAACCTTTTGGGGGAGAACTTCGTGCCCTTCTGTCGGAGCTTTTTTGATGACCAGCTCGAGGAGTTCGGGCTCGCTTGCACTCGAAAGAAATCCGTGAGTGCGGCCGAACTTCATTCGGCCCTCCATCAACTGCGGATTTATTAGATTCACCTGCCTGCCGCTCTCCTACGGCTTCCTCATCTTTCAATTTGAAGGTTTCTTTCACTCGGGCATATCCTTTAGCCCGAGCTAGCAGATCGGCAAAGTCTCTGGGGTACTTCTCCATAGAGAATAATAAATCATTCTTTTGAAGGCCGCTTTTGAGTGCGGCCATTACAACAGACTGGTCCAGGTTCCGGACTTTTAATGCAGCGGCATTAAATCAGGTGATATAAGTCCGGATAGATTTTTCCTCCTTCTGCTTGATATGCATCAGGGAATCCGAATCTTAGCGCGGACGTCGGTTGCTGACGAAGTGAGCCGCAAACTGATGGCTCATCTGGTCAAAGAAAAAAATCGTACCCGGCTTCAACGTCGAGTACCAGTTTCTTGCTGCTCTCTTTAAGGTAGACAGAAAAGCTCGACATAAGATGGCGTCTGGTGTGCCATGGAGTAGCATCATGGTCCGGAAGGCCTCCAGGTGATCGATCGGATCAGAGGTTCCGTCGTAGCTTTCAAATTAGGGAAGCTTGAAGTTCGGTGGAACGGGCTCTTGCATAATCCTCGGAGAAAAAGGAGGATCAGTGCAAATATTATTACCGTGTGAGGAGGGAGTATGATAGAGCTCTTCAATTTATCGGCTCATTTCTTGGAGCCTTTGATTTAGGAGATCTTCACGATTGTTGATCTCTAGAGTTTTCTGATGTGACGGGGGCAAAGCTTTCCTTGGGGTCGAATTATGGTCTGAGCAATGGCTCTTCGTCCTCTATTTTTTTTTTTCGAAGGTCATCGATCGGCTAGCCTGAGTCGGCCGTCCTTCGATCGGATCATGGGGCTCCGAAAAAGCCTACTCCAGTCGAATTGGCGTCGGAGCCTGTCGATATATGGCCTGCACTGCCTTCGTGAGATCGCGAACTTGCTGGACTAGTAGGTTGAACTGCTCCGCATCCACCATTGCTGCAGATGGAGCTTGAATTGCCGTAGCTGGAATGGGAACGGATGGATCTGGATGGGATCTAGCTACAGAGGCCGTTGATCGTCGGGTTGAAGCTTTCCTGGGAGGCATTTTTTTTTTAGGAAGAACTCTAGAAAGAAAAAAGAGAGATCGCTGCTGAGCACTCCTTTAAGAACAAAGGAACCTCAGAAAAAGAGGTGCCCTCTTTCTAGCGCCAATTCTGTTGGTGCAGAATCTGGTTGATGTCGGATCGAGCTGGAGTTGGAGAAGAAGAGGTCAACGCTGATGACCTACAAAATAAAGTTCCGTTCGAAATCGATGGTGGTGGCTCCGGTAGGATCCTTTGACGATCAAGTCAGCTCTTCTGGCCAACAGAAATGAAGTGCTCAGGCAAGAATTCAGCAGAGTTTTGGGAAGGAAAAGAGAGCTTAGAAAAAACGTATCTGGAGGGTCCCTTTTTATAGATAGAGCCTGTTGTAACTGTCTGATAGTGGGGTCGCTTGTAGCAGACTGATAAATGACAGTCGTAACCGTCCTGATAAATGACAGTCGTAACTGTCTGGTAGTGGGATCGTCTGTTCGTTGAGATTTAATAGTCGAAGTCCGGAAGAAGCAGGCGTTGGTTGGTGAAGAACTTTGACATATATCAATTCCAGAGGAGTTCGGACTCCTAAAGGAAATACGGCTAGAAGGTATCATCTGGGAGGAATACTAGAAATCTGGAAGTAATCCACTGGAAGAATTCGGATGAAGTTTGGCTGAATCTGACTGAAGGAGACGTCCGGAAGGAGTTCGGCTCTTGGAGGAATCCGACTGAAGGAGACGTTGGAAGGAGTTTGGCTCCTATAGAAATCCGACTAAAGGTGGCATCCGGAAGGAGTTCGGCTCATGTAGAAATTCGACTGAAGGAGACGTCCGGAAGGAGTTCGGCTTCCATAGAAATCCGACTGAAGGAGATGTCCGGGAGGGGTTTGGCTGTTGGAGGGAGTCCGAGTGCTTGAAGGAGTTCGGCTGGGGTTCGGCCGCTGGATGAGTTCGGCCGCTGGATGAGTTCGGCTGCTAAAGGAGTTCGGTCGGGGTTCGACTGCTGGAGGAGTTCGGCTGCTAAAGGAGTTTGGCCGGGGTTCGGCTGCTGGAGGAAGAATTTCCAATCGAAGCTCTTCCATGATTACCTGTCGCATTAGGCTAAGTATCAGACTGGACTTCGGTGGGAGCGGAGTTTATCCCCAATAATATCCAATCAGAACAATGCCATTATAATTGGGACTAGAAACAATGCATCTCAAAGATTCAAAAACTACTTTAAAATTTTTATTGCAAAGTTGACTAATGCTTAGCAAATTATGTTTTAACCATCTACTAGCACTACATTTTCTATAAAGGTAGGAGTGATACAAATGTTACTAAAACTGATAATATATCCTTTTGCCTTTATTGCCAAAGGTTAGCACATCCTTTTCTTTTGCCTTAAGGGTGACAAAATACGTCCTATCACCCATCATATCTCTTGAGTAGCCACTATCAAGGTATGTTTCCTTTTCCTTCCCTTAGCTATAAGACATACCTGCAAGCAGAAATCAAGTGGTGATTTTAGGTATCTAAGTTTTTGTGGATCCTTTAAGGTTAGTTGCAATGGTTTTTTTTGGAACCCAAATCTTTCTAACTTTAAGTCCATTATTTAGTTTTCTGAAATTACAAGTATATGCTTTATGCCCAATTTTGCCATAACAAAAATAGGTGATATTTTGAGAAGCAATAGATGATGGTTTCATAAAGAAGTTTTTAAAAATTTCTCTTTTTTTTTTTGAGGTTTAAAACCAAGTATAGCCTTGTTAAAAATAGGTCTTTGGTTGCCCAATAATATTTGTAATTTTTTAGAGCTATAAATGAATTTTTTAACAATAGGCTTATACTTTTCAACTTCTTTCTTAAAGTCTTGGTTTTCCTTAAGCAAAGATTCTTCTTGTTTCAAGAATTCTTTTTTTTGTTTGATCAAAGCACGACTTGAAGTCTTAAGATCTTTATTTTTCAGCCCTAGCTTTTTATATTCATCAACTAAGTCATAAAAAGCTTTTTGCAAATCAATTTTGGTTTCAGATGTTACCTCTTTCTCTTGTGCCATGATGCATAGATTTACCTCTTTTTGAACTTCTTTATTCAAGCTCAAATCCTTACTATCACTCTAAATGGCCATCATTGCCTTCATTTTCTTTGAGGATTTCTTGAGTAGGGGATGGTCAATCTTGAAGTGCTCGGGCTTTTTGCATTCATAGCACATGGGTTGCTCTTTATCCTTGTCCTTCTCTTTTTTTTTGCTTGGTTCACCTTTCGAGAAAGACTTCCTCTTGACGTTGTCTCTTTTTCCTCATGAATCTTCTGAACGTCCTTATCATGAGGGCCATGTCATCATTTGTCTCCTTTCGAATCTTTACTTTCATCATTCTCTTTGATTGTGGACTTGAGAGCAATGATGTTCCTTTTCGTTGCCTCTTCTTCAATATTTTGCTTCATGGTTAACTCATGAGTCATGAGAGAACTAAGAAGTTCTTCTAAGTACAAGATATTGAGAAACTTGGCTTTCTGAATTGTTGTCACTTTGGCTTCCCAAGCTGTAAGAAGTGACCTAAGAATATTTCGATCAAGCTCACTGTTAGTATAAGATTTTCCTAAGCTTTTAAAACTATTAATGATGTCAGTAAATCTAGTAAATATTTTAGTTATAGATTCATTTTGCTTTATTTAAAAAAATTCATACTGATGTACAAGCATGTTAATCTTAGATTCTTTAACTTGGTTGGTACCCTCATGGGTAATCTCTACTTTATCCCATATTTTTTTTGGCAGAAATACAAGTAGAAATCTTATTAAATTCATTAGCATCAAGATAGCAATAAAGAATATTCATGACTTTAGTATTTAGTGGAGCCATTTTCTTATCTAGATTATTCCAATCCTTTTCATGTTTGGAAGTGACAATGCCATCTACCATGACGGTGGCGTTTGTAGGCCATTGATTATGACACTTTCCAATATATATAATTAGTGCCATTAACTAAAGAAGATCTATTAGATTGCCATTCAACAAGAGAGACATAGATTTGGGTTATTATTAGATTTTTTACTCTCGATCGCTAAATCAATAAGAGAATGAGTACCAACACTCTGATACCATTTGTTGCTTAGAGAGACAACCCAAGAGAGGGTGAATTAGGTTCCTAAAACTTTCACAAACTTAAAAACTGGTACGTGCTCAATTGAATTGTACTGGGTGAGAGTATAGTGGAAGTAATGGATCTAAATAAGAAATATGCCGAAATAAATAGAGCAAAATAGAAGCAAGCAAGACCACACATAAACATAATAGTTTATAGTGGTTCGGTACCAAACTCCGCACCTATATCCACATCCCAAGCAATCCCTTGGGAATTCCAACTATAATCCTTAAGATTACAATCCAATTGTTTTGCCGGGATCATAATTAAATCAAGTTGGTTTTTCCTAAATTCACTAACTAGAACATTCACCTAAGCCACTCCTAGGCTTATACACAATCCAATTCAAGGCTTGGACGAGCCTATTCCTAAGTTTCAATCCCAATTGAAACTTGTTACAGTAGAAAATTTAAAGTATAAGATGTAGCACAAATAAAAAGTTTCTTTAAGAGCAAATGAAACTTGATATAGCTCAAGTTGAGGAGATGAGGAAGCTTTGCAATCAATACATCTTTCTTTCTTCTGAAAATCACTTGAAGACTCAAGAAGTAGGTGGTTGGAAATTTAAATTCTCTTCTTGAAAGCTCATTAAATGCTCAAAGTAGTTTTCACTTGATTTCTAGCCTTTCTTTTGCTTTCACTTGTGTTTTATTTTCTTCTCTTGCTTCATTAATGTGTTTGGGGCCCATATATCCTTGTTAGAGTGTCCAAAAATGGGTTTCTAGCCGTTGGGAGCTGAGAACTAGCTATTAGAGGGCTTTTGTGCAAAACTGCAATGTTTGAAAAACTAGCCGTTTGAGCTGTTAGTTGCAATGGAGTTAACTCGAATTAGATTAGGAGTCGGCTCGAGATGTCTTCGAGTCGACTTGAGGCCTTCAGGGATCAACTCAAAAACTAGTTTCAGAAAACCTGCTCTCTTTTCTCTTGAGAGAGTCGACTTGAGTACTTCTTGGGGTCAACTCAAAGCCCGTGCCACCTGATATTTATGTACTGGTCGGCTCTTGACCTTCTTCACTTGATTTTTTATAGCATGGCCTTCTTTATCTTTGCTTTTTTGGACTTTTAAGATGGGAACCAAGGGATTCTTTGAAATATTGCTTTAGCTTTCTGAAATCTCTTATCAAAAGCTTAAACAACTTGTTAGCATCTAAGTATATATTCAAATGTTTTATTCTCATCAAAATCAATTATAGGGCAATAGAAGAGATTCTAGAACTTCCTGTATAAAGTCAGGGAAACCCAGTTAGCCCTGGTGCTCGTCATTGACCAACTTAAGTACAACTTCCTTAATTTCCTCCCAATGGAATGGATATTCCAAGCTCATTAGGGAGTATATGGTGCTTGGACAGACAGTATGTGAATTAGCCTTTACCCAACCTTCTTCAGCATAAATGTCTCAATAAATACTTACAGATGCCCCTGCTATCTCCTCTTTCATAGTTAAGGCTGCTCCTTGCAATTCAGTTGAAGATATCTGATTCTTTCTTCTACCACTGTCATATCCATGGAAGAATGTTGAAATCCTATTCCCTTCCTGCAACCAAGTTATTCTCAGACCACTTCAAAAAATTTCAGCTTCCTCTCTACTTCACTTCCAAATCATGTCTCTCTTGGCTTCCTTGATGACTTAAAATTCTGAATCTCTTTAAAAAATTGTCATAACTTTTCATATGTGATTTGATAAAAAGTTACATCCTTTTTTGTCCATACTAATATTTGCCATTTGGTAAGGCAAGCAGAAAATGAACAGTTGGAAACAAGCACCCACCCCCATCCCTCCCCCGCCCCCCCTCCTCCTCTTTTTACAATTTTTCCTTTTCCTGAAAGGTATGTTGGTCTCCGCACTCTTATCCATTCTATTTTTAAGCTGTTTTCTGTTTTTCTCTAACAATTGTTCAGTGGTTTATCATCATAATGATTCTCATTTCCCATCATCAGTGTTTAATAATCATTACCATCCTAAGAATTTTCTCCTTGTTTGAATTGAAAATTATATACTTGTGGTTGATGCACAACTCATTGGAACACGTTATTTCTAATGATCCATTTAGGTCTTAACTAATTGATCCAATGATTGGAGAAAATTTTGGTGCAAATTAATGATAATAAGGTGGGAGTATGATTTCTAAAATTCCAAAATAAGTAGCTGCTTTTTCTCTCCTTTTCTTTTTAAATTTAATCTCCAGAAGCCTAGTGATATATTTTATTTAATTCAATAAACATGTATTTTTCTGCCTTCATGGAAGATATAATAAACTGGCAATTTGGTTTATGAGGAAGTGCCTCTCGAAGGTGTAAAGCAGACTTGAAGACAACATGGGTGCTGTGGTTGTCAGAAAGGTTGAAACTTGTTTTGATTGATTTTTCAGATCTAAACTGACTTATTTACAAGGCTGTTACAGAACTGATCTGAAATACGCTAGCTGAAGTTTGTTGTTTTAATCATGTGAAAAGTGCTAGAATTAGAATACTAGAAGAATTTTCATGCTAACAATGTTGTTCAGTAGTTTGGGTATTCTAACAGTTTATATTCTAATCATACCAACTGAACTTTACTATAGATAAAGGTGAAACCGTGAAACATTGTGAAATATTTCAAATCTTGGAGATAGGAATTTTCTATATTAGGAGTGTTATATGCACAGATGTAATGCAAGATACCTCAAGCTAAGGTGAACAGCATATAATACATACCTATTAAATAGAGTTGGACAGAAGTTCAGATAAATTGGAGACTAAAAATCCACTGACCTCATACAGAGAGGTACATAGAAAAGTACTTAATTTATGACACTTGATGCATGCACAGTAAGCATCCAAATCAAGGAAGGCTGAATTGGTACTGGACGGTGTACTGGTCGCCAGTCGGTATGATACGATACCGTGTCGAGTGTTGGTATGCAAGGTGTGCTGGTTTGTCCCTTTTTTTGTTTTATTTTTTTTTTTTCAATTTTTAGGATATCCAATCAATTTTTTATTATTTCTTGAATGATTTTAAGTCCAAATTGTTGTTTCTTGATCTTTTTTGACGTTTGTATCACTCCGGTATACTTGCAATTAAGTGTGTGATGCGGGTCTAAATTTAACATAATATTATATTAGAGGGGAATAATCTTAAAGGATTAGATATTATTGAATCCTAAAATGCTCATAACAATTAAGAAATATAAAAAATAAATAATCAATACGTATCAAGATTTAGAATCTTGTCCAGCATCGATGTTATTCATAAATATCTTGATCATTTATATAATCTGGTGGAACATCAGCCATCCCTCTAATCATGCAGCATTGTAATCCTCTGCACTCATCCCATAAGGTATGTGTGTTAGATTGTAACTTGTCCCAGATCTCTCGTTGAAGCTTTGGCTTTAAGAGATGTCCTCGAGCTGATAGTATGGCTATGGAGGGGGCCATCCGAATATAGCGATGGTAAAATCTGATCCGTAAGATGCTCTGGGTTGTATAGGTTAGTAGCTACTGGAAGATGATGCCTCGGATGCACCATATCCATATTCGTATGGATCATAAGTTGTCTATGGTTGTGGATAAGAGGATCCAGAGTACGATGAAGAGCCTGATATGTCCATGGATCCAACTTCATGTGCAAGGTCATCTGCAGCTGTATAATATCCTAAATGACCTCAAGGGGCATGTTGTCTAAATGAAATCGTATCCTCGCAAGTTCTACCAGCTCATGCCTCATGATCCCTATCCTGTGTGGCATGTGCAAATTAGGACTCACTAGTGAATCGAAGATCACCTCGTGGCTGCATCTCATAAACAATGGTCTCCTGTCCTCTGCTCTCTCCATAACTATCAGATCCATGACCATTAGGAGAACTACCATCATCACTCTATCTGGTCTCTGAATCTGAGTGAACTAGATCAACTAATTGCTCCACTCTCTCCATTGGGACTAGCACTGTCTTTCCTTTTTGTCTCTGCTTTGAGGAGCTGCCCGTCCTCTCGTGTTTCGCTATAAAGTCTGCTGTGGCTGATCAGCTGGAAGCCTGTGTAGAATATTACTGGTTGCCCATTGCTCAGCATCCACCCTAACCTCTTTAGCTACAAAACTGGCTGGTCATGTAGGCGATCCTGCCTTATTAAGCTTCGGCTCCTACTACTGACTCACAATCCATCTAATCATTGGATCCTCATCATCATTAACAAAATCATTCGTAGTCGTTTGTGAATATTTCAACTCAACTTTCTCTTGAATGGATTTTAGTCTCAATCTCAGATCGTAGTGAATATATACAAGATCATTGAGGCATTTCTGTATTAGACAGTTTCTCTATTTGTTGTGAATAAGGATGAAGGTTGATCCATTGTGCTCACAGCCACTCAAAGAGATTGTTTGAAAGAGTGGATGGCAAGTCGCTTAGAGTAGGCATTGCCAATTTGAAATGGACCTACCATTCAGCTACAAAAGCATTAAGATTGAATAAAATTAAAAGTAAAATTATATGTAGATTTATTAGTAGCTACATAATGTCAAATAAGAATTATTGTTCATATATAATCTATTCGGACTTAACTTTTTTTTGCTTGCGATTGCAAGATTTGTTGCAAAGCTATCAGTGCCCTCCGTAAATATTTTCGTCTGTAAAAAAAGTATATTTGTTATAATGTGTTACTGGTAGAAGATACAACTAAGTTAGCAAAAAGTCAAAAATCATTCAACCTAACTTGTATGTACATAGCCATGATTTCTGGATCGGGCTCTATCTTATCTATCACATTTTATGGAGATGTCAAAAGCTCGTCATCCATGCCTATCTCAGGTATCATGTACTAGAACCTCGGATTCAGATAGTAAGCTGTAGATAAATTTTAAAATTGGTTAAACATATTTGTACAAATACTAGAGCAATTAAATTTTCAGAGCATTCTTGATTTACTACTTGCTAGATGCAAGTCCTTACCCATCTGATAGTCCCACCGATTCTCAATGATTTGGATGTAGTCATGGGCATGTTTCGGATTTGCCGACCTATTTTGATTTTGTTCTCTATCATGTGATACAAGAAGTCCATCTTAGGGTACCTTTCGCTATCCACTGTTTGAAGCACTTCATATAAAAGCTTGATAGTCTTAATTATATTCTCAGCCCGTTGCCAGGATGTTTGTCTCGTGACTAAGTTCTCCACACTGCTCTTCTCAGTGGCTGCCCTAGCATATCTACTTTTTTACCACTCAAGACTGATAAACATTGAACTAGTTGTACTTTTTGCCAATCAGGCTATCAAGT
Organism: Cocos nucifera; assembly: GCA_006176705.1. Taxonomy (NCBI): domain Eukaryota; kingdom Viridiplantae; phylum Streptophyta; class Magnoliopsida; order Arecales; family Arecaceae; genus Cocos; species Cocos nucifera. The sequence goes on along the minus strand of QRFJ01003397.1, from coordinate 470,746 downwards.
GCTATATAATTCGTAGTGAATTGTGTGACACTTAGGCGCGATATGTCTCCTCTTGTATATTGCTGCATCAATGATAGGATCCATGTGTGATTGTAAATGAATCTAGTAATCATCTGCGTTGAGTCCACTATCTTCTGCACCCTACTAAGCTTTTCAATGTCCATCAACACTAGGTCAATATAATGTGCAGCACATGGTGTCTAGAATATATGTGGTGTTGTTGCATCAGGATCTGTTCTGCGGACCAGTCGAACCATCATACATCACTATAAGTCCATATATCGGCCAATTATTCTGATATGATGCAATCTATTTCTGTGGTTCCTCATTATTGTCAAGAAGTTCATCATAGATATCCTTAGGTCCTAGAGGATCTACACTTGGACCGACAACCTATATAGATGCAATGGCAAAGTGATAATATGTATTGCTTGCCGCATGTGCTAGGATGTGATTAAAGTGAAACCAGGATGTAATACCTCACCACGTGTCCTTGTCTTTCTTCAACATAGTATCAACTCTCTATTGTTTGGAATCCCTATTGGGGAAGGCATATGGATTTAAGTCATGGATGGTGGCTCCAGCTAGAATCTCTCTAGAGGACTTTCTTCTATTGCTAAAAGCTCCCAACATAGAAGCAATATGGCTCGTGCCTCTACTGACGGTTTCTTTAACTGAGGTTTTTCTAAACTCTAACTCTACTGTAGTGCTTGCAGAGTTCGACCCCGACTCATAAATTGATGGTCCAAACTAAACCTTATGCCTGGCCAACTCCTTACGCCGCTAGTGATCTTCCAAGCTCGCATTAATGGCAGCCTGAATCTATACCTCATCATTTGAGGCAGACGCTTTCTTTGACTTCCTAGAGTGATATGAAGGTGGTTGTGCAGCTCGGCGGTCTATCTCCGCCTTCTTCGAAGTCCTCTCTTTCGCTATTTTGAAATCAGCGAAGGCTTTTTCATTAATTGACAGACCTCTTGTGGATATTTTTGGCATAGCTATAATGGGGTAACCGCCAACCAAGTTTTGCTTCAACCTAGTTATCCCTTCTCCCTTGAATTCTATGTTGCACCAATTGCATCTCCAACGATGTCGATCCAAGTGCTTCTGTTCATAGTCCCAATCAATGTCATGCTCTAGCTTTTTATTTTCTTGATGGATTCATTTTGTAAAGATTGAACAATCAACGGTAGTTCAATAATTATATAAAAATAGTAAAATTTAATTTTTTTATTTTTTAATTAATTTAATTTTAAATATTTTTTAAATTAAAAAAAATTAAAAATTATGAAAAAAATTGGCCTTAGATTCATGTAGAATCCTACCACGGATGCTACATATATTTTTCTAAGACAGTGGGCATGCATGAAATGCTACTTATTTTTTAATTTTAGTCAAATTTAGGCTAAGGCTACCATGCATAGGATGCATCAAAACTTTAATAAATGGACACCAAATTTATATTGAAAGTAGCTTACAAGCCTTTAAACAATATATTGATTTAATAGTTAGTTTTTGAATTTTATATTTTAATAATTTTTATTCTAAAAATATATTTTTAATTTAAAATATTATATACTTAATAAAAATTAATGATTTTGGTGTTATTTTGTAGATCATCCATAAATTTACAATATATAATGAAATCATACTAAAATAAAAAAATTTGGCATGATTTCTTATTTTTTCAATTTTTATGGATTTTAAAGTTTTTTTTTAAAAAGAGGGAGAAAGAGGAGATATAAAAGATGAGATATGGTTATATACCTCTAATTGATGAGTTCTCTACGTTTTGATTATCGTTTGCATTATAGATAGGGAAAGAAAAAAATTTGATATTGAAATAGGAAAGACTTCTGTTCCTTAACTTTCATTTAAACTCCAAAACCCCTCGCCCACCCACCCCCCCCCCCCCCAAACCAACACTATAGCATCCACTAAAAAACAAAAAAAAAAAAAGTGGAACAGGCCTGAACCGCCCCCCCATCAACACTATAACCTCTACTAAAAAATATAAAAAATAAGTGGAATAGCACTGAATCATACCGAACTAGGTGGTTCATCCCGATTTAGATCGGTTTGGGTCGGTTCGGGCCTTGTTTCGAAAATCAGGGCCGAACCCATCTCGATTCTACACCGGTTTTGTAGGTGGTGTGGTGCTCTCAAGCCTTGGGAGGTCATGGGTGGAGCCAGGGTTAGGGCTCCGAGGAGGCTAGGACAGGTGTGGTCCTAGGGCTAGGACAGGAGTTGTCCTAGGATGGAGGTGGCATGTAGCTCTCCACGAGCTTGAGGTTCGGGTATTGAGGGCCTCAAGGGGCTTGATTGGTGCTTCGGAGATCTGAAATTCAAGGTGGAGCAAAAAATCAAAGTCGGAGAATCAAGACTGCCGAAAGGATATTTTCTGTAGGTTAGTCGACTCAGTCCAAAACTGGGTCGGCTAAGTCTCAGAGCATAGGCAAAATAGAAAGGTCGAGTTTCGGAACTGCAGGCACGACATAGAACTGGGCCGGCTCAGTTTCAGACTGAGCCGACCCTGTGGAACTTAGCCGGCTCAGTAAACTGAGCCGATCTAGTGGAACTTAGCCGGCTCAGTGCTGAGATTGAGCCGGCTCAGTGCGCGGGCAGAGTTACACGAGGGTATGTTTTGGGCTAGGATTTGGGTTGATCCTAGGGATCTTAAGGCCTGGTTTGAGAGGTCTTAAGGGGGCTAATTCATGTATGGGTTGGGATTAGATCCAGGGGATGAGAGCATGTGAGACTTGGGCTTGGTGAGTGCTTTCATGTATTGGGTTAGTAAGGGAGTTTTTAAGCTGTGGTTTATTAGGATTCATGTGGGAACTTTAGGATATATAAATCAGGACATTGTAACTTTTACAAGAAGGGAATACAATTGAGCTTTTCTCCTTAACTCTCTTCTCTCTTCTCTCTGGTTCCAACACTAAAATCCTAGCTTCTCTCATTTTTCTTAGATCTTCTTCAGTTTACTGGATTAACACCCAGGTTCACGCAAGAGATCGGATCTACGGCTGTGGCTCCAACCAACCGTAGGAACAACAATTGGTATCAGAGCCTGGTTGAGCATGGAGGAAGAAGATCAGTTTTCAGCAGAGATCAGCAGCGAGATTCAGATCTAAAGGCTTTCTCCAGGCTTCGTGAGGAAGGAAGAGATCACAGGGCTGCTGTCCACCATTCCTAGTCAAGATATTTCTCAGATCTATCTGTTTGCTGTTATTTGATTCGGATTGATCATGAAGAACAACGGGTTGAAGGTAGGATTAGAGAAGTTTGATGAAAAGGAAAGTTTCATGATGTGGATGGTAAGGATGGAGGATCTGCTGGTTCAGATGAGGTTGGATTCGGCCTTGGAAGATAGGCCGGAGGAGATCATAGACAAAGAGTGGGTGTCCTTAGAGAAAAGGGCATGTGCTACGATTAGGGCTTGTTTGGCGGATGAGGTTTTGTATGGTGTGTTGGAGGAGAGAACATCCAAGGGATTATGGTCGAGGTTGCAGCAGTTGTACATGGGGAAGTATATGTGCAACAAGTTGATGCTGAAGAAGCAACTGTACAGCCTTTGGATGCAGGAGGGCGAGGATGTTGCGGGGCATATTTAGTGGTTCGACCGGATGAGCATGGACTTGCTCAATATAGGGGTGGATTTAGAAGAGGAGGACAAGAGTCTATTGTTGCTGTGTTCGCTATCCCGGAGCTTCGATCCGTTAGTGACAACTTTGCTATATGGTAAGGAGACACTGGTGTATGAGGAGATCGTATCAGTGCTCAGGTTCAAGGAGCAGCGGGAACGGATGACAAAGAGGGAGGTCTTCCAGGAGAGTCTTGTGGTTTCAGAGAAGCATAGAAAAGGAAAGAAGGGCGAACAGAGGGGCAGCAAGAGGTCTAAGAGATGCTTCAAGTGCGGAGAAGCAGGGTATTTTAAGCGAGAGTGTCCACTTTGGAAGAAGTGCAAAGGAGGAGAAAGCTCGGATTCCATCAGTACAGTCGCTGAAAGTGAAGATTCGGATGCAATCTTGGTGGTCTCGGAGGAGCCTGCAGGATGCGGTGTATCTGAGATAGTTTCGGACAGGTCTGCGGAGTGCACAGAGTCCGAAGGGGCAGCGACGGTATTCGAGGTACAGTGGCAGGCCCGGTAGTACAGTGTTGGATGGTTGGCCTCGGGGGACTCGGAGATAGAGTCAGCTTCTGCGGCATCAGGGGGACTTCAGTTCTAGGTGGAGCACCGAGCAGAGGTGGCTTCACGGGTGGAGGAAGCTATGATACGGGTTCAGAGCAGAGGGGTGCAGAGGGAGGACCCATATCCCAGCACCAGTGCCGGGGATGTACAGATCCAGGTGGAGAGGATTGTGTAGGGAGATATGCGTGGCTCTGAGAGGACAGTGTTAGGTGGAGTATCAGGATATGCGGCGAGTGCCGGTAAAGGAACGTTGTATGATCTCCAAGGAAGTCCAGGATAAGTGATGCAGTTGCCAAGCAGAAGGATACCTACAACTCCAAAGGTGGTGTAGAGAAATAAGGAAAGGACTTCAGCGGTGGAGGCGGTCATTCCAAAGGCTTCAAAGGGGGCTCAGCAGTTGAAGAAGAATGACAGTGGCAAGGTGAGCACGAGGGGCTATCAGGACATGCAGAGACAGCAGGATTGTGCAGGAGGATGTTGCTAGGTGTGCCAAGGCTTGGGTGCACCAAGGTAGAGATTGTAGGTGGTGTGGTGCTCCCAAGCCTTGGGAGGCCATTGACGGAGCCAGGGTGAGGGCTCTGAAGAGGCTAGGATAGGTGTGGTCCAAGGGTTAGGACAGGAGTTATCTTAGGATGGAGGCGGCATGTAGTTCTCCACGAGCTTGAGGTTCGGATATTGAGGGCCTCAAGGGGCTTGGTTGGTGCTTCGGAGATCTGGGATTTAAGATAGAGCAAGGAACCAAAGCCGGAGAATCAAGACTGCAGAAAGGATATTTTCTGCAGGTTAGCCAACTCAGTCCAAAACTGGGTCGGCTAAGTCTCAGAGCACAGGCAAAACAGAAAGATTGAGTTTCGGGACTGCAGGCACGGCACAGAACTGGGCTGGCTCAGTTTCAGACTGAGCCGACCCAGTGGAGCTTAGCCGGCTCAATGCTGAGACTGAGCCGGCTCAGTGTGCGGGCAGAGTTACGCGAGAGTCTGTTTTGGGCTAGGGTTTGGATTGATCCTAGGGGTCTTAAGGCTTGATTTGAAAGGTCTTAAGGGGGTTAATTCATGTGTGGGTTGGGATTAGATCCAGGGGATGGGAGCATGTGAGACTTGGGCTTGGTGAGTGCTTTCGTGTATTGGGTTAGCCTAAGGGAGTTTTTCAGCTATGATTTATTAGGGTTCATGTGGCAACTCTAGGGTATATAAATCAGGATATTGTAACTTTTACAAGAAGAAGGGAATACAATTGAGCTTTTCTCCCTAACTTTTTTCTCTCCTCTTTGGTTTCAACACCAAACCCTAGCTTCTCTCATCTTTCTTAGATCTTCTTCAGTTTGCTGGATTAACACCCAGATTCATGCAAGAGATCGGATCTATGGTTGTGGCTCCGAGCAGTCGTAGGAACAACAGGTTTGGCTCGGTACGGGCCGAATCGGATGGTTTGGTATAGTTTGGCAAACCGTGATCCAAATCATTTGATTTTTGTCTTGAGCATTTGATTTGCATCCCACCCATCCATTTAAAGTGGTGGCTCATCTCGAAACCTTTCAAATTAAGCAGATTTTCTTCACCTCTAATTCTTGTCCCACTTACAGCAAAATGTTTCTACATGCCGTAGAAGATTATAAGTTATCATTTATTCACATCTATAGGTAAACATTAAATGTCATGACTAGAGAGTAACATCCATGGCTGTCATTTGACAAAAATTAACCCTTTCATTTTCTTTTTTGAAAATTTTTCTATGCTTAATCAGTTTTTTGTCTATAAGTTTCACTGAAGAATGTTCTACGATCAAAACCAAGATTTTCATGATTCTGTTATTAAACTTGCTAGAATCAATGTGCATGGATTAACTTCTTATTGCTAAATCATTCTGCTCTTCTGAATAAAACTTTTTCATTCATGTTATTTTCTTTTTTGTTTTTGTAGATTTAATAAAAGGGAGGAGGACTTTCCTTCTTTGAGAGATTACAATGATTATTTGGAAGAAGTTGAGGATTTGAGTAAGTATAATAATTAACTTATCTATCTTTCCATTTATTTTATATGCCACGTGTCTTTAACAGTAATGCAGTTTGCTCCTTTCCTAGCTTGCAACTTGGTTGAAGGAATAGATGTGGCTGCAATTGAAGCTAAGATAGCTAAATACCAAGAAGAAAATGCTGAACAAATAATCAATGCTAGAGCTCGTAAGGTATGCTTTATTATACAGTTCTTGTTTCTATTTTATATATCAGAAAGGATACCTTTTGCTTGTCTGTTTCTATGTCCTATCATGTCTAGATTATCTAAATTTTGAAATGTCGAAAAAAACTTTTACATGTACTACCAAATTTATTTTTCTCATTTTGACAATGTTTTCATTTAGGCTGAAGAACTAGCAGCAGCATTGATGGCAGACCGGGAAAATCCTATAAAGACAGATCTTGCTGATGTGGTGAGTTATTGGTTAGGTTACATGTTGTCTGTCTTGTAATTGAACTCTTGGGACGTAGAGTGCATATGATTTGTTTTCTATTCTTTTATATAGTTGAAAGTTGATGAACCATGTTTAATTGAAATTTTAGTGCTCCACCAATTTCTGAAGGAAAAACTAGTTCCTAGTTCCGCAGGATCGACGTGATGAATTTTTTAAAATTTTTTCTATATCCGATCAGATCTGAGAGTTTCAAATCTGATTAGATAGATTTGAAAATAAAAACAAAAATAAAATGAATCAGTGATAATGATTATCACCTGATCGGGTGAATTGTTCATCCTGCAGCGATGATCTGATGCATCCGAGGTTTCGACTTGAGCCGCGCCGTGCTCGGCCTCTACCAGTATCCACTCGGGTCAGATCTGGAGGTCTTCTTCTTCTGGATCTGATCTTAAAAAGTCAGATCTGATATCTTCCTGATTTGCCTTCGATCCAATCTTCGGCGGGATCTCTTTAACTCGATCTTTGTAGCAGCAATTCACCAACACTTGATGGCTGATTCACCCAACTCCTTGGGTGTGGAGAAGAGGGAGAGGATCAGGGAGGAGGCATGGAGGTGAAAAGAGGTGCAGAGCCTGGGCGTGGGCTATTGAGATCTAACGCCAACCCTTGGTGTAGGGGTCTTTATATAGACTTAGATGCAACCCTGGAGTCCTAGGGCTTTAAGCAACCTGATTGCTTAAAGCAGCATGACTCCCTAGCTATTCCACGCCATCTTCAGATTTTCTCCAGAATGTTGTTGCCAAAAACCTAAGAAAAATGGCGTGACAAACATAGGAGAATAGGATAAGGCGCATGAGATTTATTCCAAGACATTTGAACTCTTCAAACGTTTGATCTCCCATCTTTATCCACTAAGGGCCCACGCCAAAATGGGGCATACGCCCTCTCCATGCAAAATGCACTTGGGGATGTGCGCCCTAGGATAAACTCCAGGGGTGCATGCCCCTCTTCATTCCTGCAAAGATCGGGTCAAAATGGCCCATGTCCTGACACCCTTCGCAAGAGACCAGGGCAAGCCCTAATCTCATCAGAACAAGCCTTGATTTGATCAGGACAAGCTTCAGTCAGACCAGGACAAATCCATATAGGATTCCTGGACGAGCCAAATCAGATTTGACGGAGTCCAGACCAACCAGGAAGCCCATAGAAGGAGAAAGTCAAGTCCAATCATGTGCTAGCACGATTTTCTTGAACCCGATTGGATCTAATTTAAATCAATCGAACCAGGTTAGCCTAATTGATGACATCCAGATCCAAACTCTTATTTGTGTGATCCAGTTACGTTTAGTTCTGCATGGTAATGGGACATGTCGCGATCGACATCATCGAAACATCTTTCGATGGACCAAAACTCTTCTGATTCGCCCAATTAGAATTGTTGATCTTCAAGATAATTTTAATTGGTCCCAAAATTCACTAGTAACACTTAGCAGTATGTGGTGGCAACCCATCAGAACTGAATACGAACCTTTCGGTGCAGCCAACTATGTAATTGGGTTCTTCTATCATGAGCCCCGATAGGATCTAGGTCAAGGCGAACTCATTAGATTCAACACCTGTCATATGAATGAATCATTCGATTCAAATCCGATGTGAAATTCTAATAGAAACTTCTTTCTATTATTTCACACTGCCATGGCCATGGGCTTTAGGACTCGATCTCATGATTATCATAGGACTACTCTACCGAGGTTGATAGATCCCATGTTGGTGCGATCCAATTCCTATAATGAACATACTATAGCCAATATACACCTCAGGGTTCCGAATAGCTAGGAGATCGAGTTATGGTGTAGTCAAACTATAACACACTTAAGGTGAACTGTTGATGCACCTCAGGTCAAAGAACTAGACGTACGACTGCAGCATCGAGCTAGTCATCGACGAGAAGGTAGACTCTTATGACTGCTCGAGGTTGTCACGCTCAGTGCTCTTATTCTCAACAAGTATCTGTACTCTTGCACTGGTGTCTCTACACCATAACCTCAAGACTCATCTATCCTAAGGAAGCGATCGTACACCGATCTTTCAGATCGATCACCATCCTCGTGATGATCCTTTGATCGGGAGCAGTTTATGAGTTAATCATGATAATGCATGTCTTAAATTCTCAACTCTTGAGAATGTGTTATCATGCCTGTTAACTCAATGGATGTATCACAAATACTTTAATACATAATATGATAGAAAATAATTCTTTTATTAATTTTAAGTCAAAATTACAAAAATACCTTTAGAAAGTATTTTACAAGCGTCGGTCAATCTGGCTTCTAGGGCATACATCTAACAAACTTTCAGTTGACCTAAAGCCAATTGGCTATAAATCTAAGTTCCATCTTCTTAAGATGGGTTTCGATCTTCTGCTGGCTTAAAGGCTTCGTCAGTGGATCGGCCGTATTATCTGCGGTGTCGACACTCTTGACCTCGATGTATCTTTTCTCAAGATAATCGTGGATGAGGTGGAACCGCCGCTCGATGTGCTTGAATTTTTGGTGAGATCTCGGCTTCTTAGCTAGGACTATGGCATTATTATTGTCGTAGTATAGAGGGACGGCATCTGATGGCATCACTCAGAGCTTTGCAACGAACTTCTTGAACCAGAATGCTTCCTTTGCAGCTTTTGAGACAGCGATGTACTCAGCTTTCATGGTGGAATCTGCTATCACTGTTTGCTTAGAGCTCTTCTAGGTTATAGCACCACTATTGCATAAGAACAGATTTTCAGATGTTGACTTTCGATCATCTATATCAGACACAAAGTCTGAGTCTATATATTTTTGGATCTAGAGTTCTCCATTATCAAAGATCAGAAATATATCCTTAGTCCTTCTCAAGTACAAGGATACATTTTACAGAAGTCCAGTGCTCTTCGCTTGGATTCGACTGATACCTGCTTACGACACTCACAACATGGGCGATATCAGGTCATGTACATAGTATGGCGTACATGAGGCTTCCTATTGTCAAAGCATAAAGAATCTTGCTCATGCGTTCAATCTCCTCAGGTGTGTTGGAGCACATCTTTTTGGAGAGATGAATGCCATGTCTGAAGGGCACTAGTCCCCTCTTGGAGTTCTCCTTGCTGAACCTCTTCAGTACCTTTTCTATGTTCATCTTCTGTAAGAGACCCAGCATCCTCTTCGGTCTATTTCTATAGACCTTAATCCCCAAAATGAAGGATGCTTCTCCGAGGTCTTTCATCGAAAACTCTTTAGATAATCATACCTTGACCGAGGTCAACAGGGAATGTCATTTCTAATTAGGAGAATGTCATCTACATACAGTACGAGAAAGACAACAGTGCTCTCACTAACCTTCTTGAATACAGGATTTCTCGTTATTGATGAAACTAAACGATTTGATTACATCATTGAAACGAGCATTCCAGCTCCGAGATACCTGCTTAAGTCCATAGATGAATCTTTGCAGCTTGCAGACCTTATGATCACTATCACTGGATGTGAAATCAAGGGACTGTTCCATATAGATATCTTCCTCAAGATATCCATTGAGGAACGCTGTTTTCACATCTATCTGTCATATTTTATAATCGAAATATGCTCCAATTGCAAGCATTGTGCGGATGGATTTAAGCATGGCTACTGGCGAGAAGGTATCTTGATAGTCAATGCCTTCACGTTGACTATACCCTTTCGCCACTAGCCTAGCTTTGAATGTCTCCACATTCCCATCTGCACCTTTCTCTTGAAGATCTATTTACACTCAATAGATACAATACCTTTAGGTAGATCTACCAAGGTTCAGACTTGGTTCGAGCGCATTAAGTCAATTTCTGACTTCATTGTCTCTCGTCATTTTTTGAAGTCGATATCTGATATCGCCTCGTTATAGATTTTGGGATTATCATCATGAACACTTTTTCATGAGGAACATTTTTTCTACATCCTCTGAAATAATACCTATGTACCTCTTAGGAGGATGGAAAATCCTATTTGACTTAAGAGGTGGAGGTAGTGTGCGAATCAGCTCAGACTGACCGGGTTTCTTAGGTTCCTTGGCTCGTTGCTCTTCGAAGACTCTTTTCGAGCTTAATCTATCTTCCGATGCCACCATCTTGAACAAATTGTTTCTCAAGAAAAATGGCATGTCGTCTCATAATTATATTATGGTCTTTCAGAAGATAGAAATAATATCCTAATGACTCTTTACGATATCCGATGAATCGAACTCTAAGGAATTTAGATTCTAATTTGTCCGCCTGCTATCTCTTGATATGGGCTGGACAATCCCAAATTCTGAGATGACTCGGACTAGGTTTCTTACGATGCCATATCTTATATGGTGTGGTAGGAATGGTTTTAGATGAAACCCTATTCAGTAGATATATTGCGGTTAGTAGATTATATCCCTAAAGAAACTCGAGAAGGTCCGTGAAGCTCATCATGGATTGGATCATATCTAATAGGGTTTGGTTTCTCCGTTCTGAAACTCCATTGAGTTGAGGCATTCCAGTGGAGTCCATTATGAGACAATGCCATTATCCTTGAAATAGTCTAGAAATTTTCAACTAAGGTATTTGCCTCGATTTGATCGAAGAACCTTAATAGGCTTTCCGATTTGTTTTTCCACTTAATGTCTGAATTTCTTAAACTTTTCAAAGGCTTCAGACTTGTGTTGCATCAGGTACCATATCCGTATCGAGACAAATCATTGGTAAAAGTAATGAAATAGACAAAGTTGCCTCTGGCCGGTACATCGAATGGGCCGCACATATCTATATGCACCAGGGCAAGGAGGTTCGTGGCTCTCTCCCCATGTCCTATAAAGGACAGCTTGATCATTTTGCTTGAAGGCATGACTCACAAATCGGATATGACTCGGAAGTCGATGGATCCATTAGTCCGGATTTCTCTAATTTGTTAATCTTGTCTTCAGCTCTATGACCTAGCCTAAGATGCCATAGGTACCTTTCGTTAACACAATCTCTAGATTGTTTCATTCCTATGGCATTCACGTTTTGCTCGACATTATAAACAAAAATATCTACATGTAATTGATAGAGACCGTTAATTAAGAAACCACTTGCAATTTTATTTTTTTCAAAAAGAATTGTACGGTGGTCCTTAAAAAAATTAATTACATAGTTTTCTTGTGCCAAGCATGAAACAGAAATCAAATTTCTACTCATAGTAGGTACAAAATAACTATCTCTAAGAACTAAAAGACTTCTAGATGGTAATCGAAGAGGGTTGGTTCCCACGGCCACAGTAGGAACTCTTGCTCCATTTATGATGCGCAGGATCATCTCGCCTTCCCTCAACCTCCTGTTATCCTCAAGATCCTGCATTGAAGTGCACAAATGAGCATTAGATCCAGAGTCAAGCATCCAACTGGATGCAGAAGAAATCGTTAGATTTGTCTCAATGATGAGCATACCTTCAGAAGGTCCACCTTCTCACTTGTTCTTCAGGCTGGTCAGGTACACAAGGCAGTTCTGCTTCCAATGGACATTGAGGTTGCAGTGGAAACACTTTTTTCTCCGCAGTCTTCTTCTTCGGCTCATCCATCTTTTTCCCCTCTATTTTCTGTTTCTTCGCAGACTTCTTTCCAAAAGACTCTCTTGTAAGAAGTCCTCTCCATAGCCAGAATTGAGTCCTTTGAACTCTTCAAAGTTTGCCCAGCAGTAATTAGCATATTCATTAACTTGGTCAAGGTGCACTGTAGCTTATTCATATGGAAGTTCATAATGAACTGTCCATATGAATCAGTCAAGGACTATAGGATCACATCAATCTGCAGATCCTTGTCCATCAGGACACCGAGCTTTTTAAGCTCTTCTAGGTTCTTGATCATCGCCAAGCAATGATTTTGGACCGACTACCCATCACGCATCTGCACCTTAAAGAGTCTCTTCAAGACTTGGTAGCGTGCTATGCGACTCTGTTCACCATACAACTCTTGTAGGTGAGCCAACATTTAGTGTGTAGTCTTAATGTTCTCGTACTAGCGCTGCAACTTATCAGGCATTGAGCCTAACACATAGCACCTGATCTTGTTGTTATCGTCCAACCACTTCTCATGAGATGCTCTCTGATCAGCGGTCGGACGAGCTGGGAGAGTGGGAAGTTTCTGGTCCAATACATAGGTCAGCTTTTCAGAACTTAAAACTATTTTCAAGTTCCTTAGCCAATCCTTGTAATTGGGTCTGGTCAATCGGTGGGTATCTAGGATTCAGGCTAGAAGGTTTGATGCAGACATTTTCCTATAGAAAGTCAAAGTTTCTAGTTGGATTTATAATTGACTTAATCAATTTATTTAGGAATTTTATTTTTAAACAAATTTTAGACTTCCACTATTTTCTCGGATTCCTACACTCCTTTGGTAGAGATGCAAAAATCTCCACGATCAAAGACTTTTAGTGAGTGGTACGGTCCCACTGATTGGCTCACCACCTCACCTAACAGTTATTGGTGATGAGTCAGCCGATGAGTGGACAACTCTTATCCAATGTTTTTCTAAACATGGTGCACCCAAACTCGGTCTCTAATTTATGAAGCTCACCATGCCCGGAATATTGCTCGACTTCTTAGTTAAGTCTGACCCACCATTTGCATGAGCTGGATTCATGATTGGGACCCTCACCGTATTTGGAATATTGAGCCCAACCCATCCTCCAATCTATAGCATCCTATGCCTGATAGATGTGGTTGCGTCTTTTCGGTGCAACCGAACCACTGTATCCAGCTGAGAACAATCAACCTCGAGAAGGGCCCGCATAACTATAATGGTGGAAGACCAATTAACTTAATATTTTTTAGGAAGATTTCAATTTAGATCTCTTAGACTCGACTAGTCATAATAATTATGACTAATCTAGTGGCATGGGTTAGCTCGAATCATTAACTATCTCAATACAGAACTGGGTCAACCCAATTGGCAGATAAGTGAGATCGGTGGGAGGGATATGCCATTAACTCGTCGTGAATGCATTCAGATCGAGTAGCTTCCAATTAAAGATCACCAGTCGTATCTGTCAAACTTATCTTAAACACCGATTCGTTGGATCAGAACTGATCGGATTAGCCTACAATCTAGGCTCGAACCGTGGAGCCAAATTAGGTCTTAAAGTGATCGACTACATATGGCTGTGAGTCGACCTTGACCAAGACTTACATCTAATAGGCTGGTCAAATCTAAGCACTCTTGATCCTACCTAACCAACTCTTGATTCGATTTGATCAACTACTAGACCTAATCGAGCTACTCATATCTGAACCCATGTTTTATGTAGGTGTCTTGAATCTGAAAATTCTTAATTTTTAGACCTAATTAGTTTTATAAACTTAATTCTTAATTAAGTCAAAACATGGTTCAAGAACAAAGCATGTAAAGATCCTAGGGTTTTTTGATTTAGGGTTGTGCAGAAAATTAAGTTTTCATTTTCTTATTAAGGGCAAACGTGCAGCACCCCTAAATGCCATAAGAGCATCCCATCGAATGGAAAGCAAGGGCCTTTAAACCCTTCTTACTCTTATGATCGGACGGCTAAGAGGAATGCCTTAATCAGAATTTTAAACTACACAACAAAATAGTTAGATCTAGCACATATATCTCATATACGATTAAAGATTTAAACTACACATACTTTGCATATATCACATATATCAATTTTTAAACATACATCTTATGCATTAGATCTGATTACATCTCATGTAACATCTGAAAATACATATGATCATAGCATAAAAAATTTCAGATCTAATCTAAAATAGATCTAGAACCAGAAATGCAGCTACGATATCAGTTGAAGGAAAAACTAGTTCCTAGTTCCATAGGATCGATGTGATTGGATCATATCTGCAGCGGAAGTTTTAAAATTTTTCTACGATCCAATCAGATCTGAGAGTTCTCAGATCTGATTAGATAGATCTGAAAATAAAAACAAAAATAAAATGAATCAGTGATAACGATTATCACCTAATCAGGTAAATTGTTCACCTTGTAGCGATGATTTGATGCGTCCGAGGTTTCGACTTGAGTCGCGCACATGCCCGGCCTCTACTAGTATCTACTCGAGTCAGATCTGGAGGTCTTCTCCTTCTAGATCTGATCTCAAAAAGTCAGATCAGATATCTTCCTGGTTTGCCTTCGATCCAATCTTCGACAGCAGCGCGATCGTCTCATGATCGGGATCTCCTTGACTCGATCATCTTAGCAGCAATTCACCAACACTTGATGGCTGATTCACCCAACTCCTTGGGCATGGAGAAGAGGGAGAGGATAAAGGAGAGGAGGCGTGGAGGTGGAAAGAGGGGTAGAGCTTGGGCGTGGGCTATTGAGATCTAACGCCAACCCTTGGCGCAGGGGTCTTTATATAGACATAGATGCAATCTTGGAGTCCTAGGGCTTTAAGCAACCAGTTTGCTTAAAGCATAAGGATTCCCTAGCTATTCCATGCCATCTTCAGATTTTCTCCAGAATTTTCTTGCCAAAAACCCAAGAAAAATGGTGTGACAAACATAGGAGATTAGGATAAGGCACATGAAATTTATTCCAAGATGTTTGAACTCTTCAAACGTTTGATCTCCCATCTTTATCCACTTAAGGGCGCATGCCAAAATGGGGCATGTGCCCTCTCCCTCCATGCAAAATGCACTTAGGGACGTGCGCCCCAAGATAAACTCCAGGGGCGCATGCCCCTCTTCATTCTTATAAAGATCAGGTCAAAGTGGCTCATGTCCTGATGCCCTTCGCAAGAGACCAGGACAAGCCCTGATCTTATCAGGATAAGCCTTGATCTGATCGGGATAAGTTCCAGTCAGACCAGAATAAACCCATATAGGGTTCCTAGATGAGCTAAATTAGATTTGACTGAGTCCAGACCAATCAAGAAGTCCATAAAAGGAGAAAGTCGGGTCCAATCATGTGCTAGCACGATTGTCTTGAACCTAATTTGATCTAATCCAAATCAATCGAATCAGTTTAGCCCAATTGATGACATTCAAACTCAAATCCTTGTTTGTATGATCTAGTTAGGTTCAGTTCTGTATGATAATAGGACATATCGTGATCTTCATTATCGATATTATCGAAATATTTTTCGATGGACCAGGACTCTTCTGATTCGCCCGATTAGAATTGTCGATCATCAAGACAATTCTAATTGCTTCCAAAATCCACCAATGACACCTAGCAGTATGTGGTGGCAACCTATCAGAATGGAATACGAACCTCTCGATGCAGTCAATTGTGTGATTGGGTTCTTCTATCATGAGTCCCGATAGGATCTAGGTTAAGGTGAGCTCGTCGAACCCAATACCTGTTATATGAATGAATCATTCGATTCAAGTCCGATATGAAATCCTAATAGAAACTCCTTTCTATTATTTTACATTGCCATGGTCATGGGCTTTAGGACTCGATCTCATGATCATCATAGGACACTCTTCTACCAAGGTTGATAGATCTCATATTGGTGTGATCCAATTCCTACAATGAACATACTATAGCCAACATATACCTCAGGATTCTGAATGGCTAGGAGGCCAAGTTATGGTGTAGTCAAATTATAACACACTCAAGGTGAACTGCCGATGCACCTTAGGTCAAAGAACCAGACACATGATTGCAGTATCGAGCTAGTCATCGACAAGAAGGTAGACTCCTTTATGATTGCTCGAGGTGGTCACGCTCATTACCCTAATTCTCAATAAGTACCTGTACTCTTACTCTGATATCTCCATACTGTAGATTTAAGACTCATCTATCTTAAGGAAGCGATTGTACACCGATCTTCCCGATCGGGAGCAGTTTATGAGTTAATTATGATAATACATGCCTTAAATTCTCAATTCTTGAGAGTGTTATCATGCCTGTTAACTCAATGGATGTATCACAGACATCTTAATATACAATGTAATAGAAAATAATTTTTTTATTAATTTTAAGTCAAAATTACAAAAATGCCTTTAGAAAATATTTTACAAGTATCGGCCAATTTGGCTTCTAGGGCATACATCTAACAATTCTAAGCATATAGCAAGTCCATTTTGACAAATTATTTGGCCTATGTTGTTGTTCTTCTCAGTACATTTGGTGTGCCTCCCTAGCTCTAAGCAACAACTGCTGAACTAATTTATTTAGGAAGAGAATTAAAACAAGAACTTCCAAGTTCCTTGCTAATGTATGTCAATTATCAAGAATCAAGGTTTGCCGGGCACACTGGCCGGCAACTAGTTTGGCATGGTATGGGCTCATATGGTGCCGTTCCGGGGAGTATTGATAGAGAGATAGAGGAAGAAGGGAGGAAGATTGGGAGGGGGAGAGGGAGGCAAAGAGGGGGGAATTCACCTGGAGGTGCAGATTGATTCATAGCCAGGTCTTCCAGGTGACGGGGAGCGAGAGTGAGAGACTGGAGGAGAAGGGAAGGAGGTGGGGGGTGGGGGCGCGGTTCAAAGGTTTCAGAGGATACGGTGGGGGATCAACAGGAGTGGCTTGAGCTGTAATTGAACTGGAAGGGGGCTTTTTTATCGGTTCAGCCTGCTCATCAAGCTGACTGCAGGAACTGTTCCAATTCCCCACTGGTTTGGTTTGATACGCCCTGAACCAGGTGATTGGGGGTGGTATGGTGAACTTGTATCAAGATTATCATTTGCCTCATGCTATGCATGTTGTGAAGAAATTAAGTTTAGTTGGTGATTATTTAGAAATCTTGTGCAAGCAAATCTTTTCTTCTAAATATAGTATCAGTGCATTAGAAAGACTTAGGTGTTATAGATTTCTGGTAAATCAATAAATGCAGGTCTTGGTCAGACATTCCCAGTTTCTGTAATTTTTTTTAGGTATCATGTGAAATGAGAGAGAAAGGAACATAATTGAAGTTGAACTATGAACACAATTGAAAATGAACCTTGTATATTTACATAAAAATAGCATGCTGTGAGTTATAGGTAGGTATAACTAGACATTTTGTGGAATTTCACATATGAAATTTTTACATATTGATCTAATGGAGAGTGATTTTAGTGTTCTAGTGCCTTCTTTCACTTTTGCCACCTTTCTGCTTCTATAGTCTTTGCTTTGTGATGGGATGGGAAAGGCCACATAACTTTGAGCTTGAAGAATGTGAGTGCGTTGTTACTTCCTAAATGAATCTTTAGTATGATGCTTGTCAGTAAGACTCCTTTATTCTGCAAAACCGTAATCAAATTTCAGACATGCAATTTCAAGGTGATGCTTTCAATATATTTTTGTTTGGGTCACTAGATACCAAAAGCGCAATACTATTTTTCATTGCTAATAAACTTTTGGTTAGTATTTCATGCCTGCATTCATAATGTTGGATCTGATCTCACTGTAGCCTAGAGTGCCAAGGACCATGCTTATCTGACAACTGTAGTTAGTGAAAAAGATTTAGTGACAGATTGTTTAATGGCTGTATAAAGATTCATTGAGTTATCTCACAAGTGAGAATACGTTCTTGTGGATCACCCTGTAACCATCAGTTTTGGTTGCTGAAATTCTACTAAGCATTTGTGAAGGTTTTCCCCAGTAAAATTTGTCCTGGGTCCTTAATGAAATTTTAAGAAGTGTTTTCATTTTCATGTTGTGCACAAATTTTGTTTTGCATCTTCATAACATAACCAAATGGGCAATCTGGGTCATCCAAAAATGATCTAGATCACAGTTTCTCTTCACATCCTAAACTTTGTTAGTATTTCAAAACATGCACTTCAGTTCCCTCAAGAAATTTAACATAAATAATTTTATAAGAGCACAGTAGGTTCTTTCACAATTAGAATCTAAAATTCAAATTTGTTGTGGTAGTGTATATTCGACCAGCCATCTGATATAATTTTCTCCTTGGATCTTTTGTTGGACATCAGATATGGTCTGGGTTTTGTTCAAAAGGCATCATTTTTGTAGCAGTTTGTGTAGTAACTCGGTGAGACTAATGCCATGGTTCTAAGTACCATAACTATCCTCGTTGTCAAATTCTTTAGTTCATACAGTCATTTGTTATGATTTTGTAGTTCCAAATGTTAGGCTACTTACCTACAAAGCAAGGATACAAATATATTAAAATGTGGATATGCCAGTGTAAAAAATCTTAGAAAAGTAGGTATTGGTGCGAAATCTGGTTGACGCTAGATTTGAGGTTGGAGTCGGAGAAGATGAGGTTGCCGCCGGTGACCTGCAAAACAAGTCTCATTTGGAGTCGGAGGTGGTGGCTCCGGCAAGATCCTCCGACGATTAAATTAGCTCTTTTGGCCAACAGAATGGAGTATTCAGAGAAGTTTTAGCAGAATTTTGAGGTAGAAGATGAGAGCTTAGGGAAGAAAGCGTATCTGAAGGGTCTCTTATATAGGCGGAGCCCGTAACAAACTGATGGTGACAGCCGTAATCGCCTAGTAGTGGGCCGTTCGGGGATACGTGGGGTTTGTTACGGAGGATGGTGTCCGTTGTCATGACGTGCCAGTCTATTGAGACTTAACAGTCGAGGTTCGGATGGGGTAGCTACAGGTGGTGAAGAGCTCATAGTTACTGTTGTTCCAGAGTTCGGGTGTTCTCAAGATCGATCACGTCTTGACTGTTATTTATGTCAAGAGTAAGTGCCGAGGTTTTTTCGGACAGCTGCGAGGGGTATGGAAGGGATCCTGTTGAGAGAGTCTAGAGGAAGCTTGACTGGGTGGAGCACCTTAGGCAATTGGGGGGAGAAGTCCGGAAGAAATTCGACGGATGGAGAAGTCCGTCTGGAGGAGAAATTCAGGAGTTCGACCAATGGAGAAGTTCGACGGAAGAAGAAGTCCTGGAGGAGTTCGATATAAAGCATAGAAGTTTGTCCGGAGGTGATTCTATCAGTCGGAGACTCTTGAGATGAGATTCGATGGTGATAGCAATACTCGATTTGAGGGAGATCCAGTAGGAAAGAAGTTCGGCCAGCTTCCAAGCTGGCCAGGCTAGACTACCTGGGGGGCGAAACCTCACCGCTTCCATTGCTCAAGCGACTGTTCTCACTGTTCAAGTTCATCTGAGGTTTCGCTCAACTGAAAAGGGTCGTCTGTTTATGGCGGAGGAACCTGATTGCCTTTATCGATCGGAGCCCGACCATGGCCGTCGCCACTGGGCGGGATCATCCAGAGATCAGACATCCGTCAGAACTTCGGCAAAAGCGGATTTATCCCCAACACAAGTCTCTTCACTCTCAAGTTCGAAGTTCGAAGGGAGTAAAATCATGACTGCCAAAGTTTCTCTCTCTTCTTTTTTCTTTTTAGCTTCCGGCATTTGTCGGATGGAAAATTTTGGAGTCTACCACGTCGGTACCGAAGCCTCATAAATGCAAGGCGATCTGAAAAGATGTTTTTCGAAACTTCCGTCAGAAGTCTGCCCAAGGTACGACATCATTAAGGATCTGTTCGTTGCTAGACCCCTGCCATGATGAATGGGACACGCATCGCGCGAAGGTCGGCCGGGAGGGATCTGCAACCATAACCGCCTCGGGGTTCCTCAGGCTATTTAAGGATTTCTACTCTTTGTTTTTCATCTTGCTTGAATCTCCTTCCTCAAGCTCTAGCTTTCTTTCTGCTCGAGAGCTTCAGTTCCTCCTGTCGTCCTCCCTGATTCCAGGCGCCTTCTCGTTCGATTTACACGGTGTCCGTCGTCTCTCCACCCTTCTCAATCGCATTAGGTTAGTCTCGAAACCTCTTTTTGGATTGTTCCTGTGTCTTCTGCATCTCGTCCTTTTGATTTCTTCGGAGAAGTCTAGCATCTTGTTTTTCTTGATTTTTCGAGGGATTTTTCTAAGTTTACTTTGATCCGAATGTCCACCGAAGAATCCTGATCGACTTGTTCTGGGAGTTCGGCCCGTCTGGCTTTGATGGACCCATCCCTTAGGGATACCAAGCCTGTAGACATGCCCCGGCTGCTGTTTGTGCCCGCCACCATTCCTTGCATACTTCGGCCTGACGATCTCTCCTTAGTCAGAATCCAGTTCGGAATTCCTCTTGAATTCAAGCTTGAACTTTTCGGTCCTAGTGATCGAGCCTGTACCCCTCCTTTGGGCCGAACCTGTCTGTACCTCGAAATCGTCCGTGCGAGACTTAGGCTATCCTTGCCTCCCTTTGTAGTTAGTCTGTTCAAGTTTCTTAACATTTCTTTTACTGCAATGGCGTTGAACTTCTTTAGATTCATCATAGGGTTTTTCTTTGTGCATCATGGTAGGTGTCCGACCTACCATTTTCTTATTCTACACTTTTTTTACCTTCAAACGTTACCCCACCGCCAAGGATTAATGGTATGTTTTCCCTTAGTTTGGAAAGAAGGGATTGCTTAAAGGTGCCCCTTCTTCCATTCACAATTGGAAGGAGAAGTTTTTCTGTCTCATGTCCCTCCCTAGAATTAGGACTTTCTTTGTGGGGGAAGATAAGGGACTCAGTCCGTCGAGCTCCTGGACTGGAGAGCGAGGATTGGGGCTCGGCTGATAAATTGAAGAACTTTAACGCCCCTCTGGTCTCTAAGCTTTTGGGTGAGCATACCTTGTTTAACTTCGGGCTTAGTCCGCTTAATCCAGCAGGTAGCTCTTCTTAGCCAATCAGTCACGTGGTGTCTTTCCTCCTAGTGTTGACTCTGCCTTCTTTCCCCTTTCTCTCTCTTTTTTATAGAGATGACCTCAGAAGAACGAAACCGCTTGGCAAAGGGGATCAAGTTCCTTAAGAGAAAAGGTAGTTCTGCCGGGGAACCACCAAAGAAGGCTCGTACTGGAGAGTCGAGTCAAGCTGTGCCGATCCAGGCTATGCCCGCCCCTGAGCCTACTACAGCAGCCTCGAGCTCTGCCCTACTCGACGAGGTCGCCGTTCCCCTGCCTCCTGCCTAGGAAGAAACTGTCGAAGGGCAGAAGAAAAAAAAGGCCATCAGGAAGAAGGCCGGGAACTCCGAAGGCGAGAGCTCCAATCAGGAGCAGGCCTCCCTGGATGACCGGGAGGTCGTCTAGTCGCTGATGAGGGGGAGCATACTTCCTCATATCATGGAGAGGATGTTCCAGAAGGATGATGCCGAGAGGTTCGACGAGTCTTTCGCCGCCTATCTTGAGGTGATCAATTTTCCTCAATTTTGATTTAGCGCCTTTTAAATTTTGAAGCTAAAATTTTGCAATCTTGACTAAGTTTTCATTTTGCAGTTGGGGCACTACCTTTTTGCCCATTCAAAGGCGGCGGGCCACAACAAGGCCGAAGCTTTCAAGACTCTTCAAGAAGCTCGTGTAGAGGCTGAGAGGGCTCGGGCCGAGGCCGACTGCCTGAAGGTGACTTCGGAGATCCAATCCACCAAAGTCGAACGCCTTCGGGAGGAACTGAGAAAGGGGAACAAGGCAATGATGGAGTTGAGGGTTGCCTTGGCTCTGAAAAAGGAGGAGAAGAGGAAGGCAAAGGAAGAGGTCAGCGCTGAAAGGAAGCAGGCCGTCGAAGCTTTCAAGTCCTTCAAAGACATGGAGGACATCAAGATTGCTTTCGCCTAGGAAGCCTTCCTGGAAGGGTTCCAAATCTGCTTGGGGAGGGTCGCTAAGAACTTTTCTGGTGTCGACCTGGATCTTCTTACGGATGAACCTGGTGATGGAGCCGGCCCTTCAGATGCTGGTGCCGGAGTTGTCTCCGACTCTCCTGCCGCCGAAGTCGCCCCGGAGGTCCCCAAACCTACAGCCGCAGTGCCTGGATCTACCCCAGGGCCGGAGCCGATAGAGAACACTTCGACCTCTCCTATGGGCGTGCCGCCTGAGGTCTGAATTTTCAACAATCATGTACTTTTTCCTTTTTTTTCTTTTCTTTGATGAACTAAAAATGCTTCGGGTAATGAAAGCAAGTTTCTTTCCCTTTATATTGGTGTTGTGCCATGTGTTGTCCAGAATTTCTTTAATAATCAGAGCCATAACCTGCCATCTCTCGTCGACGCCGACCCCTTATCCCAGGGAGTTCCGCTGAAATCTTTAATAAAAAGCTTAAAGAAGAAAGTCCACCATTTGAAGAAGAAGTTGAAGAAGATGGAGGACGACCTTCTAGCTTCTCGGAAGAGCGCTTCAGAGGCGACCAAAGAGGTCATTTGCCTCCGAAATTTACACATGAAGGACTTTGCAAGTTTCGGCATTCGGAAAGATAGTTTTGAGAGGGAGATTGTCGAGCTCAAGAAAAATGCCAGCAACAAATGTTGGGCACTAACGAAGAAGATTAGCTCTCTCGAAGTCGATCTCAAGGCGGCGAAAGAGAAAATTCAATTGCTGGAAGAGAGCTCGTCATGGTTTACCGACAAGGCTCGGTACGATTGGAATTGATCCAAGTTCTTCGAGCTTCAGAGATAGTTACAAGACACCGAGAACTGGCATAATAGTTAGAGAATAACTTGGGCAGAGAAGATGTCCAGGCTTGAATGCGAGCTCCAAGCTGCCAGAGATGAAGCATCTTACTTCCAGAGGCGATTATACAATAATCGGCAGGCCGGTTCGAATGGTGAGTCGGAGGAGATTGCCTTCTTGAAGAGGACTATCGGCGAGCTCTCAAAAGCGGTCGGGACGGAGAAGGCTGACGTTCAATGGCTGAAGCTCCAGCTGACTTGTGAGCATCAAGCTGTTAAAGATGCGAAGGCCGAGTCTAAAGTCCTAAGGAAACAGCGGCGAGAGCTTGAAGGCAAGTTCGAACACATTAACAGAATGTATATAGATGGCTTATATAAAAAGAAAGAGCTTGAGGGGGAGATCCTTAGACTAAAGCAAGCCTTGGTGATGGTTGGGGCCGATAGTCTGAAATCTGAGAAGTCCGATCAATCTTAAGACTTTGGTCTTTTTTTCTTCTTTCTTTTTATGTAATCGGTCTTGCCGACCTTTATCTCGCTTGTAATGGACTTATATTCTCGTGTAATCGGTCTTGCTGATCTTTATTTTGCTTGTAATGAACTTAATATTTGTAATAAAATGGTATCTTTTTCGTTATTATCTTACACAAATTTGGTGCTGGTTAATGACTATGCTTTCTTCGTCTCATTTTTTTTTATTTTGTCTTCTAATGAGATGCTTGTTGTGGATGTCGAGCTGGGGTCCCTTTCGCGAAGTAGGGCGGGGTTCCCCTTTCATATTTGACATAGCCATAGGGAGGATATATATAAGGATCGCCGGTATGGCTTTTCCCGTTTCTTCATTTTAGATTAATGAGGCTTTAGCCTTCCTCGTGTTGGGACGAGGTTCTCTTTTGCTCCTTGCGCGATCGTAGGGGTATGTTAGGGCCATTGACGGGATCTCTCCCCTCATCTCGTCTTAGTTTAACGAGGCCTTCGACTTTGCTCACATTAGGACGAGGTTCTCCTTCTGTTCCTAACGTGACTGTAGGGGCACATTAGGGCCGTTTGAAGGGCTTATTTTCTCATCTCATTTTAGATTAACGAGGCCTTCGGCTTTGCTCACATTAGGACGTCCCTCATCTCGTCTTTAGATTAATGAGGCCTTCGGCTTTGCTCATGTTAGGACGAGGTTCTCCTCATGTTCCTAACATGGCTGTAGGGGTGCATTAGGACCATTGGGAGGGCCTCTCCCCTCATCTCGTCTTAGATTAATGAGGTCTTCAACTTTGCTCATGTTAGGACGAGGTTCTCCTATTCCTAACATGGCTATAGGGGCGCATTAGGACTGCTGGAAGGGCCTCTCCCCTCATTTCGTCTTAGATTAACGAGGCCTTTGGCTTTACCCACGTTAGGACGAGGTTCTTCTGTTCCTAATGTGGCTTTTGGGGCATATTAGGGCCACTGGAAGGGCCTCTTTTCTCACCTCATCTTAGATTAACGAGGCCTTCGACTTTGCCTACGTTAGGACGAGGTTCTTCTGTTTCTAACGTGGCTATCTTCGTTGCACGGTTAAGTTCGAAAAGTCGTTTTCCACCATTATAGATTTGTAACAAGGATCGGGGTGTTAAAGTAGAGGTATTTTATTGTGACCAAGTCATTGATAATACATCCGTAGGTTTTTCAAGTTCCACGGTCGGGGTAGATCGGCTTCTCCGAGCTTCTTCAGGTAATATGTCCCGGGTCGGACAACTTTCTTGACCTTGTAGGGTCCTTTTCAATTTGGGGCGAGCTTTTCCTGATTTTGAGGCTGAGAAATGGTTGCTCGCCGAAGCACTAAGTCCCCCACTCTGAATACTTTGTCTGACTCTGGAGTTGTAGAATTGGGCCATCCTTCGCTTGTAAGCAGCCATCCGAACTTGGGCCTCTCATTTTTTCTCCAACAGGTCGAGGTTAGCTCTGAGGTCTTATGAATTGTACTGCTCATTGAAGGCTACAACCTGTGCCGATGGGAGTTTAAGCTCGATTGGGATGACCGCCTCCATTCCAAAGGTCAAGGTGAATGGTGTCTCTCTAGTTGGTAATCTTTGGATAGTTCGGTATGCCCAGAGTACATGATAGAGTTCATCTACCTAAGTCCCTTTCGCCTTCTTGAGTCTTGCTTTGATTTCCTACAGTAGAGTTCCGTTGGTTACTTTGGCCTCGCCGTTTAACTGTGGATGAGCCACTAATGTAAAATTGTGAGAGATATTCAAGTCTTCGCAGAACTCTGCAAACTTCGTCCCGACAAATTGTCACCTATTATCTGTTACAAGGATTCGGGGCAGGCCAAACCTACAAACAATCGACTTTCAGATAAAGTCTTATACTTTGACTTCGGTAATTTTTGCTAGGGTTTGGTCTCGACCCATTTGGTGAAGTAGTTGATCGCAACTAAGAGAAACTTTCGTTGTCCGGATGCCATTGAAAAGGGGCCAAGTATATCTATCCTTCATTGCGCAAATGGCCAAGAGGCACTCAAGAGTGTAAGCTCGGAGGCTGGTTGCCTTTGTATATTTGTGTTCCTCTGGCAGCGGTCACACCTTTTAATATATTCGACACAATCATGATGCATAGTTGGCCAATAATATCCTTGCCGAAGCAGCTTGTGAGATAGGGACCTGGCACCAAGATGGTTTCCATAGATTCCTCCATGCACTTCTCGTAGTGCAAAGTCGGCTTCAGAAGGTCGGAGATATTTCAAAAGTGGCAACGAGTACGATCTCTTGTACAGCTTACCTTCATATAGAATATACCGGGAGGCTTGGTTTCTCAGCTTCCGAGCTTCTTTCGGATCATAGGGGAGTGTCCCATCTTTGAGATAAGCGATTAATGGGTCGATCCAGCAAGACTCATGGTCGATCTGCATTGTAGACTGCGGCTCTTCCGTACTCGAGCATTTCAACACTTCAAAGTATACTTCTTTGGGAAGTTCGTTGGGGGCAAGTGTGGCCAGCTTGGATAGGAGGTCGGCTCTGGTGTTCTCTGCCCTTGGAATTTGCTGAATGCCGAAGCCATTAAAGGCTGAGGTTAGGCTCTTTACTTTCTCAAGATACTTTATCATACTTTCCTTCCGAGCTTCATAACTGCCATTGAATTGTCCCACTACCAACTGTAAGTCACTATAAGCCTAGAGCCGATCTGCCTTTAGTCTGTTTGCTATCTTCAGCCATGCTATCAGAGCTTCATATTCTGCCTCGTTGTTTGTTGCAGGAAACTCAAAGCGTGGTGCATACTCGACGATGACCCCTTCGGGATTGACCAGGATCAGTTCAGCGCCTGCGCCTGAAGCATTGGAAGAGCCATCCACATATAAGGCGCAGAAACCTTCGGGAAGATCCACTCTTTCTTCGGAGGAGCTCGGTTGCAACCACGGAACGTTGGCTTCATTTTGCTCAGGTTCGACATCGTCAAGAATTGTGCACTTAACCATGAAGTCAGCCAAGATCTAAGCCTTGATTGATGGCCGGGATTGGTAGTTGATGTCGAACTCTATGAGCTCGATTGTCCACTTTGCAATTCTTCCAGAGGCGTCCGTCCGGTGAAGGATTATCTTGATTGGTTGGTCTGTGAGAAGCATTACGGTATGCCGCTGGAAGTAGGGCCAAAGTCTCCTGGCTGCAATCAGAAGAGCATAAGTTAATTTTTTTAATTTAGTATACCTAGTCTCCGCATCTTTCAAGACTCGACTTATGTAGTAGATTGATCATTGCATTTTTGCCTCTTTCTTACTAGGACAGTTGCTAGCGCCACTGGGGAGACTGCTAGGTAGAGGAATAACTTTTCTTCAGGTTCGAGCTTGGCCAATAGGAGAGGCGAGCTGAGGTAGTTCTTAAGCTCTTCAAATGCTTGCGGACTTTCCGTAGTCCAACAGAAGTTCTTTGGTTGTTTAAGGACCTGGAAGAAGGGCATGCATTGCTCGGCCAACTTTGAGACAAAGCGATTTAGAGACGCCACCTTTCCAGTTAAGCGTTGAATTTTTTTTATTGATTTTGGGGCAGTCATTTCCTGTATGGCTCGGATCTTCTCTGGGTTAGCTTCGATGCCGCGCCTTAATACCATGAATCCCAAGAATTTTTCTGAAGTTACCCTGAAGGCGCATTTGGTCGGATTTAGCTTCATTTTGTACTTTCGGAGAGCATCGAAGGTCTCCTTAAGGTTGGCAACATGATTGATTGAAGTTCGGCTCTTGACAAGCATGTCGTCCACATAGACCTTGTTGCGGTCGATCTGCTCTTTGTAGATTTTGTTGACCAGACGTTGATAGGTTGCGCCTGCATTTTTAATTCCAAAAGACATTATCCTGTAACAATAAAGATCATGGTTAGTAATAAAAGCAGTTTGTTCCTCGTCCTTCGGCGCCATCCGAATTTGGTTATAGTCGGAGAAGGCATCCATGAAGGTGAGGAGCTCATGGCTCGAGATTGTATCCACCAATTGATCGATTCTGGGCAGAAGATAGTTGTCCTTTGGGTAGGCTTTGTTTAGCTTCTTAAAGTCAATGCACATTCTCCACTTGCCGTTGGCCTTCTTGATCAGGACCACATTGAAGATCCAAGTCGGATAGTTGACTTCTCGAATGAATCCAGCTTTAAGGAGCTTGTCTACTTCCTCTGCTATTGTCTTCTACCTTTTCGGTGCATGGCCCCGAATTTTTTCCTTCACTGATTTGTACTTTGGAGTTAACAATCAGCCGATATTCCATGACCTCGGCATCAATCTCCGACATATTCGTTGGAACCCAAGCGAAGACGTCGGCATTCTTCTGTAGGAAAGTGATGAGCTGTTCTCGAACTTCATCTCTCAAGTTGGAGCTGATCTGCATCGTATGCTCCGCATCCCCATCATTTAGGGGGACATCTACAAGGTCTTCCATGGGTTCGCCCCGCTCTTCAGTAAAGTCATCGCGGACATCCAGCCCGTCAACTGGGTAAGGGTTGGGCTGGCCGCTCTTCTGCAAAGCAATGGAATAGCAGCGTCTTGCCAAGACTTGATCTTCCTAATTTTCTCAATTCCGTTGCTTGTTGGGAATATTATTTTCAAATAATAGGTTGATACCATAGCTCGGAGTGCATTTAGATCAGATCGGCTAAGATTGCGTTGTAATTGGCCGATGGAGCTATCACTACCAAAAAGCTCACTTGTGTTCGAGCCCATTTTGGGTGTTGTCCTGCAGCCACAGTCAATATTATTATCCCTTCAACTGGCACAGCATCGTCAGTGAAGCCCACCAATGGAGAATTCATAGGTCCCAGGTAGTTATTAGGTATAGACATTTTGGAGAAAGCATCATAAAACAAGACATCGACAGAGTTTTCATTATCTATTAAAATGCGGTGTACATCATAGTCAGCAATGTTTAAAGAGATTACAACCGTGTCGTTGTGCGGAAACTGAACTTTTTGGGCATCTTCGTTGGTAAAAGCTATGGGCTCCTCAGTCCTTCGTCTCGTTGCAGGCTCTGCCGACCCGCTGGCCTCCCCCCATCAAAGTCCCCTAGAGATGGTGTTGA
This sequence comes from Cocos nucifera, assembly GCA_006176705.1. Lineage (NCBI taxonomy): Eukaryota > Viridiplantae > Streptophyta > Magnoliopsida > Arecales > Arecaceae > Cocos > Cocos nucifera. The sequence continues at coordinate 442,256 of QRFJ01003397.1, read as the reverse complement.
TGATGCCGCGGGATGGTCGATCTTCTTACTGCTCCTCCCTTGGTAGTTCCGGTGGTGGGGGTGCCCTTGGCTGATCTTCCCATTTTTCTGGTCGACGTCGAAGGAATCGGCCCAGCCTACCCCATCTGACGAGCTCCTCGATTTCATCTTGGAGCTGGAAACATTCTTCCGTATTATGACCGTGGTCACGATGGTAGAGGCAATATTTGTTAGGATTGCGCTTGCCAGGGTGAGTGCACATTCTTTCCGGTCTCGGCAGCTGCTCCTTAATTTTCATCAGAACTTGAGTTTTAGGAGCATTAAGGGGGGCATAGTTGTGAAACCTTCTGAGGGGGAGCCTTGTCGAGCCCTACTGTCGGGGCTTCTTTGCTTTCGGATCCGAGGAGTTCGGGCTCGCTTGCGCTCAGGAGTTCGGGAGCGCGGTCGAGCTTCACTCGGCTTTCTTTTAGTAGCGGGCATACTTGATCCGCCTGCATCCTGCTCTCCTGCGGCTTCACTATCCTTGGCCTTAAAGGCCTCGTCTGCCCGGGCATAACCATCAGCCCGAGCCAGCATATCAGCTAAATCCCTGGGGTACTTCTCCAGGGAGAATAGTAGGTCGTTCTTCTAAAGGCCGTCCTTTAGTGCGGCCATTGCAAACTGATTGGTCCAAATTTTGGACCTCTAGAGTAGCAGCGTTGAACCGGATGACAGGCCCGGATGGATTCCCCTTCTACTGATATTGATGAGGGAGTCCGAGCCTCGTTGGCGGTGTCAGCTGTCGATGAAGTGAGCCGCAAATTGCTAGCTCATCTTATAAAAAAAAGATAGTACCCGGCTTAAGGATCGAGTACCAGTTCCTGGCTGCCCCTTTTAGGATGGATGGAAAAGCTCGGCACAGAATGACGTCTGGCGCGCCATGGAGCAGCATCATTGTCCGAAAGGCCTCTAGGTGGTCAATCGGATCAGTAGTCTCGTCGTAGTTCTAAACTTTGGGAGTTTGAAGTTCGGCGAGATTGGCTCCTGCATGATCTGCTGGGAGAAAGGAGGATCGGTGTAGATATCGTTGCTGTAGGAGGGGGGAGCGTGGCGGGGTTCCTCGATCCACCGGCTCATCTCCTGCAATTTTTGGTCTAGGAGGTCCCGACGGTCGCGGATCTCCAAAATCTTCTAACAAAATGGGGGCAAAGTCCCCCTAGGGGTTGAATCATGATCAGGGCAAGGGCCCTCTTCCCTCTGCTTTCCTTTTTCGAAAGTTGCAGGCCGATTCGCCCAAGTCGGTCGCCCCCAGACTGGATCCTAGGGTTTCGATGAAAGCCGCTTCGATCGGATCGGTGTGGGAGGCTGCTACTGCATGGCCTGCACTGCTTCAGTGAGGCCTCTGACTTGCTGAACTAGTAGGTTGAACTGCTTTGCATCCACCATCACTGCCGGCAGAGTTCGAGATGTCGGAGATGAAACAGGGGGCGGGCAGATCTGGCCGCAGAGGTGGTTGATTGCCGAGTCGAAGCTTTCCTGGGAGGCATCTTTTCAAGAACAATCGAAGAAGAAAGGCTTTGAAGGAGAAGAAGAACTTCCGCTGAATACTCCTTTAAGAACAGGGGATCAACAGATGAGTGTCCCTTTAGCGCCAATTCTAATGGTGCAAAATCTGGTTGACGCCAGATTTGAGGCTGGAGTCGGAGAAGACGAGGTTGCTGCTGGTGACCTGCAAAACAAGTCTCGTCCAGAGTCGGGGGTGGTGGCTTTGGCAAGATCCTCCGACGATCAAGTCAGCTTTTTCGGCCAACAGAAATGGAGTATTCAGAGAAGTTTTTAGCAGAGTTTTGAGGTAGAAGATGAGAGCTTAGAAAAGAAAGCGTATCTGGAGGGTCTCTTATATAGGCGGAGCCCGTAATAAACGGATGGTGACAGCCGTAACCGCCTAGTAGTGCGCTGTTCGGGGCCATGTGGGGTTTGTTACAGAGGATGGTGTCTGTTGTCGTGACGTGCTAGTCTGTTAGGACTTAACAGTCAAGGTTCGGATGGGGTAGCTGCAGGCGATGAAGAGCTCATAGTTATTATTGTTCCAGAGGAGTTCAGGTGTTCTCAAGATCGGCTGTGCCTTGACTGTTATTTGCTATGTCAAGAGTAAGTGTCGAGGTTCTTTCGGACAGTTGGGAGGGGTATGGAAGGGATCCTGTTGAGAGAGTCTAGAGGAAGCTCGACCGGGTGGAGCCCCTTAGGCAATTGGGGGGAGAAGTCTGAAAGTAATTCGATTGATGGAGAAGTTCGGAAGATGGAGAAGCTCGACGGAAGGAGAAGTCCTGGAGGAGTTCGAGATAAAGTACAGAAGTTTGTCCGGGGGAGGTTCTATTAGTCGGAGACTCTCGAGATGAGATTCGATGGTGATAGTTATACTCGATTTGAGGGATATCCGGTAGAAAAGAAGTTCGGCCAGCTTCCAAGCTGACCAGGTTAGACTATCCGGAGGGCGAAACCTCAGCGCTTCAACTGCTCAAACGACTGTTCTCACTATTCAAGTTCATCTGAGATTTCGCTCAACTGGAGAGGGTCGTCCATTTATGGTGGAGGAACCTGATTGCCTTTATCGGTCGGAGCCCGGCCATGGCCGTCGCTACTGGGCAGGATCACCCAAAGATCAGACATCTGTCAGAACTTCGGCAAAAGCGGGTTTATCCCCAACAGTAGGATATGAGACATGCTAGATATGCTAATAGATGATGTATATATATGAATGAGTTCCATAAAGCAAATGGTTTGGTAAAACAGCGTGGTCCATACTCTGGAGCAATAATATCAATATCTAAAAATTTCATTTAGTCACTGTTCAAATAAACAGACTATAACACATACTCCATACAATAACATAACATTCTAGGATTATTCATCCATCATGGCTATCATTAAAATGTCAGCATTCATCAAAGGAAAGAGATAGAAAGCCCTTGATGCAGGACCAACTGGGGATGAATTGGAAGGCATAGGATCAGGGAAAAGATCTATCTGCATTTTGGTTGCAAATTACCTTGTTGTCCTGCTACAGAAATGAGAGCAGAAAGTGTGTTTTTTTTGGTGATCGTAAATTCAAGAAGGTCAAAAGATTTGCATTTTAGATTTTATGAAGAGATATTGGTCCTATGAACAAGTTTCTAACAAAAAGTTTGTCAATTTGTGGTGGTCCATTTTAGTCCTATGGCAGAATTCAGATCACAGATTTTTACGATTATAGAGAAACCAGGACAGTGAGGAAAACCAGAGATAGAGATAATAATAGTAGAGATGAAGATGATAGAAGAGCGATCAAAAAGAGAGAGGAAGGAGGGGGGAAGAGAGATGGGCCAAACCCGGCCTAAAGAAGTCCTTTTCTTTCAGAACAAATCTTGTATGACGATTTTAAATCATGCCCTAATAGGTTCTCTTATAAACTTCAAATGATGTTTTCAAACTAAAACTAGGATCTTAACAAATAAGCACCCAATCTCTAGAAATTTTCCTAAAAAAGAAAAATTTGGAATACGACATAACCTTGTATAGTAAGACACATAAAAAATGCAAAAATCTAATTCTAATGTTTTTTTTTAAATAACTTGTCCATTTTGAGATATACCTAAAGCAGGATGCAAGTCCTACTTAAAACAAGAGTCCAAAACCTATTCTGAAGATTGCCTAAATAACAAGTTTCAAACATGCAAGAAAATCTATAATTTTATTCACCATCATTCATTTTTGTTGACTTTAGGTATGATTTTGATGAATAACAAAATATTTGAGTCTATCTTTGGCACTAACAATGTGGTTTGGATGTTTAAGGAACCTTTCTCTCTGATGCTCCAAGTTTTTGATTAAAAGAATTAAGAAAGAAGAGCAAAAGAGATCAAGCCAAATGTATTTCAAAGAGTACTGGGTCAGGAATGAACAAAAGAAAAGTGTAGAGTTGGATTTAGCACAGTTTTAGCATTTGACACAGGTCAGGAGTCGACTCCAGATTGGTAGGAACTGACTCACGGGCTTAGACAGGCATCAGGCTCAAAACAGAAAACTTTAGTATGAACCAACGTTCTCGGAATCGTCCCGAACCAGACAGTTTGTGACGTGTCGAACCGTACCGACGGAAAACTGGGACGGTTCCGGCGTGGAAAACGGCACATGCTGGTGTCGGAGAAAGAGAGGGAAATAGAGGTAGAGAGAGAGGAGAGAGAGAGAGAGAGGAGGATGCCGACGATGGCTCTCTATGGCCGTCGTGGCTCGGTTTGCCTGATAGGGCTACTGCAATAAGCAAGAAAGAGAGAGAGAGGAGAGGAGACCATCGAAGATGGGAGGATGGGATGGTGGAGAGGCCGTCGGAGGACTCTGCGTGGCCGCCGTGGCCACCGGGTGGCGGAAGTAGTGCGGGCGCACGCGTGGCCCTTTTTTAAAAACAGAGATGAACAGTAAAGCCGACAAACCATTTGCCGGCTTCACTGTTTAAAAGTTTTTTTAAAAAAATTTAAATCAATGAAGTCGACAATCGAATTGTTGGCTTCATTTTTTGATTTTTTAAAAAAAAGTCTGTTAAAAAGTGAAGCCAGCAAATCATTTACCGGCTTCACTTAAGTTTTTGCTTTTTAAAAAAATTCGTGAAACATGGATGTCATCCTTGTTTCACGCTCGCGACGCCGCGTGCATGGACTGCACCGTCCGGCAGCCACGACGGCCAGTCGGAGGCCGTCCGATGGGCCCTCCGACTCCTTCCCCTCCCTCCTTTTCTTTCTTCCTCTCTTTCTCTCTCTCTCTCTTCTCTCTTTTCCTCCCGGTTCTCTTTTCTTGTTTCAGTTCGCTTCGATCCGATTCGGTACGGAACTGTACCGGACCGTGCCACCAGCTGGTCGGAACGGCCACCGGTACCAGAACTAGAAACCTTGGTATGAACCCTATCGCAGGAGTCAACTAGGAGTCGACTCAAGAAAAGTAGGAGTCGACTCATGTATCAGAAAAGGCACTAATCCAAGAACAGAATGCAGAATTTTTTATCCTGCAGTTGGAGTCGACTCAAGGCTTTGAGGAGTCGAGTCCCGAGCTTCAGAATTTTTCATCCTGCAGCTGGAGTCGACTCAAGGCTTTCGGGAGTCGATTCTCGAGTTTCTGACAGCCCTAACGGCTAGTTCCCAGAACTATCTAGATTTCATTTTTTATCCTTCTAACGGACTTTTTTTGATGTTCCAATGGCTACAAATCTATTTTTGGACTTCCTAACTTGGATTACGAGGCTTCTAAGGTCAAATTAAGGTAAGGGAACCCAAGATATAAAAGAAATGAAGTGGGAAACATCCATAACTTTTTGAAAATCTGTGTAGTTCAAACAGTGAGCCTTAAAGAGCCTTCATTGCTGTTCAATCACTCAACCAGCTGTGTAATCCAGACATTCTCAAGAGAAGGAAGGGAGCATTCATTGCTAAAGTCCTTCAACAACTCAGCTTGTGCATTAAAGCTTCATATCTGCTCTTCAAGAAGTATGTTTCACTTTAAATTTCTGTATTTCAAGTTTCAAAAGGGTTGAAACTTGGGAGATAGGCTCATCCAAGTCTTGAATTGGATTTGTACAAGCCTAGGAGTGGCTTGGGGTTAGGTTTTGGTTGGTTAGCCTACAAAACCAACTGGGTTTAGATTGTGAGCTCGATGAAAACAATCTTGCTGTAATATTGGAGATTATAGTGGAGTTCTCAAGTGGAGTGCTTGAGTGGATGTAGGTATTGAGTTTGACACCAAACCACTATAAAAATCGTAAGGGTTTAGATTGTGAGCCCGGTGAAAACAATCTTGCTGTAATCTTGGAGATTATAGTGGAGTGCTTGAGTGGATGTAGGTATTGAGTTTGACACCAAACTATTATAAAAATCTTGAGTTTTTGTGTGTGTGATTCTTTCCTTTAGTTATTATTATTTTCTGCGTATTTAAATTACTACATTTCTAGCATATCAATATTTAAGTTCTGCACATACATTTAGTAAATCAAAATTTTTTGAAAAACCCAATTTACCCCTCCTCTTGGGTTCTTCTTCTGGGCAACAACTTTGTTGCATGGATCTTGTCCTTGAGATCTTGATAATTTGCATCTTTATGCTCAATTGTTGGATTTTCAAAATGTGATTATGGAGACCAACTTTGGACCTTGCTATCACAACATTAATTGATTCTGCTGGTTCCGATTGATCAATGACCATAAAGCTTTTGATCACCTGATTGATAGCATTCCTTGATGACATCACAAAATCAGCAAGGAATGGATCTTCGAAGTGCTTTTATACAAGCACAGGTCTTGATTGATAGCAATCTATGCCTTCAAAAATTAGAAATTGCTCCAAAATAGCATCTTTAGAGCTCTTATTCACCGGATTCTTTAGGCCAAGGTTCTAGGACTTCCCATGTATAGATTTCATTCAAAGAATTCTAGTCAGATGGGTCTTTGCTTGTGACACTTTTGATTTGTGGTTCTTTTTTTAGCTAGATATGTGGTTCACTAAAAGAATTTGTTTAGACACTTGTTGATGATTGAAAGTTGGAGGCAGTGGAACTACACTAATGCTCAATTCAATGCCTTGGGCTAGTGTAATTGCTTGCAACATAAATTTTATCGATGCAAGATCATTTTGATAGATGTCAAATTATCATTCTTTAACATGCTGATTGAGAATATCATTCTTCAAATAGCTCATTACTGGATAACATAATTAAAGGGAAAGAGAAAAAAAGAGAATAGAAATGGGATCAAGGAAAAGAAGAACGAAGTAGGACTCTTTAGCTCTGATGCTAAGTTGGGGCAAGACCATTTGGAGATGGCCTGCAAGGTGGAGAACCTAGGAAGATATTAAATAGCGGCTTGGATTAACAAATTACCTTGTTGTTGTGCTTCAGAAAAGAGAGCAGAGAAGGTTTCTTGGCGATTGAAAAAATCAAGGTCAAAAAATTTTTTAGGTTTTAGAAGAGAGGCCCTAGAAACAAGTTTCTAAAGAAAAGTTGTCAATTGGTGTTCTTCTATAGTATTTCTATAACATAAGTTTAGATCACAGATTTATAATTGTAGACAAAGCAAGAGTAATATGAGGGTTAGGAAAGAATGTCAGAGATGATATTAGTCGAGATGAAGATGATAGAAGATAAAAATGAGAGGGAACAAAGAGGAAGAGGAGCAGCAGCAGCAGCAGTATGGTACGGAATTGTACCATTGATGTATGGTACACCCAGGCATGCCAATATGCTACTGGTTTAGAGCTTTTATTTACTTATTTTTTTTCAACTTTTTTGGCTGTTAGGATTATTTTAGGGTTTATCATACATGGAATAGGAATTTAAGGGCTTACATTTCATAGTTTTCAAATCTTTTGTTTCATAGTAGTCCTTGGATTTTGTGTGGCTGAAAAATTAATCTATTTATAAACTCTAGCCTAAAAATGCATGTATCAAGTAAATTTTATTCACAAAATACATCCCAATAGCTAGCCCCTCATGGGGTTTCTATGGCGCTCATACATGTCAGGATCTTGTGGCCTTGATGATCAAGAGGTAATATGTTTTATGGTATAGTTGGGATCTCAGGACCTTGACACCAAGTCTAATAAATATCTAGAAAATGTGCTGCCTCTTGATTGTTAGAATATCATCAATGTTTCTGTCCTATATTTCAATATGTATAACCACCCTTATTTGATTAATGACCTCCTCCATCAAGCTTAGGATGTATTGCATGTCATGCACCTTGTGGAAAGCATTGACTGACTTCTGGTGTCTTGTCAGAATGTCACAAAACTGATGATGTTTCGCCTCCTTTACCCCATCCAACCATCACATGTTAACGTCAACCTATATGTGGCCCACTTGCTCTGATAGGAGGCAAACCAAGTCTTCAACCCATCATTATCAAGTCACCATATATATTCGTCATCTAGGAGGATTGACACTTAATCAGCCTTCTAGATGGAGCCGATCACAGCACAATAGATGGTGTTCTCTGTGATATTTGCAGGGATGTGGCTATAAAGGAACCACTTTGTATAGCTCCCCACGTATTCCTCGTTTCATTGTTGATATAAAGGAACCACTTTGAATAGCTCCCCACGTATTCCTCGTTTTGTTGTTGATGAGCATGGAATCAATCATCTGTTGCTTTGTGTCTTCTCGCTGAGGAGGATTTGTGGATTTAAGTCATGAATAGTGGCCCATATTGGCATATTTTTGGCCTTCTTTTCCTACTTATTGGTAAAAACCCTAAATATAGATGTTATTTGATTGCTAACCCTACGAACAACCAATCTTATTGATTTGCTTTTCTTGTATCTAGGATTTACCTTGGCAAGTCAAGAAATTAGAATCCCCATTACAAGGACCCCAAATTGTGCCATATGCCTAGCAACCTCCTCTATGCTATTGATCATTTAAAATGTCTTGTATGGTGGCCTGAATCTGAGTCTCCTCCATGTTATCTGGATTCAACACCTTACTTTGAATCCTTGGAGTTACATGATGGTGGCTTAGTTGCTCAATAATCAACCTTTGTTTGTCTTGGCTCTTTCTCTCTCCTTGAAGTCATGAAAGTGCTTCTGAATTAGCTGAGGGAGCTTTTGTCGACCCTTCTTACATGTAGACACTTCTTACATGTAGCTGTATTAAGGTAACCACTAGCTTGGTGTTGCTTTAGTCTAGGTACTCTGCATCCCCACTTAGAGTCATATTAGTTGCACTTCCAATGGTGTTAGCCACAGTATTGTTCCATGCTCGCAACCAATATCTACTTCGTTCTCCTTCTTTTTCAGCTAGTTTCTGCAATTTAAATAATATGACAATTGGATATTTTAAATAACATAAAACAATACATGTTTTTTGACTATTTGATGTATAGGTTAGGGATATCCAAATCATAATTTTTGATATGCAAGCAGTTATAGGCAGTAGATCACATTTAACCACTTAGATTATCAATATGGGATCCCTATCATCTAATTTAGAAAAGATATAACTTTATAAGAGGTACACCAGCCGTGACCCTGTAAGAGTCATACTAAGTGTAATTTGAGCCTAACTCTTTTTTTTTAAAAAAATAATATTTATGTTTTGCTTTTCTTATTCCATTACATCTTTTAAATTTAGAGTATAATCTTTTGGCATATTGTTGATCCTAAAGTGTACCATATCATAGTCTTTACTTATTCTCTTAAATATGAAATATAAATTTTGCATGCTCCATAACACAATACTTGTAGTTGCATGTGCAATGCATCTAATGGAACAAGAAGAGAAGGTTGGATGAATATCAGGGGAGGTGCTTAGGGGTGTGTAATTAGGGAATGGAAATTGGAGGAGTCACTTAGAAATGAAGTAGGAGAAAAATAGCGTTTTTTATTTATGTTGTGTCTGGCTACAAAGCGATTCCAAAAACAAAGTCTGCAGTATGGTCACATAAAACATTCTCTCGTTTAATATTAGATATGCTGTTCTTGAGATACCAATTTTTTTTTTTGCAATAGGATGCTGTATCCGAATGGGTGAAATGTTGATTCATGTTAGTACATATGATATATCTAACCGCAGGGTGCTGGACAAAGCTCTCAAGGCGTTGGTGGTGGTATTGGTGTGCAAGGGCAGTACGCCCCTGCAGCTGTCCTGGGCAGTGGGCTTGCACAGCCACGCCCAACAGGTATGGCTCCACAACCTGTCCCTGTTGGAGGACCAGCTGATCCCCTGCAGGGCTATGTGGTTGATGACGAGGAAGCAATGAAGCTACGAGCAGAGAGAGGAGCCAGAGCTGGAGGATGGACCATTGAACTGAGCAAGAGGAGGGCAATTGAGGAAGCATTCAGCAGCATTTGGATATAAACTTCTGGACAAGAGGAGAGAAATGGTCTGGGAATGCAAGCATTCTACCAGAAAAAAGAATGAACTATAAAATGTGTTTTTTTTTTGGGTACAAGCTATAACATGTGTTTACATGTTATAAAAGTTCACCAGAACTAACAGGCCTATTCAATGATAATTTCTTTTGTATCCCACCAGAAGAGAGAATTCTGGGGTTGTGGCAAAGGTTTGTTAGTGGTTCAGTGACAAATTGGTTAAAGTATTGTAGTTTTGTTGTCTCAGTTAATTAAAAATGAATTTCCTATTCTACAGGTATCCTTGATATACTGGCAAAGAGTGTTGCCTTTTTCTTGTCCGTAACTTTGACAATAAATTTGATCTGCAGTAAGATAAGAAGGATTTTTCAAATCTCTTTTCTTTTAAATTCCCCATCTCATTTCTCAGTGGGTATCTGAAGGACTTGAATATCCTCTTTAATTGGTGTGCAGGACCTTAGATCTCTATAGCAACTGTCAGAAATATCCTCTTATTCGGTGATTACTGATTTAGGGAAACAGTGCTCTTATATTTTGGTGATCATTCACTTTTGTTGTTACAGTGACATTATTATAGCCGTTATTTTATTCTTAAAGACTCTCAACAGAGGGCTGAAATGGCAGATGGCGATCATCACCATTAACAATGCATAACTGGTCGTAATTATTTGGCAATTAAGCTAAGCTGCTTCTGAACTACTTATGTTCAGCTGCAAGCTCATCATGTTATCATAAAACAATAATAAAATAATTAATAATAAATTAAATTTTAATTTAATTTTTAAATTTTAATTTTTTAATAAATTTAATATTTTTCAAAGGATCTTACATTGCATGTGATAAAGTTTTCAATCTAAAATAGAAGTATCAATATTTTGCTTCTAATCACTCTATTTGCTTCATATTTTTGTATCATCTTATTTCTTAAAATCTATAAAAATAATAAAATAGAATAATGAGCATGGTAGCCCAGTAAGTAATGATCATTTTAACTAGATTTTATCAGATAATAAAATAAATCATCACTTATAGAAAATAAGCATATAGAGTTCATCAGTTTGAAATCAGTTTTTATTATACAATATTTTCAAATTACTATCATGCCAAATTTAATTTTTTTTATTTTTTTTTAAAATTTAATTTTTTTGAAATTATCAAATTCTTATCGATCATTCTTATTAGTCATGAGTTATAACTACATTATCCTTATGGTAGAATCATAACACCACTTATCATTTTGCGGTAAGCTACGAATTATTTGGCAGTAATATCCTTCAGAACCGCTAGTTTGCTGGTAGTTTGTTGCTGATTTGTTGACGACATAGATCCTTAGGATAAATTTTTGCCAATGTATTAGCCCTCATTGGCGGGATTCTTCACATAATCAGAGTTCAAAGTATATTAATTCATAATTTTTTTTATAATTTATATTTCTTATTTCAGTTCGATAAGAATGCACATAATCATGTGGTATTGAAATCAATCAAGTATAATACATAATAAGATTAGTATTTTCAATCATTCTTCATCATAATATTTCAAAAATAAAATACTTTCAATAATAAAATATCATTCATTAAATTCATGCATAAATCATATCAAGAAAATATATTATAATTTATCGATAAATCTAGAAAAATTGAAACATTCCTTACCTCGTACGTTTTTCATCGAATCTTTATAATTCTAGTAATTTATTTTCAAAATCTTTTATTTATAGATCAAATCGCAGTGCCCCATTATTGAACATCAACAATCTTATACAGGATCAATTTCAATAATTAGAAAGGATACGAATAATCTAAAAAGATAGGTTGACGATAATCACGTCTAATGGTCCAAATTGGTCTGGTCATCCTAACTTCATCGGTCAAGATTAGACTGGAAGATAGATAGCTCAAAATCTATTTTTTGGATCAAATTGGATTTGAAGTGGCACGATAAAAAATCTTTTATGATGTTCCTAAATCAAGTGGAGAGATAAAGTTAGAGGAGAGAAATTATAAAGATGAATCAGGATTAATCAAACGATATGGTCCGACAATTCAATCAATCAAATCAAGATAATTTAAATAAAATAATGATGGAATTATCCTATAGATAATTCAATAAAATCATGGATAATAAAATCTAAAGCATTTGATTTAGCTAAGGTGGGTGCAGGTACATTATCCGACAATCACATATCAGGACCCTCTTTACTAAGGTCAATCAAAATTATCATCAATCTTTTAAAAAAATCTAGAAAATCCTAGAAGAGAAAAAATATGAAGAAATATGAGTAGTTTAGAGAGAGAATTCTAGAGAGAAAATTTTAGTGAGAGAAAGTAGAGAGAAATTAGAGAGAAAAAGAAGAGAGAGAAAGAGAGAGGAGAGAAAATTTTTTTTTTCTTTCTTTTCTTTTTTTTTTTCTTCTTTCTCTTTTTTTTCTTTTTTTCTAAAATCCAAGAATCCTAATAGAGAGGAAACAGGAGAAAGAAGGTAGAGAAAGAAAATGAATCTTTTAGAGAGAGAAGGCAAGATTCAAACTTAAAGATAGGTGAAAGGGAAAAGATGATTTTAAACTTAAGTTGGGAGAGAGACACTCTCTCTTCTTTTTTTTTCTTTCTCCTTCCTTTTTCCTTTTTCCTTTTTCTTCTTTCTTTTTTCTTTTTTTTTCTTTCTTTGTTTTTTCTTGGGCTTTGCCTTCACAGAGCAGAGGACTCGCGCATCCTTTGTTTCTTTTTTTCCCTTCTTCATGGAATAGGGGGTTTCATTCCCTTTATTCCTGGTGCCAAGGGAGGTCTCCTCCCGACTAGCAATGCCCATAGCCAGAGGGGCAGTCCTTGATGCAACAACCACCATGCTCTGGTGACTGGCGATGGTTGGTGGTGATGGAAAGAAATCCAAAGAATAAATTAGCAAAAGTAGGAGATTTAAAAACATGATTTTTAAAGAAGAATTCCATTGGTTTGTCGATAGAAATCCATGCTCTATGGGCTAGGAAGGATGGGGAGAAGATCTTTCAAAAGATCAAGAAGGCCTAACCTTATTCTTTTGGTAAGGACTTGCTGTGGCGTCCGGAAAACAACCCATAAAGAACTTGACAAATCGATAGCGAACACCATCCAATCTGGACTCTTCTGGTAGGGAATCAAAGAGAAGGTGGAAGGGCTCTTAAATAGAGCCGAGAGTGGCGGTAGAATCCAGCTCAAAGTCGGGCATTGTCTTGGTGAATTTAGAGAGAAACTGAAGATGAGTCCTGTTCGGACTCTCTTCCCTCTGCCATGGTATTCCCAACATGTGCATTGCACATGCTGGGCTTCTTTTTTTTTTTTTTTTTTTGCTGCTTTGAGATTGGTGCTTATGGTGGGATTAGGATCAAGTGGGTTAGGTCCGCTTGGGATGCATATTAAAATATATATAAGAGTAGTGTTATGATAATTTAGAAAATTTAGGTGAGCCTCTCTTGTTGATCAGTGACAGACATTCAGCAAAGGAGAGTCATATGTTAGCCGACCGAGCAATCTTGTTTGATTTCCATGTTACCTTAGTATTTCTTTACATCTTCATATATAAAAATATTTGAATGATACATACTGATGAAATCTATTTGATTGTTGAAGTTTAAATGATGGCTTGCACAAACAATACAATATCTTTATTAGTTGATTAGCTTTTATAATTTATGATGTGATAAGGTGTAGGTCGGCTTTTTTAATAATATGATAATTTAGTGGGTCATAGATAATATTTTTTTAAACAAATCATTGAACTTTAAGGTTGATTCATACCGAGGTTTTTAATGAGCAGATGCTGGTTATCTTAATAGTTGATAGCTATCAAGGTAAAACGAGATGTATTTAGCATATATCTACTAAGATTGTTTTTTGATCCAGCAAAAGGTATTTGATTCTTAATATTTTTATACAATCAAGATGATTATGATATATCTGCTAATAAATATTAGGTAACATGATACTAAAATGTTAGTTTAGATTTGAAATTGTTTTAAAAATATTTTTTAAAAATAATATCTATATTTAAGGGATGTCAGATGTTCTAGAAAATATGATATTTCAGACATTTTACAAATTATCAATCATTTTGTTGTCAATGTGAGATGAAATATTCTATGATTTTGATTTTGTTTTAGTATCTGCTCTGATTTTGTTTTAGTATCTGCTTAATAACCCACTTTGTAATCCATGTACCATGGAGGGTTGAGCTAGATATAGTCCATTCTTTTTTTGAAAAAAAAAAAAAAGTGGCTGTCTCGGTACTTGAACCTGTGTCAATCCAAGCTTTTTACAATTGCACCAAAGACCTCTTACCAAAAGATACCGGTAGGTGTAACAATTCTTGTTTCTACATTTCAAAATTATCCATTCTCCTTCAAATGCATTTCATCTGCCCATAGTTTTGTTAATAATTTATTACTCAACAACAATAGTTATTGTCTCTAACTTTCTTAGTCATTGAGGTGGAACGTTAATGTACAATTGATCGATGTAGTTAGCAAGAAATACATGAGCTCCATTTCTCAAACTATATTCTTTCAAATGTATTTTATGTGCCTTCAAGCACGTTAATAATTTGCTGCTTAGCATTTTTTTTCTTAAATTATGTTGGGGGTAAAATAATCACCGCTGAAGTCTAGATGATCTCTGCCACATGGATGCTGGACTACCTCTTCAAAATATAGATGATTTCTGTCCAAATATTGTACAACCTATTGATAGCATGATGAACGTCGACCAGCTGAAGACCATCCTTTAGTTATATCAGTCCGGGCTAGCATATCAGCAAAATTCTTAGGGTACCTCTTTTTCAGAGAGAACGGAAGATCATTCTTCTGAAGACCGCCCTTTAGTTCGACCGTAGCTACAGATTGATCCAAATTCCGAATCTCTAGTGCAGCAGTATTGAAGCGACTAACGTAAGCTCTGATGGACTCTCCTTTCTTCTACTTTATATTGATGAGAGAGTCTGAACCTCACCTTGGACATCAGCTACTGATAAATTGAGCCATAAATTAATGGCTCATTTGATCGAAAGAAAAGATCATACCCGACTTAAGGGCCAAATACCAATTTCTTGTTGCCTCCTTAAGAGTTGATGGAAAAGCTTGATATAGAATGGCATATGATGCACCATGGAGTAGCATCATAGTTCGAAAGACCTCAAGATGGTCGATCGGATCAATGGTCCCATCATAGCTCTCAAATTGAAGAAGTTTGAAGTTTGGCAGGACGGGCTCCTGCATGATTCGCTAGAAGAAAGGTGGGTCGATGTAGATATCATCATCATGGGCTGAAGGAGCTTGGTAGAGTTCATCATACTTCTAGTTCATCTCTTGAAGTTTTTGATCGAGAAGATCCTCTCGATCATGAATTTCAAGGGTCTTCTAGCATAATAGAGGTAGGGATCCTCTGGGGGTAGAGTCATGATCAGAATAGGGGCTCTCATCTCTCTATTTTTCCTTACCAGGGGTCATCGGATGGCTTGCCCAGGTGGGCCTTCCTCACACCAGATTCCGACATTCTGGTGAAGTTCTCTCTCATTGAATTGATCCTAGAGGCTGTTGCATAGCCTGCACTGTTTCTGTGAGGCTTTTGACCTGCTAGATTAGTAGATTGAACTACTCCATATCCACCACAACTAGTGGTGGAGGAGCCTGGGGTGCTGGAGAAGAAGTTGGAGTAGGTAGATTTGGGTAAGATCAGGTCGTAGAGGTGATAGATCACCTGGTTGATGCCTTGTTAGATAGCATCTTGCAGTGCTAATCGGAGAAGAAGAGCTTTTAGTAGAAAATAAATTCTTATAAGTGCTCCTTTAAGAACAAGAGATCAGAGTAGATCCTTACTCTAGCACCGATTTTGTTGGTGTAAAATCTGGTTGATGTCGAAATGAGCTGGAGTTGGAGAGGTCGATGTCGCCACCAGGGACCTGCAAAACAAGTCTTATCGGAGTCGAGGTGGCTCCGACAGGATCCTTCGATGGTCAAGTCAGTTCTTTTGGCTAATAAAAATGAAGTGCTAAGAGAATTTTTGTAGAGTTCCTAGGAGGAGATGAGAGCTTAGAGAGAAACGTATCTGAAGGATCCCTTGTATAGACGGAGCTTACAACAAACTAATGGTGACAGCCTAAACTGTTTGGTAGTGGGTCATTCGGAGCCATGTGTGGTTTATTATGGAGGATGGTGTCCATTGTCGTGACGTGCCAGTCTATTAAAAAATAATAGTTAAAGTTCAGATGGAATTATTATTGTTAGATATATGTGCCCTAGAAGCCAGAATTGGCTGACACTTGTAATACACTTCTAGGGGCAAAATTATAATTTTGACTAAAATCAATAAATGGGTTATTTTCTATCACATATGTGTATTTAGTGTCTGTGATACATCCTTTGAGTTAATGGTAATGATAATTCATATTTTTAAGAGTTGAAAATTTAAGACATGAATAATCATTATTAACTCATAAATTGCTCCTGACCATAGGATCATCACGAGGATGGTGATTGATCCGGAAGGTTGGTGTACAATCACTTCTCTTTAGTAGATGAGTCTTGAGTCTACGGTGTGGAGACACCAGAGCGAGAGTACAGGTACTCGTTAGAGAACGAGGGCACTGAGCGTGACCACCTCGAGTAGTCATTAGGGAGTCTACCTTCTCGTCAATGACTGACTCGATGCTGCAGTAGTGTGTCTGGTTCTTTGACCTGAGATGCATCGGTAGTTCACCTTGAGGGTGTTATAGTTTGACTACACCATTACTCGGTCTCCTAGCCATATGGAACCCTGAGGTGTATGTTGGCTATAACATGTTCATTGTAGGAACTGGATTGCATCAAGATGGAATCTATCTACCTCGGTGGTAGAGGAGTAGCCCTATGATGATCATGAGAATCAAGTCCAGAATCCATGGCCATGGTAGAGTGAAATAATAGAAAGAGTTTCTATTTAGATTTTCACATTGGACTCGAATCGAATGATTACATCATATGACAGAGAAACTAGGGTTTGACGAGTTCACCTTAACCCTAATCTGATCGGAGCTCAAGATAGAAGAACTGAATCACACAGGTAGCTGCACCAAGAGGTTCACATTCAGCTCTGATGGGTTGCACCATATACTGCTAGGTGTCACTGGTGGATTTTGGGAGCAATTAGAATGATTTAGATGATCGATCATTCTAGCTGTTTGAATCAGAAGAGTTCTGATCCATCGAAAGGAGTTTCGATGATGTCGATGATAGAGATCATGACATATCCCATTACCATACAGAACTGAACCTAACTGGGTCACACAAACAAGGGTTTGAATCTGGTGATCATCAATTGAACTGATCTAGTTCAATTGATCTGAATGAGATTCAATTAGGTTCAAGAAAATCGTGCTAGCACTCAATTGAACCTAACGTTCTTCTTTTGCTATCATAAATAAGTTATCCTGTCTGAGCCAAAGGAGTTTGTGCTCAAACAGAGGCTTTCATATGGTCTGATAGGAGGTTGTTCAAGTCAGAAAAGATTGTCTTATTTGTAAGACATTACCTGCCATTTTTGGTCACCTGCCATTTCTTGTTCTTTGACTTTGGTCAAAAGTCTACCTTTGACTGGTCAAACATTGACCATTGACACTTTGACTTTTGACCACATGTCATGCACCTATTGGAGAGCTGGTGGGGGCCTATCCCCCTGCCAGAACCTGGCAAGGAGAAAGGCGCATGCCACCCTAGGCGTGTGCCCAAGTTGGAGGCGCCTAGGAGTCCTTGTTGGACAAGGACTCCATCTCCTTTTTGGATTCCAATTAGAGTTCTTCTAAGAACCAACTTTGACTGGTCTTAGGCGCCCTCTAAGGAGAAATCCAGGGGACTCTATTCCCACCAATCAGATTTAGATCTGATTTCACAAAGGGTTGTGATTGGTTGGGAAGAAGAGGAGTTGGATCACAGCTAGTCTATAAATAAGACCCTGTATCCAACTCAGATTGTATGAGATAGAGAGATATGATGAGATCATAATTTCTCCATGCCCCAAGGCTACCTCTCCCCTCCTTCTCCATGCCATAGTCTCTTCTCCCCTTGCTCTCCACGTCCAAAAGGAGTTTTGGACCTTGGTTGGTGCGATTCAGATCAAAGAAAGGCGATCAAAAATAAGAAGGCTGCGCTGCTGCAAAGGACGACTGCTCATCTTCAAAAGAGTTTTGAAGATCCTCCAGATCAGATCCAGATCTAATTTTTGAAGGTGTGATAGAGAAGAAGAGGACCTCCAAATCCAACCTGAGTGGATACCGATAGAGGCCAGATGCTTGCATGGCTAAGATCCAGAACCTTCCGCTGCAATCAGGATCATCTACAGGATAATAGGATTACCCAAATTAGGTAAATTAAATTTGATTTAATTTATCTTATTTTATTTTATTTATTAAAATAATAAGAATCAGATCTGAAACATATCAAGATCTGATTGGGATTAAGAGAAAAATTTTTGACATATATCTCTTGATCTGATCAGATCTGGACGAACCTGGACCGAAAAATCAGGATTTCCCTTCAGTTATACTAGTAAGGAAGCTGGGACTATGAAGAACTCTGTCCTAATGATTCTGGAGGGGTTTGGACTTCTTCGAGGTCGTCTGCAGGTCCATGGCTGTGCGTCGAGCTAGAAGTCAATCTTGTATAGATGATGAAATCCATTTGCTATTCAAGCCCGCTTGATTGCTACTCAGGATGTAAGGTGGATAGCTTGACCACCGATAGAAGTTTGATTGAAAGAAGATTGATCGAAAGGAGATCAATCAGATGGAGCCTGGTTGGCGATTGAAAGGAGTTCATCTAGAAGGAGATCAACTTGAAGATTTGATGGACCTCAACTGGCCATTAGAAGGAGTTCAATTTGGTACCTATGATAGGTGGGCACAATCGGAGCATTCTAGCGTGTCTCAATTGCTTCTTCAAGGTTCGGTCATCTTTAAGGTCATTTGCAACTGGATAACTATCCTGGATTAAAGGTTGACAAGGATGGTGGATTCACTGACCCAAAATCGCGGCCAGGCTCTTTAGGAAGGAGTTCAGACTTAATTTGATGACAAAGTCCTTTCGTTAACCTTGGCTTGCACACTCGAGATCCTAAATGCAATAAAGCCAAGTCCTGCCATTCTCAGTACGGTATTGAAGTTCATCCGAAGGGGGGGGATTCTACTAGTCAACAATTCTTGTCGTGAAGCTAAATCTACGATGGTGAGATTTGGCTTGGAGGATATCTGGTTGGAGAGGAGTTTGACCAATTTTTAGGTTGGCCAGGCTGGACTACTTAGGAAGCAAATATTTAGCACTTCTATTGCTTAGGTGACTACCTTCACTATTCAAGTTTGTCTGACAGGAGTTATCTCATGTAGTTGAGAAGATCATTCAGTAGATGCAAGTTGAAGGCCAACCATCTTAGGGTCACCTTGGGACCAAGCATCAGGTCGAACTTTGGCAGGAGCGAGTTGATCCCCAATAGATTCTAATCAAATCAGGTGAACTTACATCCGAACCTACTACTGGCTAGATGTGGAACCCAATAGATCACACACAAAGAAAATTGATCAAGGGTCTAATTAGATTAGATCATATTTGCAACATCAATATGCTAGCACATGTTGCAAACCATAGCTCCTATATTTGAATCAGATTCAAAATTGGTTCTTGATTGGGCTAATTAAATCTAATTAAATTCATACTTGATTTGGGTTTGAATTGGGTTGACCCTTGGCTGATTAACCTGAGAGGTTGGCACTTTCTATCTGGTTTTTCACGTGCTAGAGAGTCTCCCTCTTGGTGTGTGGGGTACTTCCTTGCGCTTGGGACATGTGGCACACCTTGGTTGTTGGTGCCCCTTCTAATGATTATCCATTTTTCTATTCCATATAACATTTTATGGGCGTAGACTTTAGATTATTAAGAGGCATAGAAGAGACCTTGATAAGAGCACGATGTTATCGTTAGGATACCGTATTTATCAATTTAATTTTAACTTTTTAAAATAATTAAAAATACATAGTTAGTAGCAAGTCGGATCGAATCCATAGAGAAGGCAGTGTTTTAGTTTTGAAATCTTTGATTATTGTAAAAGAAAAAAAAATTTAGAAAAAAAATTTAAAGTCAAAAAATAGAATTTTAAATTACATAAAATTAAATAACAAAAAAATTAAATAGCATGAAAGTAAATTTTTGGTACTAAGATCTACTATTTAGATATTAGCATCTACTTGCAATAAAATTTTATTTGCAATTAAATTAAAGAGCAGAAAATAAAGAACTCAAATTTAAAGAGCAAGAAAATAAAATTTACATTAATTAAAATTTAATTCAAAGTTTAAATACATTAATTAAAAAGATAGAAAAAAGTAATAAAAACTAGAAGCAGATAATCTCAATCTTGGAGTAGCATTGGCAGAAAGATGGTGTAGAAAGCCTGCCCCTTCTCTTGGTACCGTTTGCCTCAAAGCAACCATCAACCCGACCGTTGGCTCTATCCTATATCAAAGCTACACCTAGACCAAAGATAATGAATTCTAGAGGTCTGGAGTTCTTTAAATAGAGTTAGGAGGGCTGGAGATCCTTGCTTCAGGCAATATAAGATTAAGGTAGAGTTTGATCAACAAAATATGAAGAAATCCCATGAACAATCTTATTAAAACTCCTTTTGGATGAATTTTGTTGAGTTTCCTAAATTTTGGCCATCAGATCTTGATCAAATGATCCAAAAAATAACAAAAATCAAGTTTTAAAAGCCCAGATCAGGTCAGATTAAATTTTGGCTATTGGATTTCATTGATTAGGCAAATTTGGACCGTCGGATGGAACTTTGGATGATTGAATCGGGGTCGGGAACTCTGTCAATCATTGGATCAAAATTTGGGTGAGATCTAACCATTGGATCGAATACTGGATGGCTCCTGATCATCGGATCATGCTATATGAGTGCTGGGAAATTGAATCAAAATAGGAAAAGACCTCTACCATCCGATATTCACTAGCAGCGATATGGACCGTCTGATCGTGCTTTACTATGTTGATAGATTGCAGTGGACTGGGCTTTTTGTGAACTGCAACCAATCGATGCACAATTGGCTTGAAAAATTACTAGAATACTCTTGTTAAGAGGTCTACCATGAGCCATGATAAAATTGACATCAGCCTGACGTTAGCAGCTCACTAGATGGGTTGGCTTGGGCGGCTTGCACTAGCACATGGACTGGGTTGGCTAGCTTGGCACGTTGAGTTGGCTTTGCTTGCTAGTCACGTTTGGATGCACCGACTGATATGGCATGGTGGCTTGACTTGTGGAGCCAGCTGCGCCATTTATTTATTTTTATTTTTATTTTTTTAAATAAAATTATATCATATCCATTTTATCTCTATTTTGCTCCAAACTTATTTCATTGTGATAAAAAAAATAAGCTCTTTTTACTAATAATAATATTTTATATTTTATATTTATTATTTTTAATTATTTTTTTAATTAATAAAAATATTAATTTTTTAAAATATATAAATTAATTATTAATTTTTAAAAATTAAAATAAATTAATTATTAAATTAATATTTTTATTGATAAATTTATGATACTTATCACACTCCTAACTTAAGCTTTACTTACCCTCGAGTAAAAAAAGAATTTAGTTTTTGCTATCTTTCATCTTTAGAGTTTTGAATTTTATCGTAGTAGTTTTCAAAATGGCCATTGATATTCAGTAGAGCATAAGTGAGGTATGTCATTCATGTATTAATATTTATCAATATAAAAATTAAGTAAAAAATATTAAATTTTTTTAAACTTTTTCTAAATTACCCCTATCTTTATCTTTGAATCATCTAAACTTTCATATGGGCAAGTGTATTGCTACTTTCATCCTTCATTTATTAAATTTTTTATTCATATTGCTCATTTTTTGATGTGAATATCATTTCTTACTTAGACAATAGGATTTGATTACTTGATGAAAAATTAATATATATATATATTTAAAGTTGTACTGCTATTTAGTGCCTTAATATCTTAAGCTTTCTATTTGATTCATGTAGCGAGTCTTGGACCAATAACTTTCAAATCAGTTAGCTTTAGGGCACTAGGTATAAAATATCACTCAGACTTACTAGCTCGAATCAAATAGGCTATGAGTTAAGATTAGCTTTAGAACGAGCTTCTTCATCCTTTCTATCTTTTGATGTGAAACTCAATACTTACTTAGGCAAAGAGGCCCGGTTACTTAGTAAGAAGTACTTAAAAACTATTTTATAATATTTTTTTATGAAGAAACATATAGTTATCCTATCCAAACCCATAAAAAGTAGAATTTTCTTTAATGCTGGTAGAAGAAATTAGAATTGCTCAAAAATAATAATATATATTCTAGACTTAACTCTTTATTGGATTTTTTTAATACTTGGTCTCTCAATATCTCATAAATTCTCTAATCTGTGCATTAATTTTCTTTTAAAAATGCTTAGTTAAACTCAATTTTTAAGCATAATGGGCATCTAAATGCTAAATACTAACTTCTTTGAGGACTTAAAAAATTTTAAAAATTTAAAAATTTTATTATTCTTCCTCCTAACTTAATTGATATTATCCTCAATGGAGAAGAAAAAATAAAGGGTGTAATAAAGAAAAAAAGATTACACCTAACTCAATGTATTTTTAATGGTCTAGCATATGCCTTTAAAAATTTGACTCTCCCTCCAACTTATTCAAAATATCCTAAAAAAATAAACTAAAAAAAATTAGATACAAAAAAATTAAACATTGGGTTGTCTTCCAATAAGCGCTAAATTTACCATCTTTAGTCAGATACAAGACAGCTTACCTATCCCGTATCAAATACCTGATTGATAAATTTCAATGATTCTTAATTGTCAATCTCAGAAAGATAGTTTATTATCCCTTTATTAACATATTTATTATTAATTATGGAAAGATAGGATGCAACCCCATTCTTAGACCCTTGTTTATCAAGAATTTTTTTTATTTGTTCTTCTAAAATGCTCACGAATTAAGTTTTTGGATTAGGAGTTGAGTTTAATGCAATGAATACTGGAAGGATGTCTAAAGGCAAGTTTAATTCTGGAGGTAAATTAATATGATCTTGTTTAAATAACTCCATTGATACTTCATTACATGCCTCTTGATTTTTGTGAGAAGAATTGGATTTCAAGGCTGAAGAAAATAGGACTTTAGATTTATAGGTTTCAGGTAAATCATCTATTCTCTTCTCCCTTTTATCTATCTCATTTAAATTAGAACTAACATCAGTACTAGTTTCAGGCTCAGGTTCTTCTATGCGGTTAGCTTCAGTACTAACCCATTTTTCTAAATTTTCAACTTGGCTGGCATCAGTACTAGCCTCTCTTACCTAGTCTTGATATAGATCCATAAGAATCCTATAACTTTTAAGTTCAAAAATTGCTTTGGCATTCTCTAGATGGAGATTCTTAGGTGGAACATTGGATTGATAATTAGGTTCAGGTAGTTGATGGATAATAGGTGGATTGTTTATAAGATTTGAAATTGGTAGGCTCGTTAATTGACCTAGTTCTCTCCTCATGTTAGACTCAGCCAATTATCCTATTTAAGCTTCTAGCCTGGAGATAGATTATTGTTGAGTTAAAATTAATTATTGTAGTTGATTAAATCTATCATCAGCTAGATTGGTTTGATAAGGAGGTAAGTATAATGGCTGATTATAATATGATGGCTGGGTAGTCTAACTAGGTTGATCTTTATAATAGACATAGTTTTGATATTGGGTTTGAGTCTGAGTCTATTGAGGTATCCAAAAAAAATTAGGATGGTTTCTCTAGTCTGGGTTATATGTGTTTGAAAATGAGTTATTAACCGGTTTGGAGTAACCTTGAGTAGCTTGAACTTGATCTTGGAAGAAGGATGGAAATTATGCAGCCATGGAACATTCACTCATATTATGGATTGGGCTAGCATAAATAAAATAAATCTTCTGATAATTAGAGGATGATGTGAATTATGTAGAAGATTATTGACCTAAGATTAGGAGTTGATCTAATTTCTAGGCAAGAAGCTTTACTTTATTTATCAGATTCATGTTAGTCTCACAACTAGATTCTGGATGTTTAAATTCATGGATCCCTATCCATTTTTTGTAGAAAGATAGCGAAGCATGATAGTTCTCACTCAAGATTTCAAATAAAGCATAGGCTTCGACCTCACTTTTATTCATAAATATGTTAGATATGTGTGCCCTAGAAGCCAGAATTGGCTAACACTTGTTATACACTTCTAAGGGCAAAATTATAATTTTGACTATAAATAATAAAATGGATTATTTTCTATCATAATGTGTATTTAGTGTCTGTGATACACCTCTTGAGTTAATGGCAATGATAGTTCTTATTTTCAAGAGTTGAAAATTTAAGATATAAATTTTTATTTTTAACTCATAAAATGCTCCTGACCGTAGGATCATCATGAGGATGGTGATTGATTCGAAAGATTGGTGTACAATCACTTTTTTATAGTAGATAAGTCTTGAGTCTATGGTATAGAGACATCAGAGCGAGAGTATAGATACTTGTTAGAGAATGAGGGTACTGAGCATGACCACCTCGAGCAGTCATTAGGAAGTCTACCTTCTCATTGATGACTGGCTCGAAGCTGCAGTTGTGTGTCTGATTCTTTGATCTGAGGTACATCGACAGTTCATCTTGAGGGTGTTATAGTTTGACTACACAATGACTCGATCTCCTAGCCATTCAGAATCCTGAGGTTTATGTTGGCTATAGCATGTTCATTGTAGAAATTGGATTGCACCAATAGGGAATCTATCTACCTCGGTAGATGAGGAGAAGCCCTATGATGATCATGAGAATCAAGTCAATAAGCCCATGGCCATGGCAGAGTGAAATAATAGAAAGAGTTTCTATTAAGGTTTTCACATGGACTTGAATCAAATGATTAATCATATGATGGATATTAGGGTTTGACGAGATTATCTTAACCCTAATTCAGTTGGGGCTCAAGATAGAAGAACTTAATCACATGGGTAACTGCACCGAGAGATTCATTTTTAGTTCTGATAGATTGTCACCATATGTTGCTAAGAGTCACTAGTGGATTTTGAGAGCAATTAGGATGATTTAGATGATCAATCATACTGGTTGTCTGAATTAGAAAAATTTTGATCCATCGAAAGGTGTTTCGATGATGTCGATGATTAAGATTGCGACATATCTCATTACCATATGGAACTGAATCTGACTGGATCATACAAACAAGGATTTTGATTTGGATATCATCAATTGGACTAACCCAGTTCAATTGATTTGAATTAAATTCAATTAGGTTCAAGAAAATCGTACTAGCACATGATTGAGCCTAATGTTCTCCTTTAATTATCATTAAAAATTATCTTGACTGAGCCAAATATGTTTGGACTCACTCAGGTACCTTTACTTGATTTGACTGAAGCTTGTCCAGATTAGAAAAGGATTGTCCTAATTTATGAGATGAATTTGAGATAATACCTGCCATTTTTTGTTACCTACTAAATCCTGTTTCAGACATTTGGTCAAACGTTGACCTTTGACACTTAGACATCTGCCCATGTGTCAAACCATCATAGGAGAGAATATTTGGACTAGTCCATTTGCTAAAAAGTAGATGGATAAGGGGCGCATGCCTAGGGAGGCATGCGCCCATGGATAGAGAATCTGGAGTCCCATACAGATGGGACTCCAGTTGCTTCGGGGTTTCTACCTAGGTGGCGCCAAAGACTTATCTTTGATCAATCTTGGCACTATTTAAGGATGATTTAGAGGGGCTCTCATCTGATTAGATTAGGTGATGTCATCCCATCAATAAAATTTAGATCTGATTGCACAAAAGATCATGATTGGCTGGGATGATGTGGCACTGCATGGCATAACAGGGTCTATAAAAAACCCTATCTATGCTAAGGTCTAAGAAGCTTGATCCATTGAGCATGCCACAAGGCTGCCCCTCTCCCTCCTCCATGCCATCTTTAGGTCTTCTCTCTCCTACCCACACCCAAGAATTTTTGGGCTTTAGTTTGGTGCGATCCAAGCAAGAAAAAGGTGACAGGAAAAGGAAGAAGGCAGCATTGTTGCAAGAGAACTCACATCTTTGAAAGGAGTTTTGATGATCTTCAAAATCAGATCTAGATCTAATTTTTGGAGAGGTGATAAAGAAGGAGAAGATTTTTAGATCCTATCAAAGTGGATACCAGTAGAGGCCAAGCACTTGCATGGCTAGATCCAGAACCTCAGGCAGACATCAGGATCATCATAGGATAATCAGATTATTCTCAATAAGGTAAATTAAATTAGATTTAATTTATTTTTTAATTTATTTTATTTTTTTATTAGATCAATAATATTAGATCTAAAAAGTTTCATATTTGATTTGGATCTAAGAAATTTTTTTTTGGAATATCTCTCTTGATCCAATCAGATCTGAATGAATCTGATCCAGAAAACTAGGTTTTTCGTTCAACTGGTATCAGAGCCAGGTTGCATTTTTCATTAGATCTTATTTTATTTTAATTTTGATCTGATAATAAGATGATTTTAGATGTCACATGAGATGTTATTAGATCTAAAATCAAAAAAATTAAAAATTAAATAATTTAGATCTAAGTTGTACAAGATGCATGACTAGTTGTAGAATAGAATTATTCTATATATAGTCTTGCATGATCATAATTTAATTTGATTACTTATAATTTTTAGATATTTTTATTTACTATTTTTTAATATTATAAATATTATAATAATATCTAAAAAATAGAAAATAAAGTTATTTAATTTTTGTTTATATGAGATATGATGAATGCATGTTTAGACTAGTTGTAGAATAGTTCTACATAATTATCTAGAATAGATTTTAATTTGATATGATCAATTTAAATTTAATTTTTTAGATGATTATGAGATAATTTGGATCTGAAAACATGCATGATATGATACATGAAGATGTATACAAAATATGTTTATAGTTAGATTAATTTTTATATATAAGATATATGATGTAGATCTAACTAGTTTTGTAGTTTTCATATTTTTGATTAAGACGTTCTCCTTAGCCATCCGATCATAAGAATAAAGTAGGATTTAAATATCCTCTCCTTCCATTCGATGGGGTGTTCTTATGATATGTAGGAATATTATGCGTTCGTCCTTAATCAGAAATCTAAAACTTATTTTTTGCAAAATCCTAGATCCTAAAATCCTAGAATTTTATTTACATGTTTTGTTTGTGAATCCTAAACTTAATTAAGAATTAAGATTATAAAATATATTAAATCTAAAAATTAAGAATTTTCATATTTAAGACATATTCATAAAATTGGGTTCGGACTTGGGTAGCTCAATTAGGTCTAGCGGTTGATCAAACTGAATCAAGAGTTGGTTAGATGGGATCAAGAGTGCTTAAATTGACCAGCCTAATAGGATTAAGTCTAGGTCAAGATTGAATCACATAAGTGATCGATCAAGCTAAAACCTAATTAGGCTCAGTGGTTAGAGTCTGGATTGTAGACTAACCTGATTGGTTTTGGCTTAATAATTTGGTGTCTAAGATAAGTCTGGCAGATACGACGACTGATTTTTAATTGGAAGCTACTTGACTCGAACGCATTCTTGTCAAGTTAATGGCATATCCCTTTCACTGATCTTACTTACCTGGCCATATTTGTCAACCCAGTCCTGATCTAAGATGGTTAACAATCCAAGCTAACTCATGCCACTAGGTTAGTCATAATTGTTATGGCTATTGTAAGTCAAGTTTAAAGAGACCTAAATCAAATCTTCTTAAGAAAAGATTAAGTCTAAGGTCTTCCACCATTGTAGATATGCGGGCCCTTCTCGAGATTGATTTTTTTTGACTGATCATAATGGTTCAGTTGCACCAAAAAGATGCAATCATATCTATTAGGCATTGGATGCTATGAGCTGGAGGATAAACTGGACTCAATATTTTGGATACGGTAAGAAACCCAATTAGAAATCCAATCTATGTAAATGGTGGGTCTGACTTAACTAAGGTGTGGATCAATATTTTGGGTATGATGAGATTCATGAATTAGAGACCAAGTTTGGGTGCACCATGATTAGAGAATCATTGAACAAGAGTTGTTCACTCATTGGCTAACCCATCATCAATAATTATTAGGTGAGGTGATGAGTCAGTTGGTGGAACTGCACCATCCATTAGAAATCTATAATCATAAAGATTTTTGCATCTTTACAGAGGAAGTATAGGGATCCAAGAAAATAGTGGGAGCTTTATTCAAAAATTAAACTTCTAAATAAATTGATCAAGTCTTAATTACAATATCTAACTAGAAACTTTGACTCTCTATAGAAAAAATAAAATGTCTGCATCCAACCCACTCGCACGTATCCTGGACATCCATTGACTGATCGGACCTAATTACAAGGATTGGCTTCAAAACTTCAAAATTATTTTGGATTTCGAGAAGTTAACTCATGTATTAGACCAAGATTTCCCTACCTTACCAGCTCATCCATCCATTGAATAGAGAGCGTCTCTTGATAAGTGGATGAATGAAGATAATAAGGGTAGATACTATATATTGGGCTTGATGTCTGATAAGCTTCAGTGCCAACATGAAGATATTAGGACTACCCGCCAAATATTGGCTCACCTACAAGAGATGTTTGGTGAACAAAGTTGCGCAGCCAAATATCAGATCACTAAACAACTATTCAAGACTAAAATGCATGATGGGCAGTCAGTCCAAGATCATTATCTGATGATGATCAAGAACTTGGAAGAGCTTGAGAAGCTCGGAGTGAAGTTGGATCTGGATCTGCAGAATGATATAATTCTACAATCCTTGATTGACGCATATGGACAGTTCATCATGAACTACCATATGCACAAACTTCAAAATATTTTGGTCAAGCTTATGAATATGCTGATTACTGTTGAGCTTTCAATGAAAGGTTCTAAAGGTTCATTACTTGCTATGGAACGAACTTCTTTTAAGAGAAAATCTTTTGAAAAGAAGAAGTCTATGAAAAGGCAGAAAGTGGAAGGAGAAAAGAAAAGAAAGGCAGAGTTGAAGAAGAAGGCCGCTGACAAAGAAAAATATTTTCATTGCAATACTGACGATCATTGAAAGTGGAACTACCCTACATACCTGGCCACCCTAAAGAATAAGGAGGCAGATCCTTCTGGAGGTATGCTCGTTATTGAATCTAACCTTATAATTTTTTCTATATCTAGTTGGATGGTTGACTCTTGTTCTAGTGCTTATTTGTGCACTTCCATGCAGGATCTTAAGGATAGCAGGAGGTTGAAGGATGGTGATATGATCCTACGCGTTGAAAATGGAGCAAGGGTTGCTGCTATGGCCGTAGGAACCTACCCTCTTTGACTACCATCTAGTTTAGATTTAGTACTTAGGGATTGTTATTATGTGCCTACAGCAAGCAGAAATTTGATTTCTATTTCATGTTTAGCATAAGAAGGCTATGTAATTAGTTTTCTTAAGGACCATTGTAATATTCTTTATGAAAGAAATAAAATTGCAAGTAGTTTTTGTATTAATGATCTTTACCAGTTACATATTGATGTATCTATTTTTAATATCGAGCAAAATATGAATGCCATAAATTCAAAATGACTCCAGGATAGTCCAAACGATAGGTATCTATAGCACCTTAGACTAGGTCATATAGCAGAAGATAGGATTAACAAATTGGAGAAAATCAGGCTATTAAGTCCATTGACTTTCGAGTCATATCCAATTTGTGAATCATGTCTTCATGGCAAAATGACTAAACTCTCTTTTATAGGACTGGGGAAAGGGCCATCGATTTACTTGTCCTAATACATATTGATGTGTGCGGCCCATTTGATGTGCCGGCTAGAGATAATTTTGTCAACTTCATAACCTTCATCAATGATTTATCTCGATATGGATATGTGTATCTTATGAGACACAAGTCTGAAGCTTTTGAAAAATTTATAGAATTTAGACATATAGTAGAAAAGCAAATTGAAAAACCTATTAAGATTCTTCGATCAGATCGAGGAGGTGAATACCTTAGTCAAAAATTTTTGGACTATCTCAAGCAGAATGGCATAGTCTCTCAATGGACTCCACCTGAAACATCTCAACTCAACGAAATTTTAGAATGAAAAAAATCAGACCCTATTAGATATGGTTCGATTCATGATGAGCTTCACAAACCTTTCTGATTTTCTTTAGGGACATAGTTTGTTTAACTGCTATATATATTTATTAAATAGGATTCCTTCTAAAACCATTCCTACCATACCATATAAGATATGACATGGTAAGAAACCAAGTCTGAGTCATCTCAGAATTTGGGATTGTCCGGCTCATGTCAAAAGACAACAAGCGGATAAGTTAGACTATAGGTCCTTTAGAGCTTGATTCATAGGATATCCTAAAGAGTCATTAGGATATTATTTCTACATTTCAGAAGATCACAATGTAATTGTGAGTTGACATGCCATCTTTCTTGAAAAATAGTTTATTTAAGATGGCGACATTGAAAAGCAGATCAAGCTAGAGGAGAAAATCTCTTAAGAGCAAAGAGCTAAGGATCCTTTGGAACCAAATCAAGTTGAGCTAATATAATTACTACCTCCTCCACCTCGAAGATCGAAAAGGATTTTCCATCTCTCTGAGAGGTACTTAGGTACTATTTCAGAGAAAGTAGAGAAAACGTTCCTCGTAGGTAATGGAGTTCATGGTGATGATCTCAAAATCTATAATGAGGCGATATCAGATATCGACTCTGAGAAATGGTTAGAGGCAATGAAGTCAGAAATTAACTCGATGCACTCAAACCAAGTCTGGACCTTGGTAGATCCACTAGAAGGTATAGTACCTATTAGGTGTAAATGGATCTATAAGAGAAAGATTGGTGCAGATGGAAATATGGAGACATTCAAAGCTAGATTAGTGGCAAAAGATTATAGTCAGCGCGAAGACATTGACTATCAGGATTCTTTTTCACCAGTAGCCATGCTTAAATCCATTCGTATATTGCTTGCTGTTGCAGCCTATTTCAATTATGAAATATGACAAATGGATGTGAAAACGACGTTCTTAAATGGATATCTTGAGGAAGATATCTATATGGAATAGCTGCTGGTTTTCACATCCAGTGATACTAATCACAAAGTATGCAAGCTGCAAAGATCCATATATGGACTTAAGCAAGCATCTAAAAGCTGGAATACTCATTTTAATAATGTGATCAAATTATTTGATTTCATCAAGAATGAGTAGGAACCATGTATTTTCAGAAAGGTCAGTAGGAGCGCTATTATCTTTCTCGTACTGTACGTGGATAATATCCTTCTTATTGAGAATAATATTTTCATATTGACCATAGTTAAAATGTGGTTATCTAAAGAATTCTCCATGAAAGATCTAGGAGAAGCATCCTTCATTCTAGGAATTAAAGTCTATAGAGATAGACCGAATAGGATGCTAGATCTTTCACAGAAGATGTACATAGAGAAAGTGCTAAAGAGATTTAGCATGGAAAACTCTAAGAGGAGATTGGTACCCTTCTGATATGGCATTCATCTCTCCAAGACAATATGCCCCAACACACCAGAGGAGATTGAACGCATGAGCAAGATCCCTTATGCTTCTGCAATAGGGAGCCTCATGTATGCCATGTTATGTACATAACCTGATATAGCCTATGCTGTGAGTGTCACAAGCAGATATCAGTCAAATCTAAGAGAAGAATGCTGGACTTCTATAAAATATATCCTTAAGTACTTAAGAAGAACTAAGGATATGTTCTTGATTTTTGGTAATGGAGAACTTAAAGTCCAAGGATATACAGACTCGGATTTTATGTCCGATATAGGTAATCGAAATGCGACATCTGGTAATCTATTTATATGTAATGATGGTGTTGTCAGTTGGAACAGTTTCATAATAGCATATTCCACCATGGAAGCAGAATACATCGCTACGTCAGAAGCTGCGAAGGAGGCATTCTGCTGCAAGAAGTTCAGCATAGAGACTGGAGTGATGCCATCAGATGTCATTCCTCTGTACTGCAATAATAATGGTGCCATAGCCCTTGCTAAGGAGTCGAGGTCTCATCAAAAATCCAAACATATCGAGTGGCAATACCACTGTATCCATGATTACCTCGAGAAAGGATACATCGAGGTTAAGAGAGTCGACTCCGCAGACAATGAGGCAGATCCACTTATAAAGCCATTGGACCAATAGAAGATCAAAACCCACCTTGAGAAGATGGGACTTAGATTTGTAGCCAATTGGCTTTAGGTCAAGCGGAAGTTTATTAGATATGTGTGCCCTAGAAGCCAAAATTGGCTGACACTTGTTATACACTTCTAAGGATAAAATTATAATTTTAACTATAAATAATAAAATAAGTTATTTTCTATAATAATATGTATTTAGTGTCTGTGATACATCCCTTGAGTTAATGGCAAGGATAGTTCTTATTTTCAAATGTTGAAAATTTAAGATATAAATTTTCATTATTAACTCATAAAATGCTCCTGACCATAGGATCATCATGAGGATGGTGATTGATCCGAAAGATTGGTGTATAATTACTTCTTTATAGTAGATGAGTCTTGACTTTATGGTGTAGAGACATCAGAGTGAGAGTACAAGTACTCGTTAGAGAACGAGGGCACTGAGCGTGACCACCTCGAGCAGTCATTAGGAAGTCTACCTTCTCATTGATGACTAGCTCGAAGCTGCAGTTGTATGTCTGGTTCTTTGATTTGAGGTGCATTGATAGTTCACCTTGAAGGTGTTATAGTTTGACTACACCATGACTCGATCTCCTAGCCATTTGGAATCCTGAGGTGTATGTTGGCTATAGCATGTTCATTGTAGGAATTGGATTGTACCAATAGGAAATCTATATACCTCGGTAGATGAGGAGAAGCCCTATGATGATCATGAGAATCAAGTCCATAAGCCCATGGCCATGGTAGAGTGAAATAATAGAAAGAGTTTCTATTAAGATTTTCACATTGGACTTGAATCGAATGATTAATCGTATGATGGATATTAGGGTTTGCTGAGATTAGCTTAATCCTAATCCAATCGAGGCTCAAGATAGAAGAACTTAATCACATAGGTAACTACACCGAGTGATTCATTTTCAGTTCTGATGGATTGCCATCATATGCTATTAGGTGTTACTGGTGGATTTTGAGAGCAATTAGAATGATTTAGATGATCAATCATACTAGTTGTCTGAATCAGAAAAGTTCTGATCCATCGGAAGGTATTTCGATGATGTCGATGATAGAGATCATGACATATCTCATTATCGTATGAAATTAAACCTAACTAGATCACACAAATAAGGGTTTTGATCTAGATATCATCAATTGGACTAACCTAGTTTAGTTGATTTGAATTAGATTCAATTAGGTTCAAGAAAATCGTGTTAGCACATGATTGAGCCTAATATTCTCATTTAATTATCATTAAAAGTTATCTCGACTGAGCCAAATATGTTTGGGCTCAGTTAAGTATCTTTACTTGGTCTGATTGGAGCTTGTCCAGATCAAAAAAGGATTATCTTAATTTACGAGATGAATTTGAGACAACACCTACTATTTTTCATCATCTGCTAAATTCTGTTTCGAACATTTGGCCAAACGTTGATCTTTGACACTTAGACATCTGCCCATGTCGAACCATTATAGGAGAGAATATTTAGACCAGTCCACTTGCTAAAAAGTAGAGGCTTGCGCCCATGGATAGAGCATCTGGAGTCCTATATAGATGGGACTTCAGTTGCTTCGGGGTTTCTACCTTGGTGGCGCCAAAGACTTATCTTTGACTAGTCTTGGCACCATTTAAGGATGATTTAGAGGGGCTCTTATCTGATTAGATCAGATGATGTCATCCCACCAATCAAATTTAGATCTGATTTTATAAAAGGCCGTGATTGGTTGGGATGATGTGGCACTGCATGGCACAATAGGGTCTATAAAAAACCCTATCTACGCCAAGGTCTAAGAAGCTTGATCCATTGCCCACACCACAAGACTGCCCCTCTCCCTCCACCATGCCATCTTTAGGTCTTCTCTCTCCTACCCACGCCCAAGAATTTTTAGGCTTCAGTTTGGAGTGATCCAAGCAAGAGAAAGGCGATAGAAAAAGAAAGAAGGCAGCACTGCTGCAAGAGACAACTCACATCTTTGAAAGAAATTTTGAAAATCTTCAAAATCAGATCCAGATTTGATTTTTAGAGAGGTGATAAAGAAGAAGAAGATCTCTAGATCCTATTCGAGTGGATACCGATAGAGGCCAGGCACTTGCATGGCTAAATTCAGAATCTCAGACAGACATCAGAATTATCATAGGATAATTAGATTATCCTCAATAAGGTAAATTAAATTAGATTTAATTTATTTTTTTATTTTATTTTATTTATTAGATCAATAATATTAGATCTAGAAAGTCTCAGATCTGATCTAGATCTAAGAAAATTTTTTTTGAAATATCTCTCTTGATCCAATCAGATCTGAACGAATCTGATCCAAAAAATTAGATTTTTTCTTCAAAATGCTCCTCCATATGATGCATCTACCATTTGTCTATATTGTTCTCCTAAATCCTCATAGAAAGCTTAAACTATTTGCCACTTAGAAGATCATGGTGTGGACATTTTTAATAAGTTTCTTAAATCTTTTTCTTGACTTATGAATTTGTTCTCCTAGAAGCTGAGCAAATCCAGAATAGCTTACCTCATGGTGTTGGTACGATCTATGGGATAAAATTTCTTAAGAAATTTACTTTATAATTTAACCTAAGTTTTAATTAGTCTTCCTATTGTGCCAAACCTGTGCTTGATTTTATCTTTCAATGAAAAGAGGAATAAAATTAGTCTAAGGACAACCTTAGTTAAATTTTGAATTCTCACCATAGAGCAAATTTTTAAAAACTCATCCAGATGCTTATAAAAATCTTCATTAGTATTTTCATAGAAAGATGGAAGTATCTGGATTATGATTGGCTTGATCTCATAGTGAATAGCTTGTACATCAGGTAACTAGATATAAGTCAATGGGTTATAGATGGAAGAAATAAAATATTGCTTCATCTGCCTAGATAGTTCTCTAAAATTTTTAGTCATTTGATTATTAAGTTTAATATGATTCAATCATTTAATTTTATGGTTGGGTTCAACTAGATCAGATAAAGCAATTTTCTACCGTATATGTACTAGTGCAATCCTAACATGTGGTTTAAAATTTTTTAGATTTTTTAAAATTATTTTATTATTTTTTAAATTTTTTTATAATTTTTATATTATTATATTATTTTTTAGATTTTTTAAAGATTTTTTATTATTTATTACTTTTTATTATTATTATATTGTTATACTATTTTTAAAAAAAAATTAATGATTTTTTAATAATTTTATTATTTTATTATAATTTTATTTATTTATTTTTTTAATTTTTTATTATTTAATTATTATATTTTTATTATTTTTAATTAATTTATTTTAATTTAGTTTTTAGAAAGAGAAGAGGAGAAAAGAAGAAGAAAGAGAGAAGAGTTCTAAAGAAGAGATCCTAAGAAGTCTTAGAGCTAAGAAGAGAGAGAAGATTAGTTTTGATTAGGTTTAACGTTGGTTAGCAATCAAATTAGATAAATAATTCTAACTAAGAATTATCCTAGATCTAGACAGCTTTTAACTGTCAAGATCACCTTCAAGCCCTCCAAGTGTAAGATCAATCAATCAACTGGCTAGATAAGTGTAAGATTGGTGGAAGTCCTTCCGTTGCTTATCTTAGACATAAATTATGCTTAGTTAGATAAGTTAACGAAACTAATTATAAACCACCTTTCTTTGAGCCCAATCATCCCAGAACCACTTGCCTTAGACATCAGTCAAACTGACTAATCCTAATCCAATCCAACTTTTAGGATTTTTTATCCTAAAGAGCTTGAGTTCTTAGGGCCGATCTCTAATTGATTTTAATTTTAAAGACTTAGGTCAATACAAGATACTGGCTGATTATTTATGGGCTAAGAAAGAATGATCAAATTCTCACCATATATTGTTTAATGGGTTGTGCCCTTAATTTGGTTTAATATGAATATGCTCAAAAATTTTTTGAAGCAAGGGGTTCTATGCAACTAAATTAGATGCATGCAACTTAATTAAACTTGTGGAGCTTATATTATCTTCAATGATCACCAAAAAGAAAATAAAAAATAAAGCTAATATGATGGATGCTCTAAGCAGTTAGGATTTCTAATCTTATCTTAAATTTTTTAATTAGATTTAAGTGAGTAATTTTTAGGTTAATTTTAAAATAAAATAAAT
This sequence comes from Cocos nucifera, assembly GCA_006176705.1. Taxonomy (NCBI): domain Eukaryota; kingdom Viridiplantae; phylum Streptophyta; class Magnoliopsida; order Arecales; family Arecaceae; genus Cocos; species Cocos nucifera. The sequence continues at coordinate 406,028 of QRFJ01003397.1, read as the reverse complement.
AATAAAAAAAAATCTAGGGTTAGGATTGATCTCATCAAGCAAAATTGAAAGTTTTGCTCCTTGCCCTAATTTGGTTCTTTTCCTCTTTTTTCTACAAAATAAAGAAGAAAAAGTTAGTAAGCAACATTTATAGAAAAATTAAAGAAATTAAAAATTTATTTATAATTAATTTATAGAAAAATTAAAGAAATCAAAAGAAATTAATACTCATGTTCTTTCAGGCAATGGTGCTAAAAACTTGATAAGAACACGATGTTATTGTTAGGATACCATGTTTACTAATTTAATTTTGACTTCCTAAAATAATTAAAAATATGTAGTTAGCAGCGAGTTGGATTGAATCCACAGAGAAGGCAGTATTTTAGTTTTAAAATTTTTAATTTTTATAAATAAAAAAGATTTAAAAAATTTTTTTGGAGTCAAAAAATAAAATTTTAAATTACATAAAATTAAATAACAAAAAATTAAATAGCATGGAAGTAATTTTTTAGTACTAAGATCTAATATTTAAATCTTAGTATCTACTTGCAATAAAATTAAATTTATAATTAAAATTAAAGTGCAAAAATTTGAAGAGCAGAAAATGAAGAACTAAAATTTAAAAAGCAAAAAAATAAAATTTATATTAATTAAAATTTAATTTAAAGTTTAAATATATAAATTGAAAATATAGAGAAAAATAAAAACTAAAAGTAGATGATCTCGATCGTGGAACGGTATTGGCAGAAAGATGGTGTAGAAAGCCTGTTGTTTTTCTTGGCACCATTTGCCTCAAAGTAGCCATCAACCCGAGCATGGCTTTATCCTATACCAAAGCTACACCTGGATCGAAGATAATGAATTTTAGAGGCCTGGAGTCCTTTAAATAGAGTTAGGAGGGTTGTAGATCCTTGCTGTAGGCAATATAGGACTAAGGTAGAGTTTGATCGGCAAAATATGAAGAAATCCCATAAAAAATTGGATTAAAACTTCTTCTGGATGAATTCTATTGAGTTTCCTAAATTCTGGCCATCAGATCTTGATCAAATGGTCCAAAAAATGCTAAAAATTGAGTTTTAAAAGCCCAGATCAGATCGGATTAAATTCTGACCGTTGGATTTTATTGATCAGGCGAATCTAGACCATTGGATAGAACTTAGGATGATTGAATCAAGGTCAAGAACTCTATCAATCATTGGATCGAGATTTGGGCAAGATTAACCATTGGATCGAACACTGGATGGCTCCTGACCGTCAGATCATGTTATATGAGAGCTGGGAAATCAAATCAAAATAGGAAAAGACCCTTGCCATTCGATCTTCACCAACAGCGATATGGATTGTCCGATCATGCTTTACTATGCAGATAGACCATAGTGAATCAGGCTTTTTGTGAACTGCAATCAAACGATGCATGGTTGGCTTAAAAAATTACCAAAATACTCCTGTTAAGAGGTCTATCGTGAGCCATGATAAAATTGATGTCAGCAGCTCACCAGATGGGTTGGCTTTGGCAGCTTGCATTGGAACGTGGGTTGGGTCGGCTAGCTTGGTGCGTCAGCTTAGCTTGGCTGGCTAGGCGCATTTGGACGCATTGGCTGATATGGCATGGCGGCTTGGCTTGCGAAGCTGGCTAAGCTATTTATTTATTTTTATTTTTTTAAAATTTTATATCAGATCCATTTTAGCTTCATTTTGCTCTAAACTTTTTTATTATGACTAAAAAAATAAGTTTTTTTATTAATAATATTTTTTATTTTTTATTTTTATTATTTTTAATTAATTTTTAATTAATAAAAATATTAATTTCTTAAAATATATAAAGTAATTATTAATTTTTAAAAAATAAAATAAAATAATTATTAAATTAATACTTTTATTGATAAATTTATGGTACTTATCAGACCTTCTATGTCTTAATTATCATTTGGTTATCAATGATAAATGGATAAAAAATAAAGTTTATCTAAACTGAACCTTCCACTTTGATCCATGCGCCACTTGGACTTATAGTCCAAGTGGTTTTGACCTCTTAATTTCCCATGCCTAATCTAAATTGGGCACCTCCTCTATGGGCCATTGGATGGCCATCAGATGGATCTTCATCGATTGGATTAGGTTGGCACCAATTATGAAATCTCACAACACGTCAGAAAGCGCTGTGAAATTAATTCAGCATCGAAGAGTCCTTCTATGAGAAGATATCTCTTCAAATTAATTTTTGTTGCCTTCCACATGTCATGAGATAATGTTATGGGGCATGAGAAATGTAAGGAGGCATGAGATGGATCCTACGAGGGTATGAGATAATTTGGATTGCATCCCTATGATAATTATAAATAGGGTAGTGCATCTGATATCCAAATCATTCATTCCTATCTCTTCTTTCTTATACACTTCTCTCTATTATCCAGTTAGTCTCTTCCTTTCCTTACTAACATAAGGTCTTATTAAGGATAAGAAATCTTCTTTAGGACAAGGGCTTAGGAAAAGAAATAAGGAAGACAAGGAGAAAAGAAAGGTAGAGAAAAGTAAGGCTAGGAGGAATGAAGGAGTGCCAAAGGTTGTGCTACCCAAAGAAATTCTTGGAGAAAGAATTCAGTGGAAGGAACCTAACCTTAAGGAGTTAGTGGCTTGATCAAGACCCTGTGTGGATCAATATTGGAGGGTGAACACTTGGGCACCTATGAAAATCCTCTCGATACTTTGCTAAAATTAGGGTTAAGTGATGCAGGGTATTCTACTATACCCACTATTATGCTGTTCACATATTATATATGATTGGTAATCAATAAGGAGGTCTTGGATTAGGGTTAGATATTTTAGATCTCATTATATAAAAAAATTTATCCATGCTTTGCTTTGTTCATTGAATCCTATGGTGGTATTAGAGCTGTCCTTGTTTGATTCAATGACATGTTTATATGCTCATAGTGTTAAGTTGTAGCATGCTATGAAATATGATATGTTCATATTCTATCATTTATGATATGATTAATATATGTTATTCATCATTCTGGAAGGTTGCCTTGGCATAGTGGTAGATGTCCGCTATGTGGTAAATGGTTGTCCTAGAATGATGGTATAATAAATATCATGTTAGTATGTTAATATGAAAGGCTCAAATGTATATGTCATGATTGACATGTTCTATGATTCATATGTTTTTGATACTATATTTCATATGAAATGTTATGATTATAGTATAAATGCTATATGATTGGAATGTGCATGAGACTAGTAAACTCTCATTAAAATCATATTAAGTTGTAGTGTTATTAACTAAAAGCAAAACCAGTCTTGATGTAATTGATCGATTGGTGTCTAGAAATGTGGTTCATGATTGGTAAAGAGAATATGATTTTTAATTAGTTCTGTTCGCTGATCTGGCCTTTTGGTATTTAAGAAAAGCAACAGGGGGACTTCCATCTCTCTCCCACTTACCTAGCCAATTGGATTAATTTAAATCATGATTGGGTGCATAGAGCTATGTTCACTACATGGAGGCCTTCCTTGATACTAGGTCAATATTACGTCAAAAACCATAGTAGGTTTCTTGTGCAACTAGAAGACTTATTATGAGGATTAACGTAATACTATCTTAGTGCATAGGGATGCTTATGGCATTTCAAGATATGCTGCTTTGTTGTGCAACCACAAGGGCAACAATATTCAAATTTGACTATATGGAAATGAAGGGTCTAACTTAACTATGATATTATAGTTTGTTGTACAACCATAAGGCTATTAATATTTTAGAGATCAGGATAAAGTTGAGAATTACCTAAAATGTAATTGAAAAGAGTTTCCTAACTTTGAATTCATAAAGGTTTGTTGTGCAACCATAAGGCCTTTTATGAGGAATTAGGATCTCAACCCCACTAAGAAAACCAATTAGGGTTTCTCAATAATTATAGAAAAGGGCTATGATGTCTGATAAAATAGTGGAAGACATAATTAAATATAAGACCTTATTTAATTGTGTGTGTCATCATGAGTTGTTTGCTTATGTAATATTCTTTATTAATATAGATTAAATTCTGTATGGCAACTTCACTATCATTGCATGAAATTTTAGATTCCAATAAATTGATCGGTCCCAATTACGTGGATTGATTGAAAAATTAAAAAATTATGCTTGCTTAAGAAAAAATCTTCGATATCCTCGATGCCCCTAACCTTGAGCCGATAGGGGAGGATGCTATAGAGGATGAGGTTGCCACATATAAGATGTGATAGAATGATTTTCTTACTATCAAATATATCATACTAGCTTCTAAGAGCAATGAATTACAAAGACAGCATGATGGCATGGACACTCAGTCCTTACTACTCAATCTTAAAGAGCTATATGGTGAACAGAGTAGAACTGCTAGGTATGAGATATTTAAGCAGTTGTTCCATACCAGGATAATAGAAGGCACATATGTATAAGACCATGTTCCCATGTTAATTAACTTGATCACTTGATTAGGTCAATTTAATTTTGTAATGTTGAAAAATTCTACCCTCTTTCAGACTGGCATGGCCGCTAGTGATTAGTCAAGCAACAAGGAACAAACTCCTAGAATCAATATGGAAGCAAAACCAATGGATTCAAGAGAAGAAAGTGAGAAAAAGAGCACAAGAGTTTTTCAAGAGAAAAGAGCTTTTATTTTCTTATATTCAGCATATTACAATTCTTGATCTACTTTTAGTATAAATACTTTTCAAAAGGATCAAGCCCCAAACTCATATAAAAACTCTCCCAAATCCAAATAATCCACGTACACAAAAGTAATCCCACGATAATGAGCCAGCTCAGTTTCAGACTGAGCCGGCTAACCTGCGATTGGGTCGGCTCAGTTTGAGACTGAGCCGATCCAGTTGTGTTCTGTGTTAATAGTCTTGAAAATACTGCTTTTTGTCTGGATTTTTCTCTGAGACATAGCCGATGTAGTCCTGGATTGAGCCAAACCAGTTTTCAACTTAGCCGATCCAGTCTCAGGGTGAGCCAGCTAAGTTTCTGTAGCTTATTTTTTGGGCTACTTTCTCTTCTTGTGAAATTAAGGAGCAGTTGCGAAGGCCAAAAAAGATACGATCCCATCCAGCCAAAAAGAATCCCGATAGATACTGCCTCTACCATCGTGACCATGGTCATGATACTGAAGAATGCATCAAGCTCTAAGACGAGATCGAGGAGCTCATCAGGCAAGACCGACTTGATCAATTTCTATGATGTCGGCCTGAAGGAAGGAAAGATCGGCCAAGGATGCTATGGCAGCCATAACAACCTAGGAGGAAAAAGTAGTAGTGAGATTGGCCACCACTTGGGATCAACAATACCATTGCTGGGGGACTTCGATGGGGGGAAGCCAGTGGGTCAGCAGAGCCAACAAAGAGGCAGAGGATGGAGAAATCCATTGCTTTCACTAAAGAAGATGCTCAAGGGGTTCAATTTCCGCATAATGATGCGATTGTAGTTGCTTTAAATATTGCTGACTATGATATATACCGCATTCTAATTAATAATGAAAGCTCTGCAGATATTTTATTTTATGATGCTTTCTCAAAGATGTCCATACCTAGTAGTCGCTTGGGATCAATGAACTCTCCATTGGTGGGTTTCACTGGCGATGCTGTACCGGTGGAAGGGATAATAATACTAACTATAGTGGCAGGGCAATATTCCAAGCAATCCAAGGCACAAGTTGATTTTCTAGTGGAAAAATCCCCTTCTGCCTATAATGCAATCTTAGGCCAATCTAGTTTGAATGCACTTTAGGCTGTAGTGTCAACTTATTATTTGAAGATGAAGTTTCCAACAAGTTATGGGGTCAGAGAGGTAGGAGGAGATCAAGCTCTGGCAAGACACTACTATATGGTTGCCTTGCAAGGAGGAGGGCAACCAGATCCTTATCCGATGGATAGGCTTGATGCTCGTGATGACCTGATAGAAGAGCGGGGTGAGCTGATGGAAGACCTTATTGCAATCCCTTTGAATGATGGAAATGATGATCATATTATTCAGATCAGCTCCAACCTGGGGGATGAAGTCAGAAAGCAACTTGTCGCCTTTCTATAAAAAAAACATAGATATTTTTGCCTGGGTTCTCGCAGACATGCTCGAAATTGACATAGAAGTAATGGAACATCGCATGGTTGTTGATCCCAAACATCGGCCAATAAAGGAGAAGATGTGTGGCTATGTACCAGAGCGGTAGAAGGCAATTTTGGAAGAGATTGACAAACTTCTCAAGACTGGGTTCATCTAAGTATCTTACCCAAGCTAGATCTCCGATGTAGTCATCATAAAGAAGGCGGACAATAAGTGGCAGATATGCATAGACTTTAAAAAGTTGAATAAGACTTGCCCAAAAAATAGTTACCCCCTTCCCAGAATTGATCAGCTGGTGGATGCCATCTTAGGCCATGAGCTCCTTACTTTCATGGATGCCTTCTCTTATTATGATCAAATTTGGATGGTGCCAAAAGATGAGGAGAAAACTGCTTTTATTATTGCTCATGGTCTTTATTATTACAGGGTTATGCCCTTTGGGCTTAAAAATGCAGGTGCAACTTATCAGCGCCTGATGAACAAAATCTTCAAGAAGTAAATCGATCGCAATATGAAGGTTTATGTAGATGATATGCTTGTCTAGAGCCGATCTTCCATGAGCCACATTGCAGACTTGGAAGAGACCTTCAGTGTGCTCCAAAAGTATACGATGAAGCTGAACCTAACCAAGTATACATTCGAAGTAACTTTGGAAATGTTCTTAGGGTTCATGATATCGAGGTGCAGAATCAAAGCAAACCCAAAAAAATTTGGGCCATTCAAGAGATGACTGCACCGAAGTCGATAAAAGAAGTTCAGCAACTGATAGGGAAGGTGGTAGCTTTGAACTGCTTTATTTTAAGATCGGTTGAGCGATGTAAGCCCTTCTTCCAGGTCCTCAAGCAGTCGAAGAACTTCTGCTGGACTCTCGAATGTCAACAAGTATTTGAAGAACTGAAAAGCTACCTTAACTTGCCTCCTCTATTGGCCAAGCTGGAGCCTGGAGAAGAATTATTTTTATATCCGACGGTCTCTCTAGTAGCCTTGGCGGCCATTTTGGTTAAGGAAGAGGCAAAAGTGCAAAGGCCAATCTACTATACTAGCTGAGTTCTGAGGAATGTTGAAACCAGGTATACCAAGTTAGAAAAATTAACTTATGCTCTGTTGATTACAGCTTGAAGGCTCCGATCTTATTTTCAGGGGTACATCATAATACTTCTTACTGATCAATCCATCAAGATGGTTCTCCATCAGATAGATGCCTCCAGAAGAGTAGCAAAATGGGTCGTTAAGCTCATAGAGTTCGACATTAATTTTCAACCTCAACCATCAATCAAAGCTCGAATTTTGATTGACTTTATAGTAGAGTGCACCATTCTAGATGAAGCTGAACCTAAATAGCCCAAGGTCGATGTTTCATGGTCATAGTCGAACCCCCTGAAGATAGAGCAGATCTCCTCGAAAGCTTTTAGGCCCTATATGTGGATGGTTCATCCAATGCTTTTGGAGTAGGTGGGGGTTTGATCTTACTCAACCCTAGAGAAATTATTGCTGAATATGCACTTTATTTTGAATTTTTCATAATAAATAATGAAACAGAATATGAAACTCTAATCGTGGGAGTGAAGATAGCTAAAGAATTAGAAGTGGACTGAGTAAAAATTTATAGTGACTCCCAATTGATGGTGGGACAAGTTAGCAATCACTATGAGGCTTGGGAAGAAAACATGAAGAAGTACCTGAAAAAGGTGAGGAACTTGATCTCGACCTTCAGTAGCTTTGAGATTCAACAAATCCCAAGAGCAGAAAATATTAGGGCCGACCTTCTCTCCAAGATAGCCACATCGGCACCAAATGAATTGCCCAAAGAAGTCTTCTTTGAAGTTCTGAAATGTTCGAGCTTGGAGAAATCCCTGACTGTAATGTAAATCAATCAAGAGCCTAGTTGGATCAACTTGTTCCTTGCTTATCTCAAAGATGGCATCCTTCCTCAAGACCCAAGGAAAGCTCAAAAATTAAGAAATCAAGCCTCCTAATATGTTCTATATGGTAATAAACTATATAAGAGGTCATATTCTTTGCCACTCCTAAGGTGTCTCCGACCTTCTGAGGTAGATTATGCACTGTGAGAGGTTCATGAAGGAATATGTGAAAATTATTTGGAAGCCAGAGCTCTATCTCACAAGCTACTTTGACAGGGCTACTATTGGTCGTTTATGTACTTGGATCGATGTCAAAGAACTGTCAATATTCAGAGACAACTAGCTTCCCAGCTTACACACTTGAGCTCCCTATGGCTATTTGCATAATGGAGAATGGATATACTTAGATCCTTTTCCATGGCATCCGAGCAATGGAAATTTTTCTTAGTAGCCATAGACTACATCACTAAATGGGTTGAGGCCGAACCTCTGGTTAAAATTATTGAAGCAAAAGTGCAGGACTTCATCTGAAAGTCAATAGTTTACAGATTTGGGCTATCTCAAACTTTAATTACTGATAATAGGTGCCAATTTGCAGGGACAAAATTTGCTGAGTTCTATAAAGATCTGAATATCTCCTACCACTTCACCTTAATGGCTCATCCATAGGTGAATGGTGAGGCTGTGGTGACCAATAGGACTCTTTTAGAAGAAATAAAGAAAAGACTTGAAAGGATAAAAGAAACTTGGGTGGATAAACTCTATCCTGTACTTTGGGCTTATAGAACCACTCAGAGATTGCCAATTGGAGAAACTCCATTTGCCCTAGCTTTCAGAATGGAAGTGGTCATCCCAATAGAACTTAAACTTCCTTCAGCATGAGTCAAAGCATTTAATGAATAGAGAAATTTGCAAGATCTCAAAGCCAATCTTGACTCGTTGGAAGAGAAACGAGAGAAGGCATAGATTAGGATGGTGGCTTACAGGCAAAAAGTGGCCCATTATTATAATTCTAAGATCAGGAGCAAAGCATTCAGGGTGGAAGATCTGGTACTTTGGCTTGTGGACATCTCATAATCTAAGAATCAAGAAAAGCTCGCTCTGAATTGGGAAGGCCTTTATGAGGTCATAGAAGTCATCCGACCTAGGACTTACTAGTTGAAGGAGCTTAGAGGAACTGCACTACCACGACCTTGGAACTTAGAAAACTTACGAATGTATTATCAGTAATCATATTTCAATAAAATTCTCTTACTTTAACATCTTTATCTTTGGTGCAAAATTATGCAATAACAGAAAATTATGCGAGAAAATAGGAATGAAGGCCTTCAGTTCTTAAATAGGAGGTTAACCTCGTCTTAACGAGGATGAAGTGAAGGAACTAGATCCAGGATTTCAGGACTATATTTTAAAATTTTTTCAAGATCAGGCAGCGAAAGACTGGAATAAATCAAAATTTATTCATAAAATCATAGAAGACCTTAGATCCAAGATCATATTACATGATTATGATATGATATTAAATTAAAAATTAAAAAATATAAGAAAGAAGAAAATGTGTTGATCGCATCAACACATATCTACACTAGATCTATTGTAGATATATAACAGAGGATCAGATCCATATTATCTATGCAAGTTAGATGTTCTAACTTGTTGATATAGAGTTGAGGATGAAGCTCTTAGCTGCACATACGTTCGACCTTTAAGAGATGTCCATACGAGTCCACGAATCTCGATCAAAAATTCGATCTTCGAAAATCAGCATAGTATGCTAGTACCGTGCTGATTCTTCTTCGACGATCGATCTAGTGCTTCCTTCTTCAAGATTTGGACTATCCAGAGATTAGAAGAAAGAGAAGATACTTTAGATCTAAGACACTCTCAAAAATAAATCTAAAAGATCGAGGAAAAAGGATGAATAGAAGAAACCCTTGAAGAAGATCTTCTTCTTCTTCTTTCTTCTCTTACCTAGACACCTAGATTGGTGTCTATGAAAATCCAATGTCCAACAATTTTTTTTCTTTGAGTTTTACACACCCAAAACCTCTCTCAATGGTCTAGAATCCACAAAAAAATCAACCCAAAATTCATTTTAAATAATAATATATTGAGGAGTCTTGTCTAGGTTAAATACCTAGACAAGGTAGGTTCAATTAAGGCAATAAGTTGGGATGCCCAACATTTGGGCGCCCCCTCCTTACTTCCAGCTATGGACCATCACAAATTGGCACACAAAATTCCTCTTTTTACTATGGTAAATAAGGAGAGAAATTAGGGTGGAGGGTGGCATAAGGGAAGAGTCCTAGTTTGTTGGGATTCTATCATATAGAATTCAAACCCACAACAGCTTGCCATGTATTGACTTGGTCCATAACTTAACACTATATAGGAAATAGAGAGCAAGGGTGGACATGTGTGAACTTCAGGGAGAGAAAGATTTCATAAAATAGAGAGAGAGATGGGCATGGAGGGCGTGGGGTATAGGTGGTGCAAGGATGGAAGTTCCTAGTCATACTACGACTCCTTTGACTTGGTCCATATGGTTTCTCAAACCAGATTAAACTAGAAGCAAATCAACCCAATTAAATTAGGTCCTAATTCAATTAAAAACTTAATTAAATTAGATTTAATTTTGATTTAATTTTTTAATCAAATTAAAAATTGGGTTGATCCAAGTCCTAGTTGAACTAAAACTAGTTCTTTCTTGCACTTGGCTTATCCAATAAATCAATTAGACTTGATCCAATTAAGTCCAAACCAAATCTAATTAAGTCATATTTAATTAGACACAATATCAATCCTCTGGTTTAATCAAATTAAGCTAATTAGCAATTCAATTGCTAATCGTTCCATCTGCAATACTTGCACTAGGTTAAACATTAATCGTGTTGATCGTTTAACCCTAAAATGATTTTTAATCATTGATCAACCATCTGATCAAATCATAAACTCTAATATATATGATCTCATAGGTCCGAACCTAAGTTGATAGCATAGAAATAAATTTTTGTATCAATCAAAGTGACCATCTAGTAATGATATCCGATGGCCGGATAGGTTGAATGTGTAGAACAATATCCTTAGAATCCATGTGGATATAGTTTCCATATAATTCATCCCCTTGACCAAAATGCTCATAGAATACCTTAAATTTTAACTGTCAACTTTGATCAGGCTGTCCATATTGTATTTCAAAATATCAAATCCATCTCATGGATTATCTTGGCCAAGGTTTTACTATATTTAAATATAGTGATACATTCTTATCCAACTCTTAGAGTGGTCAATCCCATCTTGATCACATACTGACTTTGTAAGTACTTGATTGTGCCTAAAAATTTTTTATTATTGAATTAAAAATTTAGTTAGTTCGGTACCAAAGCACAATGAGTTGCTTGTCAGCCATTAAGGTGATCTTAGATCTAAGGGATACTTATACCTATATCCCATCAGAAATATTCTCGATAGCAGAATGCTCTAGAGTTGGTCAGGTTCAATGATGATGTATCCTTACATCTTACCTATATACTATACTAGTGTCTTCACACTCTTTGGTTAAGAGAACAACCAACCGATATGGCACACAATAACTTATGCTCGATAGATGCTGTCGTCCTAATTAATAGCCTATCATTTGGTCATGAATAATTTTAAGAACTAATCAATAAATCCTCTCTTTATTAAAATTAGATAGTACTAAGAACTTCATCATAATAATGAATTTCATTAGAAGATGAAAACTTAATGAAGAAAAATGCCAAAAAATTATTTTATTCACCAATAAATTAATTATAATTATAATATAGCCACCCATCAATAGACTGATGATTGACTTTGAGATATATTTCTCAACATGAAGGCCTCTGATTCTTAAATAGAAGGTTAATCTCATCATAATGAGGGTGAAGATCTTCGGTTCTTAAATCGATAACGTTGGAAAGAGATCCTCTCAACAGCTCTTTTATGCTCCAATAACTTTGTTAGGAATAGAAGGTGGACCTCGTCCTAACAAAAAAATTAGCCGACCATGTTAGGAATAGGAGATGAACCTTGTCCTAACATGGATAAAAATCTTATGAGAAAGTGAAGGCCTCCAGTTCTTAAATAGAAGGTTAACCTCATCTTAACAAGGGTGAAGGCCTCCGGTTCTTAAATAGAATGTTAACCTTATTTTAATGAGGGTGATGATCTCCGATTCTTAAATAGAAGATTAACCTCATCATAACGAGAGTGAAGACCTTCGATCTTAAATCGGTGATATTGGAGAAAGGCCCTCTCAACGGTTCCTTTATGCCCCAGCAACTTTATTAGGAACAAGAGGTGGACCTCGTTCTAATAAGAAAATTAGCCGACCACGTCAGAAATAGGAGGTGAACCTCATCCTGATGTAGATAAAAACTCTATAGAAACGTGATGGCCTCCGATTCTTAAATAGAAGGTTAATCTCATCTTAATGAGGGTGAAAGCCTTCTGTTCTTAAATAGGAGGTTAACTTCATCATAATGAGGGTGAAGACCTTTAGTTCTTAAAATGGTAATGTTGGAAAGAGGCCCTCTCAATGATTCTTTTGTGTTTTGACAAATTTATTAGAAATAGGAGGTGGATCTTGTTCTAACAAGAGAATTAGCCTACCACATTAGGAATAGAAGATGAACCTCGTCCTGATATGGATGAAGACCCTATGAGGAAGTGAAAGCCTTCGATTCTTAAATAGAAGATTAACCTCATCTTAATGAGGGTGAAGGCCTTCGATTCTTAAATAGGAGGTTAACCTCATCTTAACAAGAGTGAAGGTCTCTAGTTCTTAAATAGGAGGTTAACCTCATCATAATAAGGGTGAAGATCTCCGATTCTTAAACTAGTGACATTAGAGAGAGGCCCTCTCAATGGCTCTTTTATGTTCCGGCAATCTTATTAGGAATAGGAGGTGGATCTCATCCTAATAAGAAAATTAGCCGACCATGTCAGGAATAGGAGATGAACCTTATCCTGATGTGGATGAAGATCTTATAGAGAATCAAAGGCCTCCAATTTTTAAATAGGAGGAAGAATATAAGTACGAAGTTTTAGCTCCTAAATAGATCAGAAAACCCTCATTCATGGATGAGGGGGACAAATGTTCAAAACACAGAATAAGAATTATAATTCTAAAATGATGTTAGAATTGGACACAATGAGGAAATAAAGTACATTGGCTTCAACATAAAAATAAAGGTTGTTACATGGGACGTCAAGTTCGATTACAAAAAAGAGGAAGAAGATGAAGTCCTACTCAGAGTCAGACTTCGGACTGCCAGCTCCAGCCATTACAAGGAAGAGTTTTAGGCCTTCAATTTTTTTTTCAAGCCTCTACCTTACTGCCAGGCTCTCCCTCAGCATCCTCTTCTACCTCCATGATTCTTTCTCTATCTCTCTCAACTTCTTCCTAAGAACCGCTGATTCGGCTTCAACATCCTTGACGGTGCCTTCTTGATAAGTCATCTAAATCCTTAACTATTGTAGCTCGGTTGTTTCCTTTGCATATATTATTGGCAAGTTCTCTAAGGAATTCCTTAAAGAAAGATTCTCCTCTAAATCCTTACTTGAACTAGCCTGGGCCTTATCGAACAGTTGCTGTCGAAGTCGAGCAATCTCATCATTAGCCTTCCGAAGCTTCCTTTAGAGATCGACAACTTGATCATACCAGCCACGTCTATATTCGTTATATGAGTCTTCAACTACCTGCAATTGGCTTTAGAATTTGGAAAATCTCTTTGACAAATCCCAGCCATATTCTTCTTGATTAGTGGACCACATAGAATTTCTTTCGAGTAGCCGGATCTTCTCCTGTGCCACTCTCAGTTTAACCTCAAGCTAGGGAACTAGCTTTGGCCATCAAATCCCAAGACTTCTCACTCACACCCTTCTTGACCTCTTCAAGCTCTTCATTTAAATAGTACTTCTTATTATTATACTCTTGAAAGAGTTGTCTAGATGATTGGTACAGATGATTGATTTTGATAGTTGCATCAGCATAATTTTTTTTTATTTTTTAAGTTCATCCTCTACCTTCCCAACTTTTTCTTGAGCTAACGAACTTTCTTTTTTAAATTTCTTATATAAATTCTCAGGGGGATACCCTGAGGCAAGGGATCAGATTCAGCTGGAGGTTGCATTGTAATGCACAAAAATATTATAACATAAAGGAATTGTAATAGAAAATATTTGTTTTTATTAATTAAAATGTTCCTAAATATAGAAGGAGGTAGACAAAAAATTGAAAAAAATACAACTACCTAGGACCCCCGACCTCTAGAGGAGTAGTAGAAGAGTTCAGCACCATCTCAGTTGGTGCAGGATCTTCGACAGTAAAGGGAACAAATATGATAGGAGGTACAGTGGAAGAAGGATCGATTGGTGGAAGATCGGCAATAGCGATAGATGGCCCTGCCTCATCATCAGAAGCTCCTTCATCCAAGAAGCAAAGGTCGAGCTCAAAAAATTTGTTAGTCACATTCTTCTGACAAAGCTTGTATCCTTTGATGAAGGACAGCTGGGCGAAATCAACCTTTATATTCTTCATCTCTGAGGAAGCTTTGAACTCCTACACTATTTGAATCCCGACCTTCAAAATTCACTCCAAGGTCCACCTTTCCTTCTCCGCCATCTCAGCCTTAATCTTCCTCCTCTTTTCAACCTCTGAGGCTAGCTCCTCCTTCGCTTTTGTCGAAGCTTGCTCGGCATCCCAAATTGTCTCTTGAAGACCCTCGATCTCGGCCATTTCTTCTAAAGAAGATGCATTACCTTGGCTTTCTCCTCAAGAAGGTGATTGACTTCAGCCCGATGATCTTCCTGAACCTTTGCCACTTTCAATCTCATGCAATTCATCACCTTGATATTGGCAATTAGTTAATGCCCCATCTACAAAAATGATTAGATGAATCATACTGATGAAGAAGCACATAGGCAAGTCAAGAAAAAAAAAGGAGAGAAAGAGAGATGAAGTGATTTACCTCAAGGAAGGATCCAAGAGAATCTTAGATATGCTGCTCGAAGTTGGCATCAATAATTTTGTTCCATGACCTCAAGCAGGGTTCACCCATCGATTAGCTTTCTGATAATTCCTCGATTGTTGAAGGGATTTTTCTTTGGATCCTCGTCAGAACCATTGGACCCCTTGGAGCTAATCTTGCATTGGACCTTTGCAATGGCCTTCTTCTTCTTCTTCTTCTTCTTTTCTACCTCCTCCTTTTTAGTGGGAAGATCCAAGATTTGGACTTTGGCTGGGAGGCTTGAGGAGGTTGGAGGTGCGGCAACCTTGGTGGCCGCTGTAACCTCGATGACAGTAGAAGTTTTAGGGATGATAGCGACGTTGATGGATGCTGCAGAGCTCGAGGTATCGATCTTCGCTCTCTTCGAAGGCTCACCAGATGCATCACCCTTTCTTTTGTGAGCTCGAAGTCCCCTCGAGAGATGCTGAAGTTTATCTGCATCTATTTCTGCAATCAAGAAAGATTCATGTTTAGAAAGAAAGACAAGAAAGAAACTTATAAAATTTATATATATACCTGCTGGATTAAAGAGGCTCAGGCCCATGTTGAACAAAGTTTGGTCTGAGTTCGAGTAAAAGGAGAGCTCGATAATTCCTAAGTTTGTTGGCAGAAACAGGTCATCCCTCTCTAAGCTAGAAGCTCTATGAATTGAATCCCTCAGCTGCTCCCAAGGAGGAAGTCCAAACCTAAGGATTGGGCATAAGATGAAGAAAAACTTTTTCTTTCAATTATAAATGAAAGAAGGGGCACCTTTAAGCAACCCTTTCTTGCTGGCCTGTTGGGATTAATACCACTAATCCTTGGTAGTAGGATGATATTTGAAAGAAAAATAGTTATGAAATAGAAAAATTATAGATCAGACGTCGGCCATAATGCACAAAGAAAGAAATCTTATGAAGAATCTAAACGAGTTTGGTACCATAGAGGCAAAGAAGATGTTCAAGAACCTAAAGAGGGCTATTACAAAGAGTGAAATCAGAAGCTGAAGTCCAGCATGAAGAGTCTCAATGTATAAACAAAAATGATTGAGGAGAGGAGAACAGGTTCGATCGCTGGGCCTGAAAAGTTCAAGTTCGTACTTTGAAGGTATTTTATACTGGATCCTTATCAAAGAAAGGTCCTCATGATGAAGTGTGCAAGAAATGGTGTTAGGGATAAAAGGGGGATGGGATGCCTCTATGGGCTCGACTTCCTTAAGGTTTGGATCCATCAGGATCGAGTGGGTTGAACTCCCGGAACAAGTCAACTAGGACTCTTCGATGGACATACGAATCAAACTAAACTCGAAAAAAGATTCTAAAAACTAGAAGAAATAAGAGACAAAATCTCTTTGAAGAAACCAAAGGGTTAAGAAACAAAAAGCTTCGAAATGATCAAAAGAAAGTTGGAAAACTAACCTAGATTGGTTGGAGAAGGTAAGAAGACAACTGGCAGTGCAAAAATCGAATGAGAAAGCATCTATGATTGGAGGAAATGGTGAAAGAAATTGAAACTCTTGGATAGCAAGGCGGCGAAAACCAGGCAGGAGAAGAAGACTCAGTCGAAATGAGGTGAGGAAGGAAGAAGAGGAGTTTAAATAATTAGGGGAAGCCTGAGGTGGTTATGAATGTAGGCCTTCTCTACTCGATCTTTACTTGACGCATGTCCCACTCATCATGATAGATGCATATGGCTAGCAGAACTTTAATGATGCCATACCTCGAGCATTGCTTTGGTAGGAATTTTGAAATCTTATCTTTTTAGATCATCTTGTATTGAAGAAGCTTCAGCACTAGTGCAGATAATACTAAACTTCTCCGCCTCATGGAAGCGAGAAGTTAGAAGAACTTTGGCACTTGCATTTGTACTCCCTTCTTTCAAACTTTGAACTCGAGAGTGGGAGGCAAATATTGGTGATAAATTTGCTCCTACCAAAGTTCAACATGATGTCCGGTCTCAAAAAGATCTTGTCTGATGGTGGCAACCATGACTGAACTTCAATCAGCCTATATTCCTACTCTGGCTCATTTTGAGATGGCCGACCTCTAACTTGTACTTACTGGGCGTCCTTTTTGATTGTAATTATTGACTCTCTAAGTTAGCTACAGGACCTGCAAAGCATATCACTACTATAAAAATGGCCTATGTCAGCGGGTTTTGAAACCATTGCCATAGCACCTACGGCAGCGGTATTCGTTAACCGCTGCTATAGGTTTGACATATAGCAGCAGTGGTTAATAAAAACTACTACCATAGGTCGGATCTATAATGATGATTATAAAAAATTACTGTCATAGATCGATCTATAGCAGCGGTTCATTATAACCACTGCCATAAGTCGGACCTATAGCAGCGGTTAGTAGGAACTGCTGCTATAATCTAATTATGATAGTGATTAATTATAACCACTGCCATATATATATATATATATTTAAATATTATATAATTTTAAAATTAAATACCCATCTTCACTATTCATTATTTAAATAATTATCATTAGAGTATCATTGCAAAAGGTCACCTCGATCCGATGGCCCTAGCTTCGTCGATCAGAAAAATTTGATTTTGACATCCATGAACAATGATGCGATGATCTAATAGATGGAGACCTTCGATGGATTCAAAAACCTGCAACGATGATCTTGGTGATGTTTGTAGCATACTATCAAAGTTTTACTTTAATCGGATATCGTTATCTTGGTCAATTTAGTATAGATTAGTTTCAACCATTAAATGATAAATGATTGATCAAAGAACTAAATGGTGTCTGATTATGAGATATTCTTTTTTATAAATGATCTTGGCTACTATTTTAATCATTTTTTATAATGGTGATTATAAAATTCAACTTGTGAGATGAAGAACGATCTAAAACTATATGTCTTCTGATAACCATTCTGAAACTTCACTTATTGTTATGCTCGTGCTTTTGCAATATCTACTTAATATGAATA